>JAFIRS010000719.1:0-572706 GCA_018342105.1 Gonioctena quinquepunctata | reverse complement strand
GAAACTAAAAAAGAGAGTTGTCAAACCTGCGTAAAGGTTGGCACCACGTTTAGACAGTGGCGACATATCTCGCAACTGGCCGAACTATGACAGTTGGTAAAACCGATTGAGATAAGGCGGGTTTTCAAATGTGTTACTTTTATATGATTGATTGGTTATATTTTAAAAGTAATCGATTTGATTCTTGTATTCCATATGAATGGTTGTATCATATGAAATACAGGAATGGCAAATCGATCACTAATAAAATATATACAGTAATCGATTCGTAGAATCTGTTAGTTCGTTCGTGGTTAAAATAAAGTTTCAAAGTAAATCTTTATTTCATGATATCAAGAACAAAATTAAAGATCTTAAAAAACAAGAATAATAAGTTGAACACTATAAAACACATTTATTGTATCTAGGACAAGGTACAACTACAGACAAAACAATAATAAAACCCCGAAAACAACAAAATTTAAAAAAATATTCTTCAGTCTTCATCAAATCAACCAAAGTAAAAACAAATTACATTTACAACAAGCCTTCAATGATTTTGTTCATTTATTAGCATCAAAGGAGAACAAGTAGGATAGTCTTAACAAATGCTCTAGTTTGATGATAATCTTCGTACTTCCTTAAATGGTGATAGGAAATGGAAACTGATGGAGGGAAATAAGTATCAGTTTGTGAAATTTTTTTGCAACTGATGGATGGAAATAAGTATCAGTTTGTGAAAAGCAGCTTATATTTTACCTTGTGAAAGAATATTTCGAGGAAATTTTCCCAGCGTCAACTCGAATAACAAAACATTCCATTTCCGACTTTGGGGTTTCATAATTTAAGTCCATAGTATAATTTCAACAAATTTTTTCGATGACAATTAACAGAGAATTATTCTGAAATTATTACGTGGTTTGTCATTTTATGACAAATGTCGAAATTGGAAAATTATCATTCAGTCGTCTGTTGATTGCGGGAAGCTCCATGCGCGACTGGCCGTACCAAAACTTGGTGGTCAAGATCGCCAATGTTTCAAACAGTCTCTTTATTTTAATTTGTCTATGGTCATCCCTAGGCATTTTGAAAACAAGTTTGAAAGACGTATTACATGGACGTCAGCGAACTCAATGTCACACAAATTGAAAGTACTTGTGCACAACTTTTTTATTCGAAATTATCATTGAAACAGCATGACTCTCGAACGGTGCAAAAGACGTTAAATCTACCGGATGGCCTCCAAAGTTACGTCGGTGTTTACGAAATACCAGTCGATTGCATGACAGTTAAAACCATATCCTGGTCCAACGATGGCAAAGAAATTCTCGCAGTCAAGAGCAAAGGAAGTCCGGTAATACTCAACTCTCCGTCAAGGCAAGAACAATGTATAGAACCGCACGACTTTCATCATGTCACCCACGCCTCAGTAGGAACCTTTTCGAATACGAATGCAGATTTGCAGCTTTCGGTTCCGAGGAAGGCACCGTGAAAATTTTCAACGTGAAGACACCCCATCATCCCCTGAGAACATCAAGCTGCCAAGCCCCATCCAAAACTTGGAGTTTGCACATGATGACCAAGGCTTAGCAGCAGGTTGCTCGAATGGTCAGATATTCCTTCTCGATTATAACTATAAACCTTGCGCGAGTTTAATGGTATCTAACAGCCCTACTTTGTCCACCATGGCCTGCAGTAAACTGACGCCGAATCTCCTAGCTGGGGCAAATAAGGAAGGTATGCTATCATTGTGGAACACTGACACTATCGACACCATTTTTTCTATAAAGAAGCATAACGGCAGGATAACCGATCTGGCGTTCTTCGACAACATTCTCTCTTCCGTCGGTTCCGACGGCCGATACGTGAGCTATGACTTGAGATCGTCCAAATGCATCTGTAATTACGAGCTTGATAGTTCTCTCCAGTCTAGCCCATCTACGGGGAACGAATGAACTTGCAGTGAGCACTATTTCCGGACAACTCAGAAGCTATGACTCGAGGAATATGAAGTCCCCTCTGAGAACTGTGTTGGCCAATAATAGTGGAGGTATCAAGAAAATCGCATTTCCAAATGTAGCCGAGGAGATGTTGTCTCCGAGGACTGCTTATTGTATGAAGAACGGTGCTAGAAACTACGACGACGAATTTTCTGCATCTGGGGACTTCAGTATACAATCTGACCAATCGCCCAGGATTTCCCATTCGTCGGATGTGAGAAACTTCAACGTGGCAGCTGTTGAAGAAAGAGAACATGAGGTGGAAGTTGTTCCCGAAACCGAGCAAGGAAAGCACTCGGAGCTGGAAGAATTCGTAAAATTTCGAAGAAAGAATGAAAGTTGTAACGAAAGATTTCGAAGACAAGCTGCTCCAGACGTTTTATGGTCTCAGAATAGGTACCAGTAAGCAATTCATTGGTTTAGAGGAGAAAATTTCGCAAAGTTGGGATACCTTTGTAGATTATTTGAGATTATCTGGTTCCGGGACGGCTTGTAATACTGGCGAAAGAGGCCCTGAAAATGTAATTGAGCGACAAGGAAGTTCTCAAGATGAACATTAACAAGTAGCTTGATAATTCAAATAGTCATAAAAAAAATTGGGACAAGGAACATTGATCGTAGTCACATTATTGGTGCGTAGTGTAACTTATGGATGTTATCCACGAGAAAAAGTCGAAATTTAATGGTTTCATCAACTTCATGCTGATATAAATTTGTGTAATGAATGATTCAGAGAAATAAAATACTATTCTTTAAGTTAAGAGCTCATGTGAAAGTATGCGACACGAGAAAGTCAAAATCGGAGTTTATCATTCAGGGAACCATTTAAAGAATTACCAAGGACATTGGTTATTCAAATTCATCAGAGGCTAACCTTCATTATGGAGTTATAATAATAAGTAATAAAATCTTTATTAAATCCTTTCAGATCACAAAATGATATAGGATACGTCAGCAAAAAAAGATTAGAATTATTCAATAATGAGAAATAAATATGTATATACATTTTATCCACAGTAACACAGAACGATCACATTTCATGAAACATTGTTACAAACAAAATAAAATAGATTTAAAAATAAAACATACTCAACATCTAAAAGTTTATGACAATACGTTGAGAAATTCGAATTTTTTGTGGCCTCACCTACCAAGACATTTAACAACACTGTATAAGTATGGTTTTGAAACTTTTTTCTATCGTCTCATCTCTTATATCTCCAGGAAGATTATTGAAAAATGTCACCCCGGCATGTGATGGACAATTCTCAAACGATTTGGTTTTATGTTTTTGGGCTCTTACAAAATTCCCATGGCTGGTGGGATAAGTATGCATATTTGAGTTTCAATCATACTTGTATTTTTTTAGCAACAATACACATTTGTAAATGTAAATACAGGGCGGGGGCATGATTCCGTATTCTATAAAATATTGTTTACGAGAGCCTCTAGAGTCCAGGTTGAATATCAGGCATATGCCCTGTTTTGTGAAACAAATAATTTATACAGTGGTTCTCAAAAGTCCCCTCCCCCCCTCTCATTTTTGGAACGATTATACATAAACAAGTGAAATTTGGAAACTGAATATTAAAGGTTGTAAACTTCCCTACTAGTGATGATAGATGACGAAATCGTCAAAGATGACGTCACAAGGCCATTGTGACCAATAATTTTAAATGGAACCCTACGGCAAGCGACACCTCTTCTAAAAGGTATCGAAGAAACCTATTCAATGATACTTATTTTGTTTGTGTTTATGGCAGTTTTAATGGCTCATTAGTAAACATTAAAATTTAAATTCCATTCAGTATGATATCAATTACAGATTTAAGAATCAGTATCTATTTGAAGAAATTGCTCGAAGTGACCTCCATCTACTTCCTGAAAGTGAAATATCCTATTTTTAAACTCTTCTCGTACTTTTGCAAATGTGTCTGCGGAAACAGCCTCACATTCTGCAACAATGCGTTGTTTTAAAACGTCAATATTGTCAGGTTCAGTGGCGTAAACCTTCGATTTAAGGTACCCCACAGAAAAAAATCCAAAGGTGTGAGGTCCGGTGATCGAGCTGGCCATTCCGTTAACCTCGTCGTCCAATCCATCTACCACGATACTCCTCATCCAAGTACCGTCTTACTGCGCCGTAATAGTGTGGAGGAGCACCATCCTGTTGGAATGTTATTTCCAAATTGCCGAATTCATCTGGATTATCTTCCAAAATTTCAAGGATTAACGGTTCTATTGCGTTTTGCAACAGCTCAAGATAAACCTCACCAGTTAAATTGGTATTTAAAAAAAGAGGCCCAACGATGTGGTTTCCCAGGATACCTGCCCAAACATTTACCTTCTGGGGAAATTGGGTATGTGTTTCACGAAACAGGTGAGGATTTGCGTCACTCCAATACCTCACATTCTGTGTATTTACATTTCCATTTGTAGATAGAAAGTACTTTCGTCACTAAAACAAATTGTTTTGACATAGTCTGGCTGTTGGTTAATTTTAGTTTCCATATTTTCACAAAATTCTGGTCTTCGGTCTGGGTCGTCGTCTGAGAGTTGATGAACCATTTTTAATTTGTATGGATGAAATTTGTTTTTTTTCAACACCCTATGTGCTGTACTTCGACTGACTTCACAGGTAGATGCAACGTGAGTTGTTGAAGAAGTAGGATTAAATATTACTTCTGCCAGTATATACATTTTTTTCACATCAGAAATTTGTGGTCTGCCAGATCGTTTCGCATCATTAATACTACCCGTTGTTTCAAACTTACGAAGAAGCTCCCTTAAATAAGTCCTCGAAACGGGGCGATCGGGAAACCTCTCATTAAAAATGCGTTCTGCTGCATGAATATTTTGTCCAGTTTCACCAAGAATTAGGATCGCTGCTACTTTATCACCTAAAGCACGTACCATTTTGCTTCACTAAATGAGCAAAAATTTGTTATAATGAATTGTTATAGATCTCCGTGTGGTAATATTGATTTATTTTTTAATAATTTTCGTGAAGTACTGGACCTTCTTTATAAACCCGGCACGATTTACTTTATTTGCGGTGATTTCAACTTTGATTCATACTCAAATGTTAATTTTGTATCATTATGTAATTTGATGTCATGTTACGATTTTCGCCCATTGGTGGGTTGGCCCACAAGGATCACTAATACCAGCTGCACATTGATTGACCAGATCTTTTCAAACTGTAACAATGAGGAATCATGTTACGTTATTGATTGTGAAATTTCCGATCATCGTGCGATACTCATAGACATTAACGAAAGCTCTTCTCTGACATCAAATAATAAAACTGAAATGAAGAGGTGCTTCAATGAAAATAATTTAAAAAACTTCGAGTTTATGTTGGAAAAAGAGAAATGGATCAATATTTATGTATATGGTGTTTGCGAAGATGCCTTCAATCGTTTTTATGATATATTCCTTCATTATTTTGAAACTGCTTTCCCCAAACGGAAAATATATTTTAACAAGAATAAACGGGGGTGGATTGACGATCTTGTTAAAGAATCTAGTCGTTCATTGAAACATTTATTTTACCTAAAGAAAAGTAACCCTGCTTTAACTGAAACATATAATAACAACAAAAAATACACCTGGAAATTAGTAAACGAAACAAAAGAAATTTTACCAAAACAAAATTAGTATGTCAGATAACGATCCGAAAATTTTGTGGAAGTGAGTATCTGAACTCACGAACAGAAGTAAAAGCTCACGTAGAACATCGTTATTCGAAAAATGATGACGTTATCGAAGACCCTTCAGAGATCGTGAATGAATTAAATAATTTTTCATCGAAGCACCTCAGGCCTTAATAGGTGATATTCCGAGTAATAATTATTATCGCCCGAACATGAATAATGAAAATGGAATAGATATAAATCCATACACAATGTTTTAGAGCCATTTAGCGAATCAGAATTATTCAATTTAATCAATCGTAAACTAAGGACAAACAATCATCAGGAACTGACCAGTGTTTCTACTGAAAGAGTTCTGCACATTATTATAAAACCGATAACTTTTAGTGAACCTTTCATTTTCAAATGGAAGTTTCCACATCCTAAAGGTGGGGAAAAGGGAACTCCTGCGTAAGAACAAAAAATTATCAACCATTGAAAATTTTAGACCAATCACTGTCCCCAGAGCTTCTCGAAAGTCTTCAGTATGCATTCCTAGAGCGCTTGAATGATTTTCTTGATCACACAATATCTTGATACCCATGCAGCATGGCTTTCGCTCTGGAAAATCGACTCAAACTGCTCTACTGACTTTCTATGAAATTCTGATAGAGTTCATTGAAGTGGGCGAGTGCCCAGCTGCTATTTTGTGCGATTTGAGCAGGGCTTTTGACTGCGTGAATCACCTGAAACTGCTGGATATGTTGGAATGTTATGGTCTAAGAGGAAATTCACATACCTGGATATCCTCGTTTCTCAGTAACAGAAACCAATGCGTCTCATTGAGATTTGATCAAGATGGTGTGGTTTCGTTTCCCATATCAGAAACGAAACTGGTCCGGACTGGTGTGCCTCAGGGATCTATATTGGGGCCGGTTCTGTTTCTCTTATACATAAACAATATTGATAGGGAAATATCATACTCATTATTTACTGCATATGCGGACGATATTAGTATATTGATCTCGGATAAGCAAACTGATATTTTAACACACAAATGTACAGATATCCTGAATTTAACCTCTGAATACTTCAACAGACAGGATCTATTTTTTAATGCTAAAAAAACTCAAGTTATTCGTTTTCATAACTATCAGAATAAAACCGAAGCACTCCAATTGAAGGTTAATAATACTACCTTACAAAGCTCTCATAATGCAGTTAAATTCTTGGGTATGCAAATGGATGAATATCTGAACTGGATTCCACACTGTGAACAGCTGGTTTCTGAATTGTGCTCACTCCTATATCTCTTCAGGAATCTGAGAGTCGTTTTGAATAAAAAGCAACTCATCAGTGTATATTATGCTCACGTTGAGTCTAGGCTGCGTTATGGTGTTTGCTTGTGGGGCAACTCAACAATGAGTAGAAACGTCTTCATTGAACAAAAGGCTATTTTACGTTGTATATTTAACACCCCTAAACGAAGCTCCTGTAGAACCCTTTTTATAAATCAGAATATTCTAACTCTGACAAGTCTATTCATATATGAACTTTCAGTTTATGTATTCACCAATAAAACCGACTTCATTCTGAACAGTGATATTCATGATAAGAACACTCGTCAGAAACGAATGATACATGTCAAAAGTGCCAAATACAAGATTACTCAAAATGCTCCTAAATGCATTGGACCTAAAATTTTCAATCACCTTCCAGTAATGATCAAGAGAGCTGAAACTGCAACGATTTTAAAACGTCTGAAGTCGTTTTTGTTGATCAATTGTTTTTATACACTCGATGAGTTTTTATCTAGTCCTATGTGATCCACTCTACTGTGTTTGTGTAATATTGTTTAGACCCGTAAATCTGTTTGCTTGTTTTTAGTACTAGTTGTAAGTTAGATATAAGTACTGACTATTCCTATACAAAACGAAATTTTTTGTCATTTTAAGGAAAATAAAGGATTTGATTTGATTTGATTCTTGAAGCACTTAAACGTTCGGCTCACAACAGTTTAGCAAATTATTAAAATGTTCAAAAATTCAAAAGTACCAAAAGCTGCTAAAACAGTTAAACGTTCGATCAACAATACACAAATTATTAAGTGTACAAAAACTTGGACAATTACAAAAATGTCGAATTAGGGAGACTAACAAAAACGTCAGCTCATTTGACAACTATCCGGAGGCGGAGCTTGAATTTGGAATTTTAGTATTAACTGATTCAATTCATCACAGCTTTGCGTTTTTGGAAAGCGGGTTGCCAAAACTGCCATAAACACAAATAAAATTAGTATCATTGAATAGGTTTTTTCGATACCTTTTAAAAGAAGTGTCGCTTGCCGTAGGGTTCCATTTGAAATTATTGGTCACAATGGCCTTGTGACGTCATCTTTGACGATTTCGTCATCTATCATCACTAGTAGGGGAGTTTACAACCTTTAATATTCAGTTTCCAAATTTCACTTGTTTATGTATAATCGTTCCAAAAATAAGAGGACTTTTGAGAAGCACTGTATACATTAGTACAGCAACCCTACAGACCTATGTTGAATGGGTTACATGACATATCGTAACGCGACAGTTCGTTACCCCACAAATGGTAACGGACAATTCGTAACGCCGATAATTCGTAACGGCGACACTTCGTAACATCGACAGTTCGTAACTATTCGTAACAGTATAATTCGTAACGCCAACATTTAGTTTTTTTAGCAAGCTTAGCATTACTGGATTTGGACAAAAATGCATTTTGCATACTTTGTATACTTTCCTCACAAAAATGTGTTTTTTTCAAGACCACTTTTTGCATATATTTTTTTTAATATGACAACTAAAGGAAATTTCCTTTTTTTTTTTTATTTTTTATCCTGAATTATCACTTTGAAGTAGTAAAACTAAGTCTGAATAATAATGAAAAAAATTAAAACCACTTCAATAATAATGTATTTATTATAATAATTAATACAATTTATATTTCTTACATCAATAAAGTATAACCAGGAATACAATTTTGGAAGTATTTATATTTATTTAATGTAAAAATTAAAACATGTGCGCTATATTTCCTAGAAATGTCAATCGCCGTTCAACATCATAATCTTGGACGACTCTAACTATGCGCTCTCTTTTTTGTTTATATTTCAAACGTTTTCGGCATCTTTGACTTTCACATTGCAAATAATAATATGTGTGGATAGTATAAAGTTGGAAAAATATTTCAGGTACAACTTTGAAAGTTCCATCGGCTAACCAATTTTGATGTGTCAGTAACAAGTATAATAACTTGTCCACGTTAACAAAAATAAAGAAAATAATTCAATCTTGGGGTTACGAATTATACCGTTACGAATAGTTATAGTTACGAACTTTCGATGTTACGAAGTGTCGCCGTTACGAATTATCGGCGTTACGAATTGTCCGTTACCATTTGTGGGGTTACGAACTGTCGTGTTACGATATGTCTTGTCACCGTTGAATGATATATGAGAGTGTACGGTTTCATAGTAAACGTTGAGGAGTTGATCTGCACTCAGAGTTGATTTTAATTGTCTTATCGCGTAATATCAACTTTTGACTTTGACCACTTTACTTATCTGGCTTATGCTAGATTCGAAAGTCATTTTACTATCCTAGGAATCTGGTGCTATTTGACGATATGACATATTCATTGTCAACCTTCCTTTATTTTGTTTTTCATTTCTGAACAAAAACTGCATGAGAACTGTTTTACTAGAGTTCACGATCAGAGAGTTTTTGCAACACAGGTTAAATTCATGTGACAGCAGATTTAGCTTTTCTTGCAGTTCCACAGAACTGTCAGGATCAGCTGCTAGTGTAGTATCAGAGATTCATCAAGTCAAGTAGCTTGATATTTTAACAAACTACTTGAGTTGACTTGAAAATCAAGCTCGTGACAATTTACATACTTGACTTGACTTGATTTGAGATATTTATTACTTGACTTGAAATCAAGCTACTTGATATTACTTGATCTTGATACGCACGTGTCGCACGGCGTATATTTCTGCAAGCTCGCTCGCTCGCGCTTAGACAAAATACGGGGGTTTCCCGAGCTCCGAGCTGACTGAATCAATCGCGCAGTCTTGCGAATTTTGTTATTTTCGGGTGATGTGGTCGTAGAAAAATAATATTACCTTGTTAAAACAAAAACTACTTATTACTACTTATTACTACTTCTTAAAAATTATAATTCGTAAATACATTATTATATTCATATATCAATATGATTTTTCCTACATTTTCAGGATTTCCAGCAAGATAAGTTTCAAAAGCTACTTGTGGAGTATATGGTGAAAAAGTACCTACCGTTCAATTCTTTCGAGGACGAAATAAGTTTACAAGTTTATAAGTACTTAAATCCAAACGCAATTTTGCCTGGTAGGAATAAAATGAATTCTTTGGCAGTGGAAATGTTCGGGTCAGCACATAATACCTTCAAAAGTTTACTAAAGAAATATAAATCAAAAATCTCATTCACAATAGATGGTTGGTCTTCTTTTAGTATGAAAGGATACTATGCAATTACTGCTTATTTCATTGATAATAATTGGAAACTGCATGCCATCCTTTTGGATTTTGTTTCGGCGCATGGACAACATACTGGCAGATGGATAGCAAAGCTTTTTGCTGATACATTGAAATTCTACGATTTAACAAATTCTGTGCAAGGAATCACAACCGACAATATAAACAGCAATTTCACATTTATGAATGAGCTTACAGGCTTTATTTCCGACATTTACCCTAAAAATAGTCATTTCGTATGTTTTGCGCATTTTTTAAATTTTGGGGCAAGAGATTTTATAAAAATACTTGATTCGAATTCTGAGTTTCAAGATACAGAGACAGATGCTACCCTTTCGGAGAGTGATGGAATAACTGGATATCTAAATTCACTATCTCCAATAAAAAAAAAAACATTGTCTTGGAAAGAAGTTAAAAAATTCTGAAAATCTGCGCAACGATTTCGAAATTGTTTGCACTACTCTGAATTTAAGAATGGCTATGCCAAAATTAGATGTCATAACAAGATGGAATTCAACTTTGGATATGCTGCGATGGGGTCTCAATATGAAAAAGTCTATAAACATTCTTTGTGATATCACAGAAAATATGAAAACGTTGAAGCCTACAGACACGGAGTGGTCGATAATAGATCGAGTTTGCAAATATCTGAACAGTTTCAAGATAATTCCCAAAACATTAAAGGGTGAAGCATATTGCACACTTCCGATGGTGATAATTGGTATAAATTTGCTCCTGGATAAGCTAGAACAATGGGCTATTGAACTCGATAATAATCCAAGTAGAAATGAGACTGATGGAAGATTCATTTACAGTATTCAAGCGGCTAAAGATAAAATCATCAAACATCACCAAAGAACCAACTGGATGTACTGTGTTGTATTAATCTTAGATCCCCGGCATAAAGTGCAAACATTCTCCAATACAAGTTGGGGAAAAGACTTGGAAAAGGAAGCAGTCAAACACTTTGAAGAAATTTGTAAAACAAAATATTTTCAGCCAGGTCTACAGAGCACAACAGCATCATCTTAATCTTCAGGGGATAAATACAGTGAGTTTGACATCGACCTCCTAAGTTTATTCAAGAAATCTCCTGTGAATCGAGCAAATGAAATGGCTTGGCGTTATGAAATAGACAAATTCCTGTCTGAACCACGTGCTAACAGTTCTGAAGATAAATTAGAATGGTGGAAGAGGCACGAACACATTTTTCCAAACTTGACCAAAATGGCCAAAGATTTTTTATCAACGCCAGCATCTTCAGTTCCTGTTGAGAGACAGTTCTCCAGAGCTCTTCTGACTGTTACAAAAACCTGCAATAGATTAGGCGACAAATCCATAAGATGCCTCATGTGCCTTAAATCCTGTATGGAAAATGATGAAATCAAACAGTGCTTGGAGGTTTCTCAATATCAAAAAAAATTTTTTTTTAATATTTTGTATTTTGTTATGTTTTATAGCGATTTAATTTGTGTTTCCATTTTAAATTAGTTTATATTTTCGGTTCTTTTATACAATAAGTTCCATAAATAAAAGTGTTTTTCGCAACGTTCATTCTCATTATTTTCATCATTTATAAAACTGCTAAAAATCAAGTAGCTTGATAGAAGTACTTGATTTTTCCAGTACTTGATAAATAAATACTTGACTTGACATTAAAAACTACTACTTGACTTGAACTTGACTTGATCTCAAGTCAAGTCAAGTGGCTTGAATATCAAGTCAAGCCGTGAATCTCTGTGTAGTATCGTCTGCATATAAAACAATATGATATGTACTCACTCACCTTTTCTGGCATATCGTTGATAAAAAGTAGGAAAATAAGTATACCAAAAATGGATCCCTTTGGTCTGAAAGTTAATAATAATTATATTTTTTTGTATCAAAGCAAAAATATTGTTACCGTTTTTTCATGTCACCCTGGCTTGGAAAGTATATTCAGGACAGTCGGATAATTTCATATTAATTGAGTCCAATTTTCGATCTTTTCGTTTTCTTTCCAGTGAATGATCTACGACATATCCTTGTTTCTTCAAGATTCCTTTTGTGTTGACGAACAATTAGATTTCGTCTGCCTAAATCTGTTCGATTATTTGTATAATAATTTTTCATGGGGACTGTTGGATTTGAAGGAAAATTTAGGATTTCCGCTTCTCCATTTTTTTAGGAAAAATAAAATTGAAAATTCGAGGAAACTCCTCCAGATGTGGAATTAATTTATCTTGTTTCTTATTGAAGTTTTCAACCGAAGCAAATGTCTTACATTGGGAATTGTCCACAATTCCAACGTGAATTTCTTTCAAATCCAAAGCCATACCGTAGTTTCACAGTCAAGAATGAAACAGTTGCTGATTGCTACTGGAGTCCACTGGAATTGTTTGTTAGACGTGAAACCGAGGCATGGCTTCATATTTAGAGGATCTTTCCGTTGAGTGGAAACCCCTTTTCTCTGAATTAATAATAATAATAATAATAATAAATATACTTTAATGTCAGTAAGAGTAAATCTTGTGGACAAAGCTTGAATATAGAAGTATTACTGATGATTACAAGATTTATAAAAAATATCTAAAAATAAGAGTTGTCTGTATTGTTAAAAAATATAAAAAATATATATACGTACACACACGCCCATATATATACACAAAACATACATATATAGACATGTATATACATATAAACACGTAGATGTATACACACATAAACAATTTACATATAGACACAAACGCATCTACAACTTAGTGACGTCAATTTAAAAACTTACATGGATTCAAATATGCACCCTGTCAATCAAATTTATCATTGTAAAACTCCTGCAAGTTGTAATAGGGTCTATCTGCCAGAAACTTTTTAATAATTTTTCTAAAGTTTGTAATGTTCATATTCATATTCGCCTCCCTTATGTGTGAGGGGAGGTGATTGAACATCTTAACCCCGTTGTAGTAAATCGAATCTCTGATCATGTTTGATGAGGGAATTGGCAATTTCAACATGTGAGAGCGGGTGTTGTAATGACTACCTTTTTTTTTTATGTTCTAGTTCCCACGAAAAGGGATATCCTGTAATGTTCAGAGAACATCGTGGGAACCAAGGGAAAGGAGGTAGGAGTTGGTGTTGTTCTTAAATTTCTGGAGGTTGTATGCCTCGGGGAACACCTCCCTAGGCAATGAGTTCCAAAGCCTCGCTGTTCGTTGGATGAACGAGTCTTTGGAAAGTGATGTTCTGCAGGTCTCCAAAGTGACCACGAAGGGGTGTGATGACTGAACTTGACGGGTTGATCTCGAAGAGACTGCCAAAGCAGGAACGATTGTTGATATTTCAGAAGAGCATCGCCCATGAAAATATCTATAAAATAGAGACAAATCGCCAACTTTTGTACGGTGTTCCAGACAAGTGAGCGAGTTTGTAAGCGAGGCCCTTTTTTGGACAGAATCCAATAGCCTCAGGATATGTTTAGGTGCCGCGCTCCAAATATGGGAACAGTATTCCAGGACAGGTCGGATCTGTG
Source organism: Gonioctena quinquepunctata (assembly GCA_018342105.1). Taxonomy (NCBI): domain Eukaryota; kingdom Metazoa; phylum Arthropoda; class Insecta; order Coleoptera; family Chrysomelidae; genus Gonioctena; species Gonioctena quinquepunctata. Next base: position 559,034 of record JAFIRS010000719.1, on the reverse strand, counting down.
CCTTATAGATCATAAGCAGCTGAGTGGGGGTGAAATAGCTCTTGGCACGAAACAAAAAACCAAGTTTTTGGGATGCACTTTTGGCAATGGACCTCACGTGATTTTCCCAGGAAAGGTTATTGCTGATAGTAATACCAAGCATCGATATGGATGACTTCAGTGGTATGGTTACTCCTGACAAAGTTATGTTAGGCACAGTGAGATCGGCTTTTCTAGAGAAAAGACATGCTTGTGTTTTGTTTGCATTGAATTCTACTAAGTTATTAGATCCCCACTCGAGAATTGTTGCTAAGTCCATATTTATATTATTAACATTTCTTCCTCGTTCATTTCTGGTTTCACGGGCTGATATAGGGGCCCTGGAAGAGAAAGCGGTATGGAGGGTATTAAATTGTGGTCGAGAATAGATCCTTGCGGAACACCATCATTTATGATTAGAGTGTCAGATGAAACTCCATCGACCACTACATGGAGAGACCTGTTTGAGAGAAAACTAGCAAGCAGAGAACACAGCTGAGGGGGCAAGCCATAAGACGGAAGCTTGGCGAGGAGTCCCTGGTGCCAAACTCGATCGAACGCCTGGAGATATCTAATGCCACAGCTAAAGTTTCTCCATACTTTTCAATAGATAGCTGCCATATATGTGAGACGTAAGCGAGCAGGTCACCAGTTGATCTCTGATGGCGGAAGCCATATTGCCTATCGTTGACAATTCCTGAGTCTTCCAGATATTTCATGAGCTCGATGTTGATGGCTTTTTCCATGACCTTTGAAATGATAGATAGCAGTGCGATAGGTCTGTAGTTGCTAGGTAGGGCCTTTTTGCCTCTTTTAGGGACTGGCTGTACTCTTGCAATTTTCCAATTGGACGGAAATACCCCCAAATTTTAAGAGTGGTTGAACAACTTGCAAAGAACAGGTGTTAGTTCGGGGGCACATTTCTTGAGAACAATCGGCAGGATTCCGTCAGATCCACAGGCTTTGTTGGTGTTGAGACCCAGCAAAATCTTTCTGATAGTACGTTGGCGAAAGGTGATCTCGGGCATGTGACTGTCAATAAGTGTAATGTTCGGGGTTGTTTTCCCGATGAATCCAGAGTGGAATTTCCAGCAAATAGGTGCGCAAAGATATTGGCTTTTTCCTGGGCAGTCGTTGCTAGTGTTCCATCTTCTTTGGTTAGAGGAGGAAATGAGCTGGAAGTGAAGTTTCTTCCCACAGCTTTGGCGAAAGACCAAAATGAACGGGATCCGTTAGGACATTCAGCAAGTTTTGATCTTATTTTGGCATTGTGGGCATCTTTTGAGCATTCTATTGTCTCTTTGCATATGCCTCTAGCCTCGACATATGCTGCTCTGGTCTCAGGGCCCGGATTTTTTAGCCATCGATGGTATGCTGCCTGTTTGGAAGCCACAGCTCTAGAGCAGTTTCTGTTAAACCAGGTCTTATCGGATGATGTTCTTCTTTCGGTATTCGGTATGTAAGTTTGCATCCCCAACATGATGATTTCAGAAATTGTCTCAGCACATCGTGTTGAATCTACTGAAGAGAAACAAACTCTCTTCCATGGAAACGCTGAGAAAAACATACGAAGACCTTCCCAGTCGGCCGAATTGTAATGCCACATGAGACGGGGTGGTATTGTGCAGCTCGATGGTAAATGGAAAGAGCATGTTGTGGAGATGAGGGTGTGATCAGAGACCTGAAGCCTCGAACATAGACACATTCTTTTATATGAGACAAACTGATTCTAGAATGAATAACGCAAATACTGTTAGTATTTTTTCTTCAACAACTATGTTTCTGCAAGAATCACGGGGTTTTAGTTTACGCAAGTACCTTAAAGCACGTTTCTGCAGTACCAAGACTGATTGAAGTGCCGATGAGTTGCTAACACCCCAAAAAGGTATTCCATAACGTAAATGGGACTCTATTAGGGCGTAATATACAGTTTTGGCGATTTTAGATCCCAAATTCGACGAAGTTACTCTCAGTGCATAGCATCCAGCAGAAATCTTGCTTTTGAGATGCTTGATATGTCCGTCGAATTTGAGCTTATTATCAATATGGATACCTAGGAATTTAGTTAGAGGCTTGTTCTCGATCAATATGTTATTACTAAATGTAAGGTCGTCAAGAGAGCATCTGAATGAAATGATGTTTGTTTTTGTTGTATTGAAGGATAACAAATTTGCATCGCACCATTCCTTAATTTTTTTCATATCAGTAGATATTAAGTCGGGTAAGGTGTTAGAATTCTTGCTGTTCCATAATATCGTGGTATCATCCGCAAATAGGGTGAATTGTGTAATCTTCCGAATGTAAGTGAAACATTTATTTGCTTGAGTTGAAAAACAAAATGCGATCCTTTTGCAACTCAACGCATTTGCGATTTCCACATCTGAGAAACATTCTTCTGAATTTAAATTTCATTTGTCACAGAAATAATTTTGCTCGAAGCAATGAGAATTGATTGGACTACTTTGTCTTAGTTTCAAATATGAGAATATTATATTTTTCTCTCTGCCCTAATTGTTACTCATGTTCATGTGAATCACTGATTTGGAATAAGTTCGGATTTATCAAAAAATGGCTTCGAAAAACACTCCGCAGTCACTTTCTCGCCTAAAGAAAACTGGGTTTTTGCTCTTTGTCAATGTACAATTTTTTCTTTTTCGTCACAATTGTCATTTTTGAACATTAAAAAAGAGTTTTCCAAACTTTTGTTACGACTTTGGAAATGTACGAGATATCATTCGAAAATCACATCAAAATAGCAAGCAAAAGACATTCACTTCTACTGTTTAATCTTCAGTGAAACAAATTCAACAAATACTGATTATTTAAATTAATCCAAGCAAATATTATGCTTTTTGTTTCATTCACCTCCTAACTTTCTAGAAGGTCGAGTTTACAAGCTTTTTTTTATATACAGGGTGTTTCAAAATTCATTATCAAGATTTCAAGGGCGTATTTTTCAGGTCAAAATAAGACTTTTTTTCCCATAAACATGTGTCCGCAAACGCTTCATTACCGATCTACAGAGCGTTCAAGTTTCAAGATTTTTTTATTTTTTTCTTCATAGCTCTTTTAGTTTTTGCGATATTAAGATCAAATTTAAAACATAGGTTACGTTTTAGGGTAACCAGCATCCAGTATGCCAAGTGATTGTAAGAATCCAGAGAAAGATATTTTTTCGCCCCATAAATTTTTTGTAGTGCGTTGCTGGTTGATTCTAACATATGCAATGCATTCTTTGTTTTGTTCATACATTTTTTGTCTCCTGTAATTTTTATGCATCTGCGACCGTTATCGAGAAAAAAGTAAAATCATTCTTTGTAATTCGCTACATTTAATTAGGGGGAACCTATTATCACAATGAAAACAAAAAACGATATTTATTTGGTTTGTGATCTAAATTTCAGGTTTCCTCAAACATTACCTAAAAAATAGGACACCTAACGACTTTTTATAAAATATGCTGGAAATGCCCTCCTTCTTCTGCGACACAACCTTCCACTCTTCTTCTCATAGACTGCCGTACGCGTTCTGAAATTCCGGGAGTGTTTCTTACGATGTGGAAGGCATTCCTAATTCGTTCAGTAAGAACTTCGATGGAAGGCACTGGTTCTGCACCATAAACTAGGCCCTTTACATGTCCCCATATGTTTACGCTGAACTGTTCCTGGTGTCAAGATTGTCTGATCATGTGTGGATTTTCTAGTGCCCAAATATGAACGTTGTGGTAATTCACTACTCCGTCGTGTGTAAAGTGAGCTTCGTCGGTAAAAAGGATACGAGATAAAAATGCAGGATCCCTAGTACAGTTGCGCAGTATCCATCGACAGAACTGCAAGCGCCGGGGAAAATCTCGCGGAAGCAAATCTTGGACGCGCTGGATATGATATGGGTATAGCATGTTTTCGTGTAAAACCCTCCACACAGTTGAATGGGAAACATCCAAATCCCGTGCTATTTGTCGAGTACTCATACCAGGATTTCTGTCGATAAAATTTAAAATCTCTTCATCTCTTACTGGGTTGCGTGCTTGACGCGGTCTGCCAGCATCGTGCCTTGGAGACTGAAATCTGCCAAATTCCCGAAGGTGATGATGGGAATTTATAAAAGTTCTATAGTTGGGAAGCCGGCGATTAGGAGATCTTAGCGCGTACAACCGCTGAGCTTCAAGTCCGTTACCATTAGCCAGACCATAAAAAATGGATGTCAGCCAGATATTCAAATAAATATGGTTCATTTTCCTAATGTTGAACAAATACACGGTGAGACATCCACCAACTTTCAAATAATGTCACATGCTTCAAAACAAACCTAAACGTCAAAATGAAAATAGCAGTCGAAGCAGACTAATTTTCCTTTTCATTGTTTCGTTGAAAAATTTGATTACCTCTAGCGATAACGGTCGCAGATGCGTAAAAATCATGACGAATAAAAAAATTATTAACAAAACAAAGAATTCATTTTATATGTTAGAATCCACCAGCGGCGCACTAGAAAAAAGTTTATGAGAAGAAAAAGGGCTTGACCCCTGAAAAAATATCTACCTGTAGATTCTCACAATCACTCGGCATACTAGATGATGTAAACTCTAAAACGTAACCTATGTTTCAAATTTGATCTCAATATCGCGAAAACTGAAAGAGCTATGAAGAAAAAAATGGGAAAATCTTGAAACTTTAACGCTCTGTAGATCGGTAACAAAGCGTTTGCGGACACATGTTTATGGAAAAAAAATCTTATTTTGATCTGAAAAATACGCCTCTGGAATCTGGATACTGAATTTTGAAACACCCTGAATATTATTTCAAACTCGTACAAATTCAAAGCAGATTTGTTTGAGCCAGGAATTGTACGTGGATGGTACTTTCGATTACTGCACAAAAAGTTTCTTGCAATTGTTGGCCTCTGCCCAGACACACACCCTACTAATAGATTCTAGTATATTTATGTATATACCCCAAACCCGATAAAGTATAATCTGTAGTGGTTTACAGTAATTTATGCTATAAGCGGTCTATCGACTGGTTTTTACGCAGAAATAGTTTTTACTCAATTTATTCTACTATATAATTCGTACGGGCAATGATATTTTTTTTCCGGTTACCTTCATAATTCAACATTATAATTTGTACGATTTTGAACGAACCCTATATTTTAAGTCGAAGATGAATTATTCAACTGAGAATGGATATACTATACCAACATACCCGGCAATTTTGTATAATATATTAATTTCTTTTGTAATATTTCTAATAAATCAAACATTGTTATTATATTCAATCTGTAATGAAGATTGCATATCTATTCCAAACTAAGGTAATAATAGTCTCATTCACTAGTGGAAATCATGTTGAGAAATACCGACTTCCATGGAGAATGTATATTCCAGGAAAATTTCTGAACCCTCTCTGAGGTAAGAATATCTTATTTCACCATCGAAAAACAAGATTTTATACATCGACTTCGTCGAAGTCGTCCGATAATTGAATTTTCCCGAGAAAAGCACTTCGTTATCTCGGCAAACATCTCCCCTCATTATCGAACGGAACTTTTTCCAGGATGGAGACCAGGAGATGGGTCGCATAATTTCCGGGAAAAGTCTACCTCGGAATTTCGGAAGGGTTGAAATTCAAAAAGTTCTCGAACATGTCCCTCACCTGATTATACATCGAGTGCTCTCTAACGTTCCGTAAAGCTCTGATGAAGTTACTGATTAATTGGAAGTGTAGGCAGGATGTGCAAGATAGAGGACTAATAGTTTCTCGATAATTTCATTTTTTTAGTCAGCAATCTATTGAACATTCATGAATGAAATTCTACAGGGTGAGTCAAGCTGAACGCCTCGGACTCTCGTAGCCAAATGGTATTTTTTTCAGTAAACGGTCTGCGAAAGTATATGTATGTCGATCTGAACTACATTTGAAAAATAATGATTTTCATACAAGGTATTTGAAACGAGCGTGACATATCAAAGTTATATTTTTTTAAATGGACCACCCTGTATTTTCTTGCATTTTTTTAATTATTTGAGAAAAAATAAGCTGACTTTGCTAAAGTATCCCTATACCTAACCCTCTGCGTTTGTGAGACATTCAACACAAAATGTAACGTTGTCAAAGAAATTCTATATCATTGGAATTAGTACGAAATTTTGACCGGTCACTCAAATCCCTTTCTGCGGCTTGAGTAGACGATCAATAGTATACAGTGTGTTTTATATTATCAGGAACACTTACCGCATATTTGAACTCCAATAACTTTGTTATTTCAAATAAAACACCCTATATTTTTCCACGTGACAAGATTCACCTTTTCATTTCCTTTCGAACCATATAATATTTCCTTATACCTAAATTTGGTGCTTCAGTAATTATCGAAGCCTTTTCGAAATCCGATGAATTTTTTGATTTAACATTATTTCATCTAGTAGTCTGACGTCATATACTTGAGTAATCCGTTCAACTCTGTTCAATTGTTGTTCCAAGCAGACTCCTGTCAAATAGCGTAATATTCATAAGTATGTGTTGAATTCGTCTTGCTCTCGTGTTTTCAGATTTGAGAAGTGAAGAAAGTATCAACATGATTTTAACCATTGGAGAGTGTTACGAAAATTGCTTATTAGCGTCGAGGGTTTATGCACAAATGTACCCAGATCAAGAGCATCCTGATAAAAATGTATTTGAGAGATTATTAGCCAGATTTCGAGGAACAGGTAGTATCGAGTACACTGTTCGAGAGATATCGAAACCAGTGACTGGGAATGAGGAACTCAATTTGAAGTTTTGCATATGTGATTGAAAATCCCGATACCAGTACTAGAGCCATTGCTAATGCAACAGGTATAAGTCAATCGAGTGTTAGCAGAATTATTAGAAAACACAAATATCATCCATACCACATTCAGCTGCATCAACATCTGTATGGAAGGGACTTTGAACGCAGGCTAGATTTCTGTTTATAGTATCTTGAACGATTTGGCGAAAAAATGAACTTTTATGAACATATTTTATTCACTGACGAATCAACCTGATCTGGTGGATCGACATAACTTGCATCATTTCGACATAACTTGCATCATTATTACACCGAAAACAGACATTTATTTCGAACCGTCGATCGCCAGAACCGGTGGAGTGTTAACTCATTCGGTGGAATAATAAAGTTTATTCACCAAGAAAATATTTACAAAAAAGGTATATATGATTAAAGTGCGTACAGTAAATAAACAGGGGATACCACAGAAGCTTTAGTTCCAATGTAACTATCGCTTGTACGTGGCTTCATGTTGTTGTATGTTCCATCAATTTCAGTAGGTGATCATTACATAACTAGTTGAAGATGATTCGTTATGAAATAATTTGAAAATATAAAATATATAGATATAATGTGAAGATATGAAGATATGAAAATTGAAAAAATGTAAAATGTAAAAATGTAAAATGTAAAAATGTAATTATAAAAATGTAAAATTGTAAAATTTATAAATGTAAAATGTAAAGTGCTAAAAGGGAAAAGTCTAAAAGTTTAAAAATCTAAAATGTACAAATATAAAATATAAAAGTATCAGAATATAAAAATTCGAGTAACTAATTGAGAGTATGCGCATACGTACATATATAGATGTACTCAATTATACAATTAACACGGGAGAACATGAATATAAATTATATTACTAATAAAAAATACTAAGTAGACCATTCATTGTTTCGATTGAAGAGTATAAATACCTAACCATATATTAATTTAGTTTTGATTAACAAAATCGTGTAATTTGCTCCTTCCAAAAGCCAAAATCCATTTTTTATTTTTTTCTTGAATAAATTGATGCTCTGTAAGTTCCTTATATCAACAGGTGTTAGACTATAAAGTTTTGGTGCAAGAAAGTCACAGTGACGTTGCCCTATGGTTTTGTCACAGCGAGGTACGCTTAATGATATTGTTTTATTTCTTGTGCTGTAGGAGTGTGTAACAGGGTGAGAAGAGATCTTGTTTTTTTTTATGTTGACTAGTATATTTTGACAGAAAAGTTGCCTACTGTCAAATATTCCCGATTCTTCATGTAATTTATCATTGGAGAATCTGAGTGGTTTACCGTATATAATTCGCAATATCCATCTCTGAATGACGTTTAACTTTTTTTAGTGCGTGTCATTTACACCACCCCAGCCCACAATACCGTAAGTTAGATGAGATTGAACCAGTGCGTAGTATAATATTTCTAGGTGTTTCGTGTCAAGGTAATCTTTCAGATATTTAAATCTATATAACATACCTCTTAACTTGTTGACTATATTTCTTATGTTAAGGTCCCACTTGAGGTGTCGGTCAATTACAATACCTAAATATTTAATCGATTCAGCTTCAGGTATTTCTGAATTTGGTCCGATAATCAAAGGACCCATATTTGGTAATCCACTGGAGTATGAGGAAAACGGTAGATATTTTGTTTTTTCCAGGTTGAGAGTTAGTGTATTATATCGAAACCACTTTTCTATAACTCTAAAATCATCCTCCACTTCTGCTTTCAAGGTGTTCCATGATTTCGCCTCATAGAATATAGCCGTATCATCTGCAAAGCTCAAAATTTTGCCCCTGGTTCCTAAAGAAAGTAAACTGTTGATATACAGAGTAAACAACAGTGGACCAAGTACAGTTCCTTGTGGAACACCGTATGTTACATATCTACTATCACTCAGCTCCCCTTCAATACTTACTTTCTGTTCGCGCTCTGTCATAAAGCTCTTTACTATTCCGTATATATTTCCTCTTATCCCATAATGGTCTAGTTTGTCAAGTAATTTTCTGTGGCACACGGTATCGAATGCTTTAGAGAGGTCAACAAAATGCATAATGATGGTTTACTTTTATCCAGTGAGTTATAAATATTAGATACTAATTGGTAAATTGCATCATCTGTTGATTTTCCCTCCCTAAATCCATACTGATATTTAGATATCAAGTTAAATTTCGTACAAAAGCTGAGTATCCTGATTTTGAGGATTTTCTCAATTATTTTAGATAAGTTTGATATTAATGAGACTGGTCTATAATTTATCATTTCAAATTTACTACCACTTTTGAATAGTGGTTTCACGATTCCAATTTTCAATGATTTTGGAAAATAGCCTTTTTCGAAACAACAGTTTATTAAATGGGTTAAGGGGGCAGTTATCTGTTTTGATATGTTTTTCAAGGTTTCAGCGCGTATATTGTCGTGACCAGGAGCCTTTTTTGGTTTCAGTTGCATTATGATGTCGTGGACTTCTCTGGTATCGGTGGGATAAAGATACATTGAATTTTTCAATCTTGTATCATGTTATATATAGTCATCCGGAACTTTTATTTTACTTGCATATGTTTGACCCAGAGTACTATAATATTCATTGAAACTGTCAGAGATGTGCTTTTTGGAAAATAGTGGTGTACCGTCAGTTGATATAATTTTTTCTATTTTTGTTTCTGGTTTGGATCGATTGCAGATATCATTTACGCATTCCCAGAGAGCCTTGGATTGGTTCATGTTATTTTTGATTAATTTTTGTGTATAAGTTCTTTTAGAATTTTTTATTATCTTATCTAGTTTATTTTTGTAAGTATGGTACTGTGTTTTCAAAATTTGGTTGTTTGGGTCTTTCATTAATGTTTTATACATTGTCTCTTTTTGTTTATTAATGTTTTATACATTGTCTCTTTTTTGTTTATCGATGTTAAGAGTGCAGTTATCATTTTCCGTACCGAGTATATGTCGACCCATGTCTCGCATTCCAAATCGGTTTTAATGATGAGAAGTTTATATATTGCTTGTATTTATTTTCATTTGGAATATTATTATGTGAACTTTGGTTTAGATCTATTGTTAATGCTATAGGGTAATGGTCTGTTATATTGAATTGGAAGACAAATGATTGGATATTTCTATGGGATACAGTTTTAACAAAGAAGTGGTCAATACATGTTTGACTCTGTGGTCGGGTGTAGCTATTGATGTATGACTCATACCCAAAACTATTCAAGGAATTTTGTATTCTTCGACAAACTCTGTATCTGAAAATAAGTCTATATTGATATCTCCGTTATTATATGCCAGTCACTTTTTTCAATAGACTGTATATAGTCCAATAGATCTATATTGAACCTTTTTGGACAAGTACTTGGGGGTCTGTAGATGGCAGTTATCATGGCATTTGCATATTTTGATTTTGTTGTGATTTCAAGAGCCTTAATGTCACCAATGTTTATTACGCTATATGTGAAACTAATGCTGTTTTAATATACACTATTACACCATCATTTTGTTCAGTGTACCTTTGTTATATATTGTGGTGTAGCCATCAATTTCCACTATATTCAAATCATAGACAAGATATGTTTCAGAGAGTACAATGATTTGAAATTCAAGAGAAAGTCTGTTCAAGAATATTTTCATCTCATCCATGTTTTTTGTGATACTTCTGATGTTAAAATGTATTATACTAAATGGGTTTTGTTTATCTGGTATAAAATCTTTAACATCTGAGATTACTTTTGCTACTATTGGTTCGTTCTTATACTCTTTTATGAATGGGTCCATTTTGGCTTTATAGTGTTAATACCTTAATATAATACAAAGAGTGAAATAAACTAAACATCAATTCAGTTTGTTATGAATTCAATGATGAACATAAATAGGATAAATAAATTAAGACTTACATGAATATGAACGCATTTCAATCTCAATATACTTGACTTAATCCTAAATGAAGTATCATTAAATTTCTATTTCTAGTGATACTAAGATCGAGCACCTGATCTTAAACTCTTGATTCTGTCTTTTTGTTGTAGGGGACCGGATGTCTTTGTCACCTTTTTATCACTTCCAGGTTTCCACGGAGTAATTTTGTCTTCTTTTTCTTGGGAGATGTCCTTCGGTGTTACATCTTGGCCAGTATTTTCTTCTGTTGGATTTTTGTCTGTTTCTGATTGAATTACAGGATGGATGTTTCGTGAAGTTGGGGTCGACGGAGCACTTTTTGGTTTTCTTCCTGTAGTGTCGGTATTCTCGTTTTCTTCAAGTTCCTCGGCGGTATAAGCTCTGTTGTTGACATACAACCTGTTTCCTTTTATATACGAGTTATCAAAATTATTTTGTCTTGCATTATTCAGGTGGTGCCTCAGTATTCTATTCTCGCAGCGTTGTTTATAAGTTAGATCATTTGAGATTCCAATGCTGGTTCCTTTTAACTTTTTGCAGTTTTTAATTTAATTTAATTTAATTTCTTTGACGGGCATCTGGATGGAAGGAAATTTCTAAGATTCATGAAAACAGATTTTTGGAATCTTTTGGAAAATATTCCTTTGAACGTGAGATAGAAGATGTGGCCATAATTAGATGGTGCTCCGGCACATTTCAAACGTGTGGTCAGGAATTATCTGGACAGAAAATTTACATATGAATGGATAGGAAGAGGTGGTCCTTATAACTGGCCAGCAAGATCGCCTGATTTTACACCCTTGGATTTTTTTAATGGGGATATATCAAGGATATTGTATACAGTACACCACCCACTACTCCTGATGATATGAAAGTGAGGATTAGATATGCCTTCCAAACAGTAACTCCAAATATGTTGAAAAATGTAAGAAGCTCATTTGAAAAAAGAATTAGATGGTGGTCATGTCGAACATGTATTATAATTTTTAATTTTCCCTTGAACTTTAATCTTTCAATATTGTTTTATTTAATAAAAACCAGTAACCCCAAAAATAGTAGATACAGGTGGACCGATATAACAATGCTCTCAAGAAAATCAACTGTAAGTTGAGAGTGTTCAAATCAATTTGCTAATAATATTGAAGAACTATTCTTCAGTATTCGACATCAGGACTTCTAGATGAAATAATGTTAATTAAAAAAAATCATCGGAGTTCGAAAAGGCTTCGCTAACTACTGAAGCACTACATTTAGGTATAGGGAAATTTTATATGGTTCGAAAGGAAATGAAAAGGTGAATCTTGTCACGTGTAAAAATATAATTCCAATGATACTGAATTTCTTTGACAACGTTACATTTTGTGAAAAAGTTGAATATCTCACAAACGGAGAGAGTTAGGTATAGGGATACTTCAGCAAAGTCAGCTTATTTTTTCTCAAAAAATTCAAAAATGCAAGAAAATACAGGGTGTTCCATTTAAAAAAATATAACTTTGATATGTCACGCTCTTTTCAAATACCTTGTAAAAAATCATTATTTTTAAAATGTAGTTCAGATCACATACATATACTTCCCAGACCGTTTACTGAAAAAATACCATTTGGCCACGAGAGTCTGAGGCGTTCAGCTTGACTCACCCTGTATATAAATTGTATTTGATACACTAACATTTTCTCACAAGTGAATGAGCTGTTGGTCGATTATTTGCACCAAACGTTTTAAAAAAAAAATATAATTTTATGGTGAGTAACGGCCGTAGAATCAAAACTTGATTTCAGAGTCAGAAATTACCTTTTGAGATTTCCTTCACAAGAAAAAGAAATTACAATCAATAAATAAAAAATGTGTTGTATACATTTTTCTTCACATCCAAGTGTTCGGAAATGTTTATTTTCATCATGAGGGAAACTACAATAGAAGAAGAACCGATACATATTCAAGTAAGAAACATTATGCTACTTATAACTTCGTGAAGTTGGTTTCAGTGATCAAATTTTTTTAACAGGAACAAGTTTCTGTTCGAATCATTCAGTTGATATGAATATATTATTTGCTCAGACACAGCTAGACAAATGCACACCTTGATCACCCGTAACAGGATCTATTGCATTTCCTTCAATGACAACTTTCAAATAAGGACTACTAAACATGTCTGACGGTCAAGACCAATGATAAAAATTACACAGTGCTCTCAATCTGCTTATGTATTTATATCCTGTGCGACGGCATGTCACCAGTTCCTTAAAAGGAATATCACGAAGTCGATCGTGTCATTTACTGATGTAAATGAATTCAAAAAATTATTACATCGCGCATTCAAATGCATAATATGCATCTTATCTGCAAGATGATTGATTCCTGCGTTTGAATACTGATATTCTAAGATCCCTGTTGAGTTGATCGTATTCAATATTTCTTGCCATTGAAAAATTCTTACGTATTATATCTGAGAATATGAATAAATGGGAGAGATAATCTGCTGAACCTCACTGTTAAATCGTACACGATCCTCAAACATCGGAATTTAATTTATGTTCCTTTAACCAAACCAAACCTTGTAATAACTACAGTGATTTTTCAAATCGAATGATCAGAAAAATCAAGGAGACAAGCAATAAATCATTATTACTAGCCAATCTGTTCATGCATAATTTTGAAAAAAAAAACATATAATCTCTTATATGATAATAATACTGATACTGAAATATTACATTGGTTCGGATATGTTGGTGATTGCCTAGTCTTCATAAAAGAGAAACTGCTTATAAAATAAACCATTTACACCTCAACATTGAATTCACCCTCGAAAGAGAGAAGAACGTCCAACTTCAAGTTCTTAGACTAGACATTGACAATAAATTAGATTTAATATTTCTAGTCCCTTCATTAATAACAACATATAGACCAAAATAGCCAGAGTGTTCATACAACAAATAACCAATGCAAACATTTCTTACAAAAACACTAATTCACTAGGCCAACATTTTATAAATTCTGAAGATAAAATTGATACTTCAAACATCTGTGTGGTATCTACAAATTGTCCTGTAACGATTACCAAGCTACTTATGTTGGAAGAACTTTTAGACCTCTCAAAACTATAATCAAAGAACATACCAATAGACCCATTGATTTATTGTTTGGTTTTCACTTTGAAATTTAAAAATTACTTCTTCAATCAGAAACAATAGCGAGATATCACACAATATGATCCCCAGGAATAAAACAAAATTAGACTTTTATGAAGATCTAGAAATAAATAAAGAATGTTTTAATAACAAATTTTGGCTCAAGACTTCAAATTTTGTACCATTACATCACAGAATAAGCCAATCTACCCGTGAGGTATCGGAGCAAAGAATAGCACCTCAGCCACTTCCATTGGTCGTAAGAGGCTAACTTCAGGCTCTCATTGAAATGCCTTGATTGGATCAAGGGTTTCATCAAAACCATCTCACACTCTCTTAAATTTCTCAAGAATAGCCTTTTTAAGCTAACCTCATATGACATGAGGAGTTTGAAAGTTTTTTTACGAGTTTATTGAAAAATCGACTTTGTCAAGCCAACCTTATATAATATAAGTAGTTCGAAAGTCCTTTCATCAGTTTATTATTATAATTAATTATTACTTTTTCGGCAGTTCTACTTCCATCAAATCCGTAACAAACTTGAAATTCACTATCTAGTTCCTTTGGAAATCTCTCTCAACCATTATATTATGTGAGTTTCATCAATTATTGTTAAAAAATGCAAAGTAGCAACATTGCTTTTTACTTATTTTAATGACTAATTGTCAGAACTGACATTTTCTTTTTATTGCTGTTGATAACAAAAAAAGTGTGCATCGTTTCCTTTTCAATTCGTTTATGATTTAATTAGTTAGTATATCTTTTATTTTAACACTTTTTATATCTATTTGTTAATTTTACATGGCCCCAATAAAGTGTTTTGGGTGCGATGGGTACATCAATGAAAAAATTACTGCAAAATCGGCTGATAATGAAACATACCGGCAGCTTCTACTGAATATGCTAGCACGCAGAGAAATTGACTTGGTAGAGTCTGGAGAAAACTCCCGCATTTTCATCCAATGCTATGTATGCTAGGTTTTGATGATAAGGTAAAGTAGAACAATGTTTTTAGTAGCAACATTATAATTCTTGTTTGTATTTTGGCAACAAAATAAGACAACCTAACATCCAACAAGATCCTATTCCTATTGAAAATGAGAACAATGATGGGGTAAACGTTGATAATGATGAAGGAAATTGCGAAAAGATTAGAAATGTACCGGTTAAACTGCCAACTAATCAAAGAGTTTGTTGCGTGTGTGGTGTTATTATTCGGCAGCGATATAATGCAACTTGAAGAATCGATCATGCCCGGAACATTTTGAGAATGGTTACTTCTCTGAAGAAGCTGTTGCTCTAATGCGATTGCGGGTTGTTAACACATGGTGACAGTGAATGTTTAATCAACCTGCTCACTGATCGCGTAGTAGCTCTATAATAGAAGAAAAATGCAAGATATTTGATTTTGACAATAAAAATATGAATGACGACGATTGCAAGTGCTCAACCGGATTAAGTGAAGCGCGAATTAGGTAACTGCAATAACTTGACATCTTCAAAAAAACCTGAAAAAAACTGCGTAGCTATTTTTCTTATAAAACTAAGAATTGATCCAACTCGAAAAAAATTGAGTATGATGTTTGGCATGAAACCGATGCGCAATATCTTGTTAGCAAAATATTCCACGATGTTCTAATTCACTTACAGTTCTTAATTCACTTATAGTTCACTTTGTTCCTCTTCATATTGGTAACCAACACATAACTCGTCAAGAATACCCTGCTAATCACAGTACTATTAGTTCAAATCGCTTGTGTCTCGTTAATCCTGATTGATGCCACATACTTGTATATGAAAAACCTCGTGATCATCTTTATTAGCGAAAGACATATTATTTGCCAAAATGCTCGAATTTAGTTAAATTATCGGTTGTGACAGCCCCAAACGGTTATATTATTGATGTTACTGGCCCGCATGCTTCAGATGCTAGAAACGCTGTGGGCTGAAGATGACAAGTTCTGTGACAGAGATTTGGAACGTTTGGATCTCCATAATCATTCACTAGGCAGAATAAGAGATGAACGCCTAAATTCAAGGTATAATTCATTGGCCGCTGGTAGACGGATTTATTGACCTTCAAGACTTTCCGATTTTATCGGAAGATGAAATTCAGGACTCAACACTCGGTACATACCAGATTCAACAATCATACTGTTATACGCCATCTCCTATAAACAACGGTAACTATTTGGTAAGATTACATTTATAACTATAAACTGAACCTCAAACCTTACACTCACTGATTGAAGAACAAATGTGCAATGACAAATGACCCTTTCTTCAAAAAACAAGTGGAATATAATCATTTTTCATTTATGTGCGGTTTCTGACTTCCGACAAAAAAAAAACAACTATTTTCTACTTACTCCTTTGTTTTTTAGTCTTACCGCTCACCGCTCACGGCTTACCACTAAGATGACTTTTACTAAGAGCATAGTCCCAAAAAACAATTATTTTCCCTCTATCATTTTATCGTTATCTGTTTTGCCGCACTTTGATTTAGCCGGCTGTGTTTTTTTGCATACATTCGCCTTGCATAGAAGAATATTTCTGTTTCATAGTTGTATTGGATGAACGACTCCTTGAAATTTAAAAAAACGAGTAGATTTGGGATGTTTGAGAAAACATTCAATACAACGAATAATTTTGATTTGTATAACGTATATTTTCTCCTTGTTGAAAACCAATCAAAGGTTTAGTTGCATATCCAGACTCTGGTTGTTGAACCAATATCAACTATTCAGAACTCTAGGGGGGGGATGTGCCCCCCTTCCTCAGATCCGCCAGTGCCTATGACACCATTATAACAGTATAACTAATATTCAATCAATAAAATTAAAATTGTAATATTTATTTCAATGTATTTATAATGTATCCTTGATACAAGATTTTATTTGGTTCCCCTGTTGGTTTGTTCATTTCTCTCTATGGTCACTATTGCAACCAAATTTGGATCCACACCAACACAATTACAAATATGATCCCATTTTTGACCGACGAAACCAAAAAGGAGGAGGTTCTCTAGTCGACCCGTATTTTTTTTTTCCATCATTTTTTTTTATGTATGATCACGCATAATTTTTTACTGAGGCGTCCGATTCCGATAATTCTTTTTTCAGTGGATAGGGTGTACTTCGATGGTGGTCCCATTTGAATTTAAAAGATGAAATCCACCCCTAAGGATATGATAGGATAGGATAGGATATTGATCACTCACCCTCTGAATTCTGGTCCGTTAACCGATTCTATCAGGCATAACTTTGTACTGGGTTCTTCGATTTGGATGATTCTTTTTTTAATAGATAGGGTATACCCTATATTTAGATTTCGAATGGAATTATATACTCTTACGGGTAGAAAAATAGGGGATAATTGATTTTTTACTTATGAACATTGGCACACACATACGTAGTTGACAATGACAGATCGCTACTGACATTATTTCTGTTCCACATCCGTCAAAACTATTATATTCTATGAGAGGATGAAATGATATACAAAGTAATGAAATAAACTAACCAGAAAAACAAAAATAATTTATATTACAACAAATAGTAAAAGTAGATAATCATATTATTTAACTGGTAATAGTTGAAGTAAGGTGGGTAAGTAAGTACTTTGGAAGTAATCAAAAATCAAGTAGGTAGTAATAAGTATATTTTAGCCATAAGAAATTGAAAAATAAAAACTTTTTAACAAAAAATTAAACCGACGAAATACGGAACTGAAAAGTAAAAAAAAAAATAAACATTCTTAGTCTCAGTAACTAAGCTCCTAAACTAATGTAAGTAACTAATTTTGAGTCGGCGCCAAACAAACAATCAACGAACATCATTAAATTACTTTTAAAAAATTATCGGAACGTCACCGCGCAGCTCGATGCCATCATTTTACGCCTTACCTAATTCATTTGCTTGTTTGTTTGGCGCCGACTCAAAATTAGTTACTTACATTAGTTTAGGAGCTTAGTTACTGAGACTAAGAAGGTTTATTTTATTTTTTGTTGAAAAGTTTTTGTAGTATGGTGGTCGACACCCTTTTTTTAAACTGTAATTTTTGATTGATCAATATGGAACTATGAAATATTCATAAAATAATTAATTACGAACCACACATCTTGCATTGTTTGTTAACCCCATAATTTGTTGTCTATGGAACTGGAGGTGGCATTAAAATACATTTTTCATGCCAACTGATTTTGAAATAATACATAATGAATTTTTTTTTCCATTATCTACTACTACTATGTGTTTTTAATTGTATTGAAGTTGTTAGTGAAATTAAAATAAATGAATTTTTGATAAAAAATATGTGTTATACAAATCTGCAGAATACAAAATTTTCACTCAATTTTTCCCTGTGTTGCTTCCTATTGCTGTGAGAAAAATATATCTCAAACTGTAAACCTAAGACACTTACTTCACTAAACTGGTTTTTAAAATACCACGACACATGTTATGCTATACAATAACTTTTTCAAGCTGCTAACGAAATAAAATGCTTTATCGAATATAATAGCCAACTAATTGGAGTGAACGGAATAACTGGCTGGGCATGTCTCTGCAAATCAGGTGCACGGAAGGCATCAGCCTGGAATTCGTTACCCGTTTACAGATGTGGCAAATAATTTAAATGACGTGGCTGTTGCAAGACCAGTTTGAAAATTTTGTTTTTTGCTTTGATTTAATGAAGTAGGTGGTATATTTGTATGCTCACTTATAATCAGCTTTGAAAGAAAGTACATATTTTTTTTATAATGTTTGCTTTTACGTAGGTAGGTTGGTTTTGATATTAAGTATATTGTAGTACACGAATTTATATAATTATCGTACTAGCTTTTGTAAAAAAAATGCTCATAGATTTTCT
Source organism: Gonioctena quinquepunctata (assembly GCA_018342105.1). Taxonomy (NCBI): domain Eukaryota; kingdom Metazoa; phylum Arthropoda; class Insecta; order Coleoptera; family Chrysomelidae; genus Gonioctena; species Gonioctena quinquepunctata. The sequence goes on along the minus strand of JAFIRS010000719.1, from coordinate 540,331 downwards.
GATGGTGTTCTTTCGATACTTTGGTAGGTACTTACTGAAACAAGTATAATTTTTCTAATAATGTTCAAGAGTCAGCATTGTAATTTAGATAGTTATTTATAAAATGTAAGTGCGTATTTCTGTCCTACTTAATAAATTGGTGCTTGACTTTTGTTGTTTTTCGTCTAAGTAGCTTATGTATAGCACTATGCTATGAGCATGCAGGATTTTTTTAAGAACTTTCAAACTGATGGTGCTCATTTGTGCTGCCCCCCTGCAGATCGACAACGCCATTATCAATATACGAAACTCAAAAAAAGAAAAAAGTGAAGTTACTGGTTTAATTGAAACAAAATCGCAAAAATAAACCTTTCTGTTAGCTGATTTTCACTGACATCGATCTTTAATTCTCTACCTTTATCGCTAGATTGCACCTGCTATCAGTGCTTTCAAACTTTTGAGATATTCAAAACCTCGCCTAGTTTAAAACGCTTCTATAACACTAGATACTATATCGATTCAGCAACAAGCACCAGGTATTACATCGAAACCCAGGACACAGTTTATAGCTAAAGAATCAGTTCGCTCACTTGGCGTCGGCACTTTGATCTTTATGTTCCCGTTTGTACACTGCGCAACTCTGATTTGTTTTCCTCGCGCTTACCGCGTGTTACTGTGTTACTAATACAGACATTTTTCGAAGACCTGATACAATATGCGACAACCGCGTACAGTCTTCTGCGCATCCTGAATTGTTTCCCTGGAGTGGTATTACCTTGGAACATGCGTTTGGGCCAAGGCGAATTGATTATTTAGCTTAAGCTATAAATTGTGCCCAGGATACGCACATAAGCTGTGTTGCCAAAATGTCTATTTTATAATTTTTTGCCTTCAAAAACTCTGCTTATTTGAGTATGTTCCGGAATGGTTTGGAAGATAAAATTTCTGGAGAATGTTTCTTTTTCATAGATCTATAAGTATGCAAAATCTTATGACCGGGAGCATGGGACCCAGAAAAGCATACCTCCTTTGAATGATGTCAACACCCGTAATCAAAAATTGGAAATCTGTCAACATCGCACACAACGCGACACTTGACAGCGAACGTTGTCCAGCCGTTGGCCGAACATTTTCAAAAGTTTCTTTCAAGTTAAATTTTCTTATTGGAAATGTGATTCTTTGAACCAGGAATATACCGGGTGACAATGGGACTAGGGCCATGCCTATATCTCCTTCACTTATCATGAGACACAATTTCGGATTGACAGACATATGAAAACAAAATGACTTACTTCCGGTTTCGTCAGCATTGCCACCAACTTCGATTTTTCAAATGGAAACCCTGTTTGTTTGATGTTTTTTGGATTCTACGGCTCAAATTACATACGACAGTGTTGCCAAATTTTTATTTCACAATTGAAAAGAAATAATTTCTCATTTTTTTTAGCCCAGGAGGCCTTGATCAGGTTAAAATCTATACAAATTCCCATCAGTAACTCATAGTAATAGTCATTTCATTGATAAGATCAATAACAAATCCTACAGCAGGAATTGACATTTTCTAAACGCATTTTTAACGAAAAAATAGTTTTTTTAAATGGTATCTACCGAGGGCCATCTTGCCATTCGATAGGTAATTTAATTACCAATTCAACGATATTCCTTATGTACCACTTTCTTTTTGTTCAAAACGTAGAGAGCCATCTAACAAAATGAAATCAATCTGAAAAAATTGGGTAGGTAACATGACCTCTATTCATTCTTTTAAACTTTACTTCAGAATGGTAACAATGAATTACCAAAAATAATCGACTTGACAATATGTAATGATCATAAAATCAAGATAACTTCAATATAACAAACTGTTTGAAAAATCTAACGACTGAAACAGTGAAAATTCAACTACAAATTATTACTCACAATACCTGTTAGCGAATCGAAAACTCAGAAATATGTGGTTTCGAGAAAAATGGATTGTATTGGGGAAGAGTTGAATTCAATAGCGGACAAAAGCAAATTATTTATGGTGTGAGAAGAAATCAGTAGTATTCAAGATCTTTAAGAGAACTTACGTAGTTGCCCTTTTGGTGTTCTTGCAGTGGTTGTGGAGTTGAGGAAAGGTACCTTTCGGGAGACTTACTTCTTGTAGAATCTGCGTCTTATCGGACGATAGGCACCACGAAATGTTCACAACCGTTATGCCAAGTTAATAATAATCCACTTTTCCAGAATAACACATTAGGAGTCAATTCCCAAACAATACCATTATCCTGTTTTCAATAGAAGAGTTTCACGAACATCGAAAACTCATTTTATTTATTAATGACCAATGATATGTTCGACGTGTTGCCCGTTTTCCCTAATACATAGACTTGTTCTATTTAATGTACACCTCATCACATTTATCAGTTCGTGAGCAGGAATTTCCTGAAATGCGCGCTCAACTCTATCTCTCAAGTACCCCAAAGAAGTTGGTCTCCTCGAGTATACTTTGGATTTTATGTGACCCCGTGAATAAAAATCAATAGGGGTTAAATCGGGCGATATGGCTGGCCATCTGATTGGACCATTTGTTGCAATCCATCTCTGCCCGTAGGTATCGCTAAGATATTGCCGAACAATATTAGCATTATGAGGTCCTGCGCCATCCTGCTGAAAAAACATATTTTCCCTGATGTTCTCAGGTAAATCGTTGATATTATTTTGAATATCGTTCACTAAGAATTGTAGATATCTTTGGCCCGTCAAAGGCCCGTCGAAAAGAATTGGTCCAATGATTCTTGTCCCTATGATTCCTACCCAGACGTTGAATCCAAACCTTTCTTGAAAATCACCTTCTCTCAGCAACCTAGGATTTTCTTGAGCTCAATACCTTGTTTTATTCCTTTTCAACATACCATTATTCGTAAACCTAGACTCATCTGTAAACAGTATTCGAGACGAAACCATCATTCAAATCATGATGACGCAAAAGCCAATTACAATGAGTTAGTCTCCGTTCTGAGACATTTTCATATATATGCTAATGCAAACTGTATTTATAGGAGGATATTTATGTTTTTTCAATACTTTTCTGGCACTTTCCCTGCTGATCCCACATTCAATTTCCAATGCTAAAACATTAGTTTCCGCTTCTTCACTGACGATGAAGTGGATGTGGTTTTGATCAGCTGGTTCTTTCCTTAGCATCATTTCCAAATTCCTGAAATCGGTCCTCGATGGGTGCCGTCTTAACGGGTAACGAACAGCGTATAGATACTAGCATTGACTGCGTACTTCTGACATTCTCCGTATATCAATATCATATCGATTTGTTGGTTTCGAGAATAACGATTATTATTATCCATTTCAAAAAAACTTTCTACAAACGAAACGAGATAACAAGTAAAATTGGTATTTCACTTTTGACATGACATTAATCACCTACTGTTTTCTATGATTCCACGGCTACCTTTCATTTCATCAAACCTAAACGGATAACTCATTGGGATTTGTAGGCATCGTATAAAATATTGTACAAATTCAATAATTGATCGTTTTTAGTTTTGAACAAAAAGAAAATATAATGTATGTCGTTGAATTGGTCATTGGATTCTCTATCCAATGGCAAGATGGCCTTCGGTAGGTACCATTTGAAAAAAAAACGATTTTTTCGTTAAAAATGCGTTCAGAAAATTTAAATTCCTGCTGTAGGATTTGTTATTGATCTTATCGATGAAAGGCCTATTACTATGAGTTACTGATGTAAATTAGTATATATTTTAACTTGTATCAAGGACTCCTGGGCTGAAAAAAAATATTGAAAAATCTGAAGATGGCCGCAGGCCGAAAGCGCTTTGCATCAATATACAAATTTTACACAAACTACAAAATTTTAATTTTTACAAATCATTTTCGTTGCTTCAAAATACCTTCATGATAAATTGACTGTCAGTGTTATGTCAAAACAATCGATTTACGTGAGGAAATTCAGAAATATATCTCGATTTGAGGTACCACTCCATACCTAGTGTGACTTCTTCAGAAAAAAAAAACAAATTTGTCTCATTAAATTTTAACACAACACACATGATTAGATTTCTACATGATTTTATTAAATTCAAAACATGTTTCGCTAGCACAGTAGCTTCTTCGGGTGAATGTACAATAAACTAAATATATAATGGCCAAAGTTTTAAACCTACTACCTAAGGTCATTATCGGTAATTACCTCTAACGAGGTAAGTACCGACAATAATCTCCAAAAACATAAAATATATCCTCAATTATAATAATTACAAAGGGTTTGATCTAGGAAAACAAATTCAAAAGTGGTGGATTCAAATTAAGTGGTCGTTGGGTAATAAGTTCGAATTTTTCAACCTATTAATTTCTAGCGTTTCTAACTGATTCAGTTTAATACCTTTATTTTCGTGTAAAATTTCGAAACCATCATTGAAACAATGGTTTTCCTCTAAGAGATGATTGGAATATGTTGAATTTGTTTTTTTTTACATAATTTATATGATGTTCATGGATCCTATCTTTAAATGTTCTACCAGTGTGTCCAATATATACCTTAGGGCAAGTTTCACACTTCAATCTATATACTCCCGATTTTTCGACTTTCGAAATTCTATCTTTATTATTTTTAATGAATCTACCCAACGCCATTATTTGTTCTATATGCAATTTTTAGATCTTGTTTATTAAGAAATGAAGCAATTTTTTCCGTAGTCTGTTTGGAGAGAATACTATCTATCAGGTCAACTTTATATCCATTGTTCACTGCAATTTGTTTCATGATGTTAGTTCATTTTTGAAATTATCATCTCATCTCATCTGGAAGGGGAACATTTATTAATCTATGAATCATACTATCAAAAGCTGCAACTTTATGTTGGTAGGGATGGTTAGAATTGACATGAATAGTAATATCCGTGTGGGAGGGTTTGTGGTAAATTGAAAATTCATGTTTTTTGTTTAGTTTGGTTATTGTCAAGTCCAAGAAATTGATTGAGTTTTCTGATTCTATTTCGATAGTGAATTTTATGTTTTTGTGAATGTTGTTGATATATTCATGAAAAGTATCCAATTGTGTGTTGGTACCAAAATGTCATCCACATATCGATACCAATAGAAGAAATGTTTCATCGGTTAATTTAATGAAATTATGTGGAAATCTAATCGTGTGTGTTGTGATTTAAAATTATTATGGATTTCCAAATTTTTTTTCTGGGAATAACCAACAATCTGAAGAAAGAACTAATCAGGGAATCTATTCAAGTGTAGACAAGGGCAAATAAAGTTACCCATTAAGTTACTACGTTCGCCAAATTATTTTTTCATCGATGAAAAATTACGTCAATAGTGTATAGAGAAGTATACATTTTCTAGCTTCCCTAGTTTTTTCAACATCAGTCAATCAGGACATCGCCTTTTACGGGCGCGGATGTTCATTAGCATTTTCAAATATATCTGTATTTATATTTAAACCATACCGCTAAAGGTAATCGGCAGCGTAAAGTCATTCATTTCATTTGAAGTGGCTAAAGCCCTTCTATGACTGAATAAACAATTTTCTCACATTGCCTAAGGGCGTTGAAAATTTTACGAGAGTTGTTTAAATATTTACTCGAGAGGTATTTCATTCAAGAAGACGAAACGGGATGATGTTTATGATGCTGAATTTTAGTCTATTAATATATGAACTTCTTGTCACCCTGGTTTATAATGCCATTTTACAAAAACACTCATTATTGTGAGAACTCATGTGATGTATTATGAGCCTTGATGACCTTTGGAGATGATGAATGTAGGTATATATTTTCTTAATATAATGTCAATTTAGTCTGTTTACGTTAAAAAGAGAATGACGTCATTTTTGGTGTATCCAACATAAAAAAAGTTGAAATTCCCAATGAAATGCGTTAAAATTCGACGAAAATTTAATGTTCAAAGTTGCCAACCTGTTTTGACGTTGACATATGAACATAAATGGGTCACTTCTATTATTTGAATACTGTTTATCTGAAACATACTTTGGAAAGTAGGACTGAGTAAAAGTTATTCGGTATTGTTTCACTAAAAATACATTTTTGGAATCAGCTCAGCATGGTAACTCCGGAAATAAAAAAATGGGGTGTTCCATTTGAAAAAAATCAGTGATGACCTCATTACTCGAAGGTAGGTCGCCCTGTATATTGAATTATTATTTTAAAAACAGCAAATTAAAATAAAAAATTGGCTGTTTCGGGAATTTTTTATAATATTGTTTATTTAGCTAATAATTGATGTATGCTTTACTTTATGGACGCACTGTATACTAACAGAATATTTTGAATAATAATCTGATAAAGAAACTTACCTAGGGTTAACTACTTCAAAGATATGGTATGATCCTTACCTGGAAAAGAAAAATAAATTTAAATGATCTACGATGGTAATATGAAACTATTTTTTGAAGCAAAAACATTAATGGGATCGATTATATTATTATTGAGTAATATTGTCAAGTTTGCGTCAGTTTCATAAATGAGAAATCAATGAAAAAGATCTATACTTTTTAGGTCCCTATAATTTTTTTTAACACGCTTTATTAGCTTCACCTATATGTATGTATGTATGAATGTAGGTAATGGAATATTGGAAATTAATTTTCTCCCACTTCCGGACATCCGAATTATTTGAAATTTTGCATACGTATTAAGAACCGATGCCAATACAATAACTCCACAGCTATAACCTGGTATTCTCACCAAAATCATCAAAAAAAAATACATTTCAAAGATATGGGAGTCCAGTCCTGCCTAGAACCTGGGCAACCGTGTGAAAAATCGCTTCAAAGTTAATTACTGATTAATTACTGAAAACATCCAGTCCGTAAGAGGCCTTGTACCCCCGAAGAGTGGAGAACAAACCCACTGTGCATACCCAATTGAAGACTGAACCTACAAACAACCCGCTGGAAATTGCAATCTGGCCTGCAAGGAATCGGTGCTGGCAGGGATCGGTTTTCTCTCGAGAGCCGATCTACTGGAAGTACTGGGCACTTTGCTTGCCTCCTTTGGAGATGAACCTCATCAAAATCCCAGCTGTAAGTTCTCTATTATGAGCTAAGATCAAAGAGAATGATGGCTCAAGTGAGCATGCTCCTGCCAAACGGCAGAAGGAGATATTCCCTACACTCCAGTTCCTGAAGGTAAGTTAACCCCAGGTAGTCCTCCTACCGCATTTCGTAGAAGTTGTAGAATCGTAGTCCCTAATGCCTCAGCTTGAAAAAATACTCAAAATATCAAAATTTCTAATAAATTTGAACAACTGTCATCCATGACAGAAGGTGAAATGCTCGCATTTTGCTTCAGTTCAGGAGCGGAATCAGCTCTGGTGCGTCTTTTAAATGTCGGCCCTGAAATTCTAGTGCACTGATCTTTCTCGTCATAATTTACATTTCAAAGATATGGCGAATGCACTGGTCATTCTCAGCACGTTCGCTATAATTTAGTAATAACTTCCATCTCATTAGGATGAATTAATCGAGTTTTTCTCCCTTATTTTTTTTAGTCTTTCGTAACAATATGGACTGAAAAGATAAAAATAAAATAATAGTTAAAAAAAACACGCTTATATAGCAATAAGGACTAAAAATTGAAAATAGTAAGAATAAAGTTCTTGACCAAAAAATTTATGTAAAAAAGCGTGGAGTGCTCTTTACTTACTTTTCATAATGATGCTGAGATATCAGCACCTCACGCTTTTTTACATAAGAATTTTTTTTTTGGTCAATGACTTTGTTCTTATTACTTTCAATTTTTAGTACTGATTGCTATACGAGGGTGTTCTTTAGTTTTTTCCGACGACCTCGTATTTACGAGTCTTTTTAATCTACACCAAATCGATCATTAATGACCCCTATTAACCATCAATTTCTCTTTTAATGCAAGATTGTGATATATGCAGCCACAGAAATCGACCATTAATAACCTATAAATGGTCTATTAATGTATCATTGTGGTATAGGCAACTAAACATACACGAACTCGAATATTATTCAAATCCCAAATTACCTTTGCGCTGTCAAATTTATGAACTTTCAAATCCAAATATTGTAAGTTTCACGTTGACCCCAAAAACGAGGTCGGCGGAATTTTGTTGTAATCAACTCGTATATTAAAATGGCGATTAATGATCTCGAACATTAACGCGAGAGCGAAGCGAGCGCGTTAAAATGATTAAATAACTATTTGATTGAATAACTATTTTCTACGTTCATGTAAAAACCAAAACTTCATTGAACTATATTTAGTAAGAAAAGTTGTTCTTCATTGCACTGTGCAATAAAATGTTTATTGCACTCATCTGTCATTCTACATCTTGTGATCATGACAAACATAAACGTCAAATCGACGCAATTTTTAGTACGCTTTTTATTTTCCTACACCTAGTGCCATCTGAATAAAATATTTTTTGGTTTTTGCATGAACGCAGAAAAAATATTGTATGAAACTCGTGCAAAAAGTGTTTATTGCACTCGACGTGTTGTCCATCTCGTCGGACAACTTCACGTCGAGTGCAATTAACACTTACTTTTCCACTTGTTGCATAAATAAATATTGAAGTATAATTTTATTTTCAATTTGTCATATCGTTCTTGGATTTACAAATCGAATTCACAACATACTCGGCCATGGTCCGATAGTTGGCTATTTGCCACTCTAGAATAATATTCTTCAGAGCTTAAATTTGTGATAATCAAATCAATGGGAATATCTGAAACCTATATTTATTATTCTTGTAAGTTTGATAACTTGAAAAAAAAAACTGAAATTGAACTGAACCATTGAGTTATATTAGAAGCTGTGTCAAGCAAATTCATGATGAACTCACCAGCACAGATAATATTGTTGAAATTTCAGAACACAATCCATAAATTCAAAAGCACCAGAATTCGGAGGCCTATGAGACTAGATTTTTCGAAAGATATTTTTACCCAAATATATTCTATGTAATCTTTACATTCACTGAAGGGAAAATCATATTTCAGGTTGTTCAGAATATACAAGACCACACCTTCGCCTTTGGAAGGACTATTTGATGAATGAATGTAAATCCTTCTTTTTACACCATCACTTGATATGCCAGAATGCAGCCAGGTTTCAAAAATCCTTCCAATATCTGTATTTATAACCTAATTTTCAAATTCCAGAAAGTTTGCTGCCTTTGATCTTGAATTAATGCGTGATATATTTAATTTCATTTATATGGGTTGATAAGAAGTACTCTGGAAGAATTTGAAGGTGAAGTAATTAAATAATAAACTAACTGAATTTCGAAAAGAGAAGCAAACATCATCCTGCAAATTATTTAGATATTTTCTTGCGAATTTAGTATAATAGAAAAAACATGGATATTAATATCTTAGATATGCCATTGTAATTGGTAAAAAAACCTATATATGGAGTTATGTGCAAATCTGCTAAATGTAATGTGATTTATTAATAACATGTCAGTTCAACCAACAACAAAGCCCACTATGATATTCAAAAATATAATGTAAGTATCCTACAACTATAATCAGAAGTTATGAATCTGGATTAAATGAAGACACTTTTGAGTTTCTTTCTATCTTAATTTCAAGTTCAGTTAAATGATATCTTTGGAGGGCCCCGATTTGTAACGGTTCATCTATTATTATTATTTTTTGTCTCATTGATTTCTCTTAACATATCATAGTGTTATTCAATTCAATAAGATGAATTAATTTTATTTATTATATAAGAAAATACCTTTCGAATGAGATATGTGAAGCCCCTACCATAGAAATTTGGAGGTGGCATCTGTCAACCGAAAGGGGTTAATTAAGGATGAAATTTTCACGTAGCAGGATGTTATTTTAGAATCTAAAATTGACATGTCTCGGGATTTTTTATAAATATGCCGAATAATTGAGATACTGAATTGACTCCATTTGGCAGTTACACACTGTATATTATAGCCATTTCTCGGACTAAAGAAAGTTAACTCCGAAAATAGTTGATAATCGAACCATACTTTCCACGGCTTAAAGTTTTATAGTATTTGATATTTCAAATGGATCAACGCTACACTCAGTATGGGAATCAAGCTGCAAACTGTTTTAATCCTATTATCTCCAAGCTATTCGATTCTACGGATTTCAACGTGCTCGTAACCAAATGCTCAATTGAATGAAAGTGATTATATCAAATACCTGTTAGAACTAATCCTATTCGAAGGTGTAAAGTAAATTATGAACGCCAAACTTGTTTGCTCATGAGCGAAGCTTGAAGAATTCAAGATGGCGGCTCTAAAATGGCGGACGAGTTTTGTGATTATGGTCCGATTCTATTCAAAATTGGAGAATAATAGTTAAAAAAATTAAATAATAATAATAATGGTTTGAAAAACTGAAAAACACGCTTTAATAGAAAACAAAACTAAAAAGTTGAAAATAAATGATAGTTTAAAAACTAAAGAACACGCTTTAATAGAAAACTAAACTAAAAAGTAGAAAATAATTTTAAATGAGTTTGAAATAAGAATACAATGATTAACAACAAATTTATTTCATCGTAAAGAAGTGTGGGGTGCTTTTTAAGATATTTTCATAATGATTCTACTTTTACCAATATCTGTCCATGAAATATTAACAACAATTGACATCAAGCTTTTTTACGATGAAATAAATTTGTCGGTAATCACTGTATTTAGTTTAGTTTTCTATTAAAGCGTGTTCTTTAGTTTTTAAACTATCATTTATTCTTTAAATATTCAAATGGGAAAAGTTGCAGGCAAGTAGTGGGAATACATCAGTTTGGCAAAATGCCCCAAATTGTTGCAAAATTTTTAAATTTGCCATATGCACATGAAAACACAGGACATTGTTTCCGTCGGTCCTCTGCGACAATTATCACCGGAATTATCCGGTGATAATGCATTAAGAAATTTTTGTGTGAAGAAAAAGCAAAATGGCGGCTCCAATATGGCGTACGAGTTTTGTGATTATGGTCCGATTCGCTTCAAAATTGGTATCCGGGGGTTTTCGTGGTCGTAAATTATTATTCTTTTGTCAAAATTGGAAAATTCAAGATGGCGGCTCCAAAATGGTGGACGAGTTTTGTGATTATGGTCTGATTCTATTCAAAATTGGTATGTGGGGGTTTTTGGAGTCGAATATTATGATTCTTTTGTTAAAATTGGAAAATTCAAATGGCGGCTCAAAATGGGGCCGAGTTTTGTGATATGGTCTGATTCTATTCAAAATTGGTATGTGGGGGTTTTTGGGGTCAATATTATGAGTCTTTTGTAAAAATTGGAAAATTCAAGATGGTGGCCGAGTTTTGTGATTATGGTGTGATTCTATTCAAAATTGGTACGTGTGGGTTTTTGGGGTCGAATATTATGATTCTTTTGTGAAAATTGGAAAATTCAGGATGGCGGCTTTAAAATGGCGGCCGAGTTTTGTGATTATGATCTGATTCTATTCAAAATTGGTATGTGGGGGTTTTTGATGTCGAATATTATGGTTCTTCTGTAAAATTGAAGAATTCAAGATGGCGGCTTCAAAATGGCCGCCGAGTTTTGTGATTATGGTCTGATTCTATTCAAAATTGGTATGTGGGGGTTTTTGATGTCGAATATCATGATTCTTTTGTAAAAATTGAAAAATTCAAGATGGCGGCCGAGTTTTGTGATTATGGTCTGATTCTATTCAAAATTGGTATGGGGGGTTTTTGGGGTCGGAGATTATGATTACCTAATTTTATAAGATTATTCCGTTTTTTAATTTGCAAAAAAATAATAAAAATAATAGTTTTTATAAATAAACCACACTAAAAAGTAGGAAATAAATAATAGTTTGAAAAAACTAAAAAACACGCCTTTATAGAAAACCAGACTAGATAAATAGAAAATAAGAAAAAAAAAATTCATAAAAAAAAAGCGTGGGGTGCATGGTATCAATAATTATATAGTACATTACACACCGAGGCGATACCATGCACCCCACGCTTTTTTTTAAATAAAATAAAAAAAAAACTCATTTTCTATTTTTTTAGTCTGGTTTTCTATAAAGGCGTGTTTATTAGTTTTTTCAAACTATTATTTATTTACATTAAGCAACAAATCAAGGTTGTTTTACATCGCATACCTTGGCTTATTTGAATAGACTTTCACTTAGATATGTTGAAACTTTTCCGTTTACTATTTTAAGAATCCATCTATGTATCACATTCATCTTTTCCAAGTAACATTCACTCCCCCCCATCCTATGATTCCGTAAGGCAGCTCTGACTGTACTTATGCATAATATAGCAATTTGAGATGGTTAATGTCTAGAAAATCCTTCAAGTATTTGAATTTGTACAAGAGTCCCCTCGGTTTTCTAATTATATTTCGGATTTGTATGTCCCATCTTAGGTGTCGGTCGATTTCAATGCTCACATATTTTATGGAATGTTCTTCAGGAATTTCAGAGTTTATTTCGAAACATAGCGGTCCCATCTCAGGTAAGTTATTAGTACGAAGTAAAAGGTAAAGTAAAAAGTATTTCGTCTTATCCAAGTTCAGGGTGAGTTTTTTATACCTGAACCATCTCTCTATAATAAAAAGTCAGTTTCTGTTTTTACTTTTAAGGTTGTCCAGGAGTCCGACTCATATATGATAGCAGTATCGTCGGCAAAACTGAGAATATTTCCCTTCGTTTCCAAATTCAGATATGTGAATTATGAATAAAAGTGGGCCTAGGACTGTTACTTGCGGTGAGCCATAAGTAACGGTCAAAGGATCACTGGTAGTTCCATTTATGTCAACCATTTGTTTCCGATCCGATAGATAGTCTCTCAAAATTCTATGGACCTCTCCTCTCATTCCATAGTTTTCTAGTTTTGTTAATAGTTTTTCATGGCAAATGGTGTAAATCGGGTTCATTGAACGATTCTTCAGTTCAGTTGTTTCCACAATCTTAATCAAGACTGGAATAGAAAATCAAATAATTATCTGAATAAAATGCTAATTTTCGATTTTTTTTTAGTAGGGTCCTTTCTCAATATCTATCAGATATTCAATTTCCAGCGCGGCTTTAGCCGGGAATTGGTTGTTTTCTGTTAGATATTCACAAAAAATTACTTGATTTTTATCATGGATTTTTCAATTCGCAGAAAAATATTTCTATTCAATATTCAATTGAGAATGGTTCCCTTTTTAGAAGCTTTCATTTAGTTTCACTCATCCCGGTGTCTGTTGTTATTGTTAGAAAAAAAACAAAATGGCGGCTCTAAGATGGCCGACGATCTCTGTGATTATGGTCCGATTCCATTCAAAATCAGTATGTGGGCTTTTCGGGATCGGAGATTAATGTTCTTTCTCAAAATTCACAAATTCAAGATGGCGGATGAGTTTTGTAATTATGGCCCGACTCGATTCAAAATTGGTATGTGGGGTTTTCGGGTTGAAGATTATGTTTTTCTGTCAAAATTCATAATATCAAAATGGCGGCTCGAAGCTAGCGACGATCTCTGTGATTATGGTCCGACTCTATTCAAAATTGGTATGTGGAAGTTTTCGGGGTCGGATATTATGAATTTCTTGTTAAAATTCATGAATTCAAGATGGCGGTTCCAAGATGGTGGACAAGTTTTGTGAAATGGGACGTTTCTATTCAAAATTGGTATGTCGGGGTTTTTGGGGTCGGAGATTATGAATTCAGTTATAGATAAAAAAAAATTGTCAGAATTGATGAATTGAAGATGACAGCTCCAGGATGGCGGACGAGTTAATCTTCAGATGGTCTCCTCATTGAAGAACTAGATAGCTCAGAACTTACAGGAAAAAAGCCTCATAATGAGGATGCATTGGAAAAATGCATAGATTAGGCGACTAAAAAGCACAAAATAAAATAATTAAAAAAACCTTTTTAAAGACAAGCTTTCATTAAATGCGCTAAAAGTGAAGAATAATTGCTATAGATGTGCGGCGTTGGTTATTCCGTGAGTGATAGATTCAAAAGCTTGTCGCTTTTGTATTCGAACTGAAAATTTGCGCGATAAGCTCTTGAATCTATAACTCACGGGTAACCTACGTCGCACATCCAAAGCAATTATTTTTACTCTTAGCGCATTTGATAAAAGCTTGTCTTTAAAAAGGTTTTTTATCAATATTTATTAACATGAATAGCCCACAAGGGTTGAACGTGGAAGTAATGACTAAAGTTATCTTTCAGTAGCAGATGATTCCACATCTGATTTTATGAACATCCTGTTCATATTTTCAAACAAATCAATAAGTTGCATTATTGGCAGAAATCGAATTGTAAACTCTACCAATAGTTTTTGTGTATTTGATTGGCAGGAAGATGAAAGTAAATGAAGCTTCCGTTTCAACAAAAAATTACACCGACGAAAAAATGAACTGAAAAGCAAAAAGTAAAATAAACCTTCTTAGTCTTAATGTTAATTGAGCTCCTGAATTAATGTGAGTAACTGATTTTGAGTCGAAACAAACTAGCAATTGAATTAGGTAAAATGACGGCAGCGGGATGCCGTTTTGGTTACTTCTTCATAATAATATAAATATCTTCGTTAATTGTTTTTTTGGCGCCGACTCAAAATTAGTTACTCACATTAGTTTAGGAGCCCAATTATCATTAAGACTAAGAAGGTTTATTTTATTTTTTACTTTTGAGTTGATTTTGTCGTCGGTTTAATTTTTTGTTAAAAGTTTTTATTTTTCACTTTTTTGTGGCTAAAATCAACTAATAACTATCTACTCAATTGACTCCAGGTATCCATTATGTTGTAGTGTCATCAGAACTACCTATATGTGTGCCAAGTTCTAACAGAATCGGTTCACGATAAAAAATTAATTATTCCCTATTTTTCCAACTATGAAGTATACCCTGCCCATTAAAAAAAGAATCATCTGAATCGGATAACCAGTACAAAGTTATGAGTGGTAGAATCGGTTAACGGGTGAAAATTCAGTGGATGAACGATAAATATCCCCTATTTTTCTACCCTTAAGGGTGACATTTTTTTTCAAGTACAAATGAGACCAACCTCGAAGTATACCCTATCCATTGAAAAAACAATCATCAAAATCGAACGGCACTGTGGAAAGTTATGCGTGATCATACATAAAAAAAATTACTCGTCGACTAAGAGAACCTCCTCCTTTTTGATTTCGTCGGTTAAAAAATTGGTATTTGAGGTGAAGGGGTGAGTGAATTTGTAATATTCGTCACAAAAAAATACAAAGTTCAACCTGGACGAAGTCGCTGGTACCAGATAGTTATAGTATACAGTGCTTCTCAAAAGTCTTCTCCCCCCCCCTCTTATTTTTGGAACGATTATACATAAACAAGTGAAATTTGGAAACTGAATATTAAAGGTTGTAAACTTCCCTACTAGTGATGATAGATGACGAAATCGTCAAAGATGACGTCACAAGGCCATTGTGACCAATAATTTTAAATGGTACCCTACGGCAAGCGACACCTCTTCTGAAAGGTATCGAAAAAACCTATTCAATGATACTAATTTTGTTTGTGTTTATGGCAGTTCTGGCAACTCGCTTTCAAAAAACGCAAATCTGTGATGAATTAAATCAGTTGATACTAAAATTCCAAATTCAAGCTCCGCCTCTGGATAGTTGTCAAATGAGCTGACGTTTTTGTTAGTCTCCCTTATTCGACATTTTTGTAATTGTCCAAGTTTTTGTACATTTAATAATTTGTGTATTGTTGATCGAAAGTTTAACTGTTTTAGCAGCTTTTGGTACTTTTAATATTTTTGTACATTTTAATAATTTGTTAAACTTTTGTGAGCCGAACGTTTGAGTGCTTCAAGAAGCAGAATGGTACGTGCTTCAGGTGATAAAGTAGCCAGCGATCCTAATTCTTGGTGAAACTGGACAAAATATTCATGCAGCAGAATGCATTTTTAATGAGAGGTTTCCCGATCGCCCCGTTTCGAGGACTTATTTAAGGGAGCTTCTTCGTAAGTTTGAAACAATGGGTAGTATTAATGATGCGAAACGATCTGGCAGACCACAAATTTCTGATGAGAAAAAAATTTATATACTGGCAGAAGTAATAGTTGATCCTACTTCTTCAACAACTCACGTTGCATCTACCTGTGAAGTCAGTCGAAGTCCAGTACACAGGGTGTTGAAAAAAAAACAAATTTCATCCATACAAATTAAAAATGGTTCATCAACTCTCAGACGACGACCCAGACCGAAGACTAGAATTTTGTGAAAATATGGAAACTAAAATTAACCAACAGCCAGACTATGTCAAAACAATTTGTTTCAGTGACGAAAGTACTTTCTATCTAAATGGAAATGCAAATACACAGAATATGAGGTATTGGAGTGACGCAAATCCTCACCTGTTTCGTGAAACACATACCCGATTTCCCCAGAAGGTGAATGTTTGGGCAGGTATCCTGGTATCGTAGGGCCTCTTTTTTTTAATACTAATTCAACTGATGAGGTTTATCTGGAGCTGTTGCAAAACGCAATTGAACCGTTAATCCTTGAAATTTTGGAAGATCATAGATGAATTCGGCAATTTGAAAATAACATTCCAACAGGATGGTTCTCCTCCACACTATTACGGTGCAGAAAGACGGTATTTGGACGAGGAGTATCGTGGTAGATGGATTGGACGACGAGGTTCAACGGAATGGCCAGCTCGATCACCGGACCTCACACCTTTGGATTTTTTTCTGTGGGGGTACTTCAAATCGAAGGTTTACGCCACTGAACCTGACAATATTGACGTTTTAAAACAACGTATTGTTGCAGAATGTGAGGCTGTTTCCACAGACACATTTGCAAAAGTACTAGAAGGGTTTAAAAATAGGATATTTCACTGCCAGGAAGTGAATGGAGGTCACTTCGAGCAATTTCTTCAAGTAGATACTGAGTCTCAAATCTGTAATTAATATCATACTGAAGGGACTTTAAATTTTAATGTTTACTAATGAGCCATTAAAACTGCCATAAACACAAACAAAATTAGTATCATTGAATAGGTTTTTTCGATACCTTTTAAAAGAGGTGTCGCTTGCCGTAGGGTTCCATTTAAAATTATTGGTCACAATGGCCTTTGAGTATCTTTGACGATTTCGTCATCTATCATCACTAGTAGGTAAGTTTACAACCTTCAATATTCAGTTTCCAAATTTCATTTGTTTATGTATAATCGTTCCAAAAATAAGAGGGGGGGGGGAAAGGACTTTTGAGAAGTACTGTATAATAGTTAATAGGTGAAGTAAGGTGGGTAAGTAAGTATTTCAAAAGTAATCCAGATTAAGTAGGTAGCAATTAGTAGATTTAAGCCACAAAAAAATTAAAAATTAAAAAACTTTTTAACAAAAAATAAAACCGACGAAAAAAGAAACTGAGAAGCAAAAAATAAGTTGAACCTTTTTAGTCTCAATAACTAAGCTCGTAAACTAATGTAGTAACTAATTTTGAGTGGGCCAAACAAACAATCAACGAAGATCTTAAATTACTCAAAGAAATGATCAAAATAAAATAACATAAAAATGCAACGTGAAATCTCTAGCGGTAAACAATAACATTCCAAAAATGCGCTCTCCGCACGACCTCTCGCAACGACATGTGCCCTCACGTGTATGCCCGTTCGGGTAGCTGTCTCGCTGATATTGATTTCGAGAACGCTCGGCAACTCCCGGCTGAGGGACGGGCCACCGCCGCGCACCCTGCTGACATAATTTTAGGCTTTACGTAATTAATTTGCTTGTTTGTTTGGCGCCGACTCAAAATTGGTTACTCACATTAGTTTAGGAGCTCAGTTATGAATACTAAAAAGTTCCTTTTTATTTCAAGCTTTTATTTAGTTTCACCTGCCCCGGTGTCTTTCTGTAATCAAATGTTGCAAGTTAAATTCGACCAACTTCTAGTTGCCCGATTAACGTGATAGTATAGGATCCCGATATAAAACGACCTTCACCGAGATGTTTATTTGATGAAACGTATTTTATATTTAATTTAATATGTCAATAAATATATTGCATATGGGTTGCCCAACAAATTTCAGTCCAGCATATAATTAATTAATAATTATTTTTTTTTTTACATTTTACCGGTTTGATTATTAGACAAATTCTATATCAATCGAAGCTCATAGAATATGCAAACGTTAGGTTGCCTTTTCTTTTCCGGTCACAACTCTCGGGTAGCCAGGTATAAACAGGTAAATCGATACTAGCGTTTTGCACCGGTCTGATTATTGAATCAAAATTAAATGAAAATAAAGATTATTTCATTATGAACACGGTGGTATAGGGTTGCCTGCGAAAAATCAGTCCCGAATTCGGTTGTCGAATTTTGAAAAAGTGAAATATTGCTGCGAGTGAATATGTGCGACTGAGAGGTCCCAACCAACCATCCCATGCGATAGAAGAGGACACAGCATAGCAGCTGTTTGAAGTCCGTCCATTTAAAGAAAGAGAGTGTGATTTTTCTTGAAAAAAAAGGATAGCGATAGACGTATATGGAGTAGTTTATTATTAAAATAGAGGAATAGTTATTTTTTTTTTTTAATCAATAATTATTTATGTGTGCATATATTTTATGTGACTAAAGTATATATACATCTTTAGTAAAAAAGAAGGTTATAGTAATACATATATAATACTAATCTTGCAAATTTTATCTTTATTATTAGAAGACAAAATAAAAAACAACAAAAAAAAACTTTTGTTTATTGTAAAAAATTATAAATACATTTTTTTTTTAAAATTATTCAGGTACCGAGTCATCGGACATATAACTATGATCTCCAACTTCTGAACCTTCTTCGTCATCACTCTCCGTTTCAGTTCTTTCGACAATGTCTTCTATCTTTAAAGGTGTATGATCCCCAATGAATCCTACTGGTTTTAAATATTCATCTAAGAACCAACCGCAGTTCTCAGGCTGAAGTTTCACGCATAATAGATCCGTTGCATTGAGCTGTGTCCTCTTCTATCGCATGGGATGGTTGGTTGGGACCTCTCAGTCGCACATATTCACTCGCAGCAATATTTCACTTTTCAAAATTCGATAACCGGAATTCGGGACTGATTTTTCGCCAGCAACCCTATACCACCGCGTTCATAATGGAATAATCTTCATTTTCGTTTCATTTTAATTCAATAATCAGACTGGTGCAAAATGCTAGTATCGATTTACCTGTTTATACCTGGCTACCCGAGAGTTGTGACCGGAAAAGAATAGGCAACCTAACGTTTGCATATTTAGGTTATATTTCGATTGATATAATTTGTCTAATAATCAAACCGGTGAAATGTTAAAAAAAAAACGATTATTAATTAATCATATCCTGGACTGAAATTTGTTGGCAACCCATATGCTATATATTTATTGACATATTAAATTAAATATAAAATACGTTTCATCAAATAAACATCTCGGTGAAGGTCGTTTCATATCGGAAACTTAAACTATGAAACTTGGCAGCTGTTCATAGTTCCCGTGACAATCCATTATGGAATTTTTATAGAGAAAAAAACAAAATGCTCTAAGATGGCGGACGAGATTTGTGTTTATGGTCCGACTCAACTCAAAATTGGTACTTGCGGGTTTGTAGGGTCGAAGATTATACATTTTTTGTCAAAATTCAAAAAATAAAAATGGCCGCTCCGAAATGGCCGACGATCTCTGTGATTATGGTCCGATTCTTTTCAAAATTGGAATATTTTTTCGTGTATATGTCATTACTTTACACTTGCTAGAATTTAATGAAAGTTTATTCACTGAACACCATTTCTCTAAAGAATTTAGATGGTTTTGTACGTTGTAGTGAAATAGAATCAGTTGGACCATTAATTCGTTTGTATAATTTCATGTCATTAGCAAACAGAAGGGTTTCAGATTTGACTTCAGTGCATATATTATTCACGAATAAAAGAAATAATAGTGGTCCCAAATTTGTTCCTTGTGACACACACGATGTCGCAACAAACTTTAGATTCACTCCTTCATATTCGACGAACAATTTACGGTCTAACAGATATGTTTTCAAAATATTAATAAGGTTTGCAGAAAAGCCAAAAGACATCAGTTTTGTAATAGTCTGGTGAGCGACACGCGGTCGAATGCCTTCTAAAATCTGTGTAGATCACATCTACTTGCGATCTAGTCGAGGGCGTCCGAGATATATTCAGTAAATATGCAAAGGTTTGTCGGTGTACTACGGCCTTTCATGAAGCCATGTTGGTTTTCAGAGATAAGATGCCGAGTGTGTGCAACCATCAAGTCTGCCACAAGGATTTTGAATAATTTTGAAAAGGCCAGATTTGAAAAATGGGGCATATGCGTGGAATATTTCCAAATATTGGGGAAGGTTCGACTTTTTAACCGACGAAACCAAAAAGGAGGGGATTCTCTAGTCGACCCGTATATTTTTTTTTCCATCATTTTTTTATGTATGATCACACATAACTTTTTACTGAGGCGTCCGATTCCGATAATTCTTTTTTCAGTGGATAGGGTGTACTTCGAAGGTGGTCCCATTTGAATTTAAAAGATGAAATCCACCCCTAAGGGTAGCAAAATGAAGGATATTGATCACTCACCCTCTGAATTCTGGTCCGTTAACCGATTCTATCAGGCATAACTTTGTACTGGGTTCTTCGATTTGGATGATTCTTTTTTAAAAGATAGGGTATATCTTATATTTAAATTTCGAATGGAATTATATACCCTTACGGGTAGCAAAATAGGGATAATTGATTTTTCACTTATGAACATTGGCACATACATACGTAGTTGACAATGACAGATCGCTACTGACATTATTTCTGTTCCACATCCTTCAAAACCATTATATTCTATGAGAGGATGGAATGATATACAAAGTAATGGAATAAACTAACCAGAACAACGAAAATAATTTATATTGCAACAAATAGTAAAAGTAGATATTCATTGATTTGTTGAAAATATAAACAGGATGTTCATAAAATCAGATGTGGAATCATCTGCGACTGAAAGATAAACTTTAGTCACTATCTTCCATCGTCAAGATAGCCGGGGAAGTAGTTGTTTTCTATTAGAAATTCACAAAAAATAACTTCATTGTAATCGTGGATTTTTCAATCCACAGAAAAATATTTCTATCAATATTCAATTGAGAATGTTTCCCTTTTCAACATAGATAATCATATTATTTAACTGGTAATGGTTGAAGTAAGGTAAGTAAGTATGTTGGAAGTAATCAAAAAACAAGTAGGTAGTAATTAGTATATTTTAGCCATAAAAATTAAAAATAAAAACTTTGTAACAAAAAACCGACGAAATACGGAACTGAAAAGTAAAAAATAAAATAAACCTTCTTAGTCTCAGTAACTAAGCTCCTAAACTAATGTAAGTAACTAATTTTGAGTCGGCGCCAAACAAACAATCAACGAACATCATTGAATTACTTCAAAAAAATTATCAGAATATCACCGCGCAACTCGATGGCATCATTTTACGCCTTACCTAATTCATTTGCTTGTTTGTTTGGCGCCGACTCAAAATTAGTTACTTACATCAGTTTAGGAGCTTAGTTACTGAGACTAAGAAGGTTTATTTTATTTTTTACTTTTCAGTTCCGTATTTCGTCGGTTTAATTTTTTGTTAAAAGTTTTTATGATGATAAGATTGAAGATAGCAACGAGAGGTTCTATCAATTTGTCGATACATTTTCAAGTACTTTGGGTGGAATGTTGTCAGGTACAGATGTCCACTTGCTTTTGAGCTTCCCGCACGCATTGATAATTTGATCCCGAGTTATTATTGGTATGTGTGGGTAATTACTAGTAGTCATGGTGGACTTTGTCGAGGCATCGCTTACAATATCGGAATCCTCCTTACTGTAAACACTTTCGAAGTGGTTTGCAAAAGAGTCAATCATTTGGTGTGGATCAGCGATCTCTTTCCCTTTATACCCAATTTTACCAGGAATGAGAGATTTTTTAGTTTTTAGATCAATGTGGTTCCAGAAGTTTTGGAGATTACATATTATACTACTTTCCGAAATGTTTCAAAATTGTGGAGGTTTTCGGGGTCAGAGATTATGAATTTATTGTCAAAATTCATAAATTCAAGATAGCGGAGACAGTGGAGAAGTTTTGTGATAATGGACCGTTTTTATTCAAAATTGGTATACCGGGGTTTTTGGGGTCGGAAATTATGAATTCAGTCGAAATTATTGATTTTTTTTTCAGAATTCATAAATTGAAGATGGCAGCTCCAGGATGGCGTACGAGTTAATCTTTAGATGATCTCCTCATTGAAGAACTAGATAGCTCAGAACTTACAGGAAGAAGGCCCCATAATGAGAAAAATGCAGAAATTAAGGCGTACTTACTAAAAAGGACAAAATAAAATAATTAATGAAAAAACCTTTTTAAAGACAACTTTTATTTGAATGCGCTAAAAAGTAAAAAATAATTGTTTTGGATGTGCGACTTGGGTTATTCCGGGAGTTATACAGTGGGACCCATTTGAAATGGAACCACCCCTGTAGAATACGCATTTTTCAATTAATCTCAAAAACAATTTTTTTTAATATTAATCATCAAAAACTGTATTTTGACACAAATTTTCATGACTTTTATTTCATTTCCAAGGCACTCTATGGTTTTTTTTCTTTGTCAAAAACGGCAAAAGTTTGTTAGACAATTTTTGTTTTCGAATTTGACTAGACCGCTAGATTTGTAGTCGCTATAAATGGAAAATATCGAAATTTCATAAAAAAATATTGGTTAACAACGAAGTTAAACAACTTTAATTTTGGAAACAAAGTATTTGATTATAATTTTTATTTAGACATATTAAAAATCTGGCAACACTGCCGATACAAAGTAGATCACCAGTGAACTTGTATAGTGAAAATACGAAGTCAATAGCTCATTCCGTTCTACAGTTATAACTCATGAAAGTATGGTAATGTGAGCGATTTGAGGTTGAAGGATTTTGTAATAAAAATCTGACTACGCCACTGGATTTGTGCCGAAATTACACCTCAACAAATAAAAAATAGTGTAAAAAATATTCGGAAGAGATACGATAAATGCGTCGAACTGAATGGAGGTTTGGTAGAAGCCACAAAAATTCAAATATTTAATTATACAGTAATTATTATTTTAGTTTTAGTTTTTGCTTAATGACGTTTCATTGTTGAATACATACTTTAAAACTTGTTTCTCTTCATTTCGTTTTTATCGGCTATGGAAGAATATACTACTGTATAACTTGAAAATGAATTCCAACTTTTCTGTTCTTTTCGAATACACTTATAACCTACACTTAAATAAATGATTTTAAGGGAATATAATTTACAAATCCAGGCCTAGTCAGATTTTTATTACAAAATCGCTTCCACCACAAATCGCTCACATAATCATTCTTATGACTGTAGAACGGAATTAGCTATTGACTTCGGATTTTCACTGTACAAGTTCACTAGTGTTCTACCTTATATCGACGGTGTTGCCAGATTTCAAAAATGTCTATAATCTAAATAAAAATTATAATCAAATACGTTGTTTCCAAAATTGAAGTTGTTGTAACTTCGTTGTTAACCAATATTTTTTTATGAAAACTTGTTGGTTTTTATTTATAACGACTACGATTCCAGTGGTGTAGTCAAACTTGAAAACAAAAATTGCTTAATAAACTTTTGCCGTTTCTGACAAAGAAAACAAACCATAGTGTGCCTTGGAAATAAAACTGAAGTTATGAAAATTTGTGTCATGATATAATTTTCGATGCTCAATATTAAAAATTAATATTTTTTTAGATTGATTGAAAAATGCGTATTCTACAGGGGTGGATTCCATTTTAAATGGGTCACACTGTAGATTCGAAAGCTTTTGTATTCGAAGTGAAAACTTTGCGCGAAAAGCTCTTGAATCTATAACTTACGGAATAACCTACGTCGTACATCCAAAGCAATTATTTTTAACTTTTTACCGCATTTGCATAAAAGCTTGTCTTTTAAAAGTTTTTCTATAATTATTAAATTTTTTTGCTTTTCATTTCTTTTTTCGTCGGTTTTATTTTTTGTTAAAAGTTTTTTTTTCACATTCGACGTTTTTTTATCGATAGAAACACGATGTGATTCATTAAAATTCTGTATTTTCATGGCATGAGTGCATTTGTCATTAAAAAAATCGTACGTCAATGCAAAAGAATAGTTATCATGGATTCAAGGTCCACATCCAAGGGATTGGGACACGTTATTAGCCCTACATCATCGAATAAAATTCCAGCGAAACTTTCCTTCCAACTTCTCCTGCCGTTATAAAGCCACTTTAACTACAAAACAACTTTTATCCACTCACCAAGTCTTGCCATCGACAGTTCTCTCCACTTTTTTCTCGCGTAACAATCGACTTTGGAGAACGGCACGTACATACGAATTGCATAAAGTGATCAGCAATTCAAACCATCCAATAACACCTCCGGATTATTTTTAGATCCCGATTCCAATCTACTGCATGGTGTTTCTTATTGGCAGCGTACACGCACAACATTGGAAATACCCTTTGAATCGAATTAGCATTTATATTTAATCTGGATAAGGATATTATTGTCATTATTTCGTGAAAGATTGTGCGGTGCGGAGTGAGCGAGCACCGTTAATAATATAATCTGATCCAAAAGGAAATGTCATTGTTAATGGTCACAATGGCTGTGAAAGATTCGTACGCCCACTAAATGGGCAGGGTTCGAAAGCTTGACAAATTAGAATAGTAGTTTTTCGGCAACCGTCCGGGATGTACCCACTTCCCGGACGCTTTTTCTTTGAGAAAGTAGTATTTTCCGGCCTAGTCCGGGAAGTACGTACTTCCCGGACTAGGCCGGGAAGAATCACGTCGTTGTTGTCATTGTAAATATGAAAATCTTGGTAGGTATCGTTTTGATAAATGCAGTTGATCATTACCATAGCAACGAAATACGGCTGACAGTTCATATGAAATTAGTTAAATATACCAAGCATTTCAATCAAATTGAATCCCTTCAATATTAGCAATTGCTCGAATTTCAATATAAATATTAATATAAATAAGAATTAATATGTTTCTGTTAGTATGTAGTATTTTCTGTTCTGTTTAATTCAAATAAGAATTAAAATGTATAATAAAGAAATAAAGAAATATGTCGTCTCATTGATTTGTTATTCTACACGGTTGTCGAAAAAATATTGTACGCAACACCCCGAAAATAGTTTTTTTGGACTCACAGACTTCCAGGTCTCGCCTACGGCTCGTCCTAGAATTTTGTCTATTCGTCCAAAAAAAAACTATTTTCCGGACTTGTTACGTAAATTACTATTATGTAACAAGTACGCAAAATGAGGCTATCGCGGACGAATCATAATGTTAATATGAAAACGGTCCGGAAATATTTTTCCGGCTTAAGCCGTCAAAATCGTCCCCTACTGGTTTTTATATACATTTTAGACAGTAAATAAATACCCGCAAACAACTAACTCACATTAAAAACATTTATTGAATATATTATTACACATTTGGAACGTTTATTAAGAGTATTTTTGTATATTTATAGTTATGTTGCAGTTTGTACAATTATTAAACATAGGCTGAACTCTACCTGAAAAGTCATTCTCTTTGTCACTTCCCCCTCTAAATTTATCTGTTATTTTACCTGAATAGTCAGCTAAATAGTTGCTGTTTTCTTCTTCGGCAATCACACTAATAGTATTAGCAGATTTGTCTTTGGCACTTCCCCCTCTAAATATTGTGTCTGCTATGTCTACTTTATTTGTATAAGATAATAATAATATATCCTTCGGCAACGGTTGAGGATATCTATCCCCCATGCCTCTTCGAAGAAATTAAATCTGCCCCAGCATTAACCAAAATTGTCGCAGAGGACCGACGGAAACAATGTCCTGTGTATTCATGTGCATATGGCAAATTTAAAAATGTTGCAACAATTTGAGACGTTTTGCCAAACTGATGTATTCCCACTACTTGCCTGCAACCTTTCCCATTTGAATTTTTAAAGAAAAAGCGGCAACTTTCAAAATTTTCTGGACGGCAGGCAACATATTTTCTATAGAATGACATAGAAGTTTCATTTATCATAAATGATCTTGGTTTGTTCGTTTTATTATCGGGTATTTTAATTAAAAGCTTAGATCCAAAATCGTCTATGCCATTCAAATTTAATTGATATAGTTCATCACGGCGACATGCACCGGCAACACTAAATATTAAAGTAACACTACATGAATATCTAGGTAATTTTAAAATTCTTACATTCTAAACGTACCTTATTCATTGAGTATATATAATATGGTGCTTGAGTAATAAACGTTTCAATTTGTTCATCTGACAAGCACGTAATTTCGAATGTTTTGTCTTTCAGGCGCAGATGATTCCACATCCGATTTTATGGACATCCTGTTCATATTTTCAACAAATCAATCAATATCTTCTTTTGCACTAAGTGTAGCTCTCAGAATGGAGTAATTTGACCATAACGTACATGCCTTCAACTTTGTAGATAACTCGGAAAATTATGCAATCATGACATTTTCAGATCGGGAGGTCGTCTTTGTAAGCGTATTCATATTTTGCCTTGGATTTATTTGGCATTAAATTCTGATAACATTTTCAGCAGCATTTACTAACTCTGGTGGTGTCCCGCACACCTGAACATCATCATCTCTGTTCATTTGAAATATTTTTGAATATTTTTTAGCGGTAAGTGGGTATTAAACCGAAATAAAAAGTGAATCTCTGACTTTTGTCACAACAATAAACAAACAGTGATTGACAAGGAAACAATTTCATAGGCAATAAGATGGTAATCCAAAATTGTTATGCATTTATAAAAATTCCTTAATTTATGATAAGTTGATTGCGATTTCAGAAAAAATAGTATGTGTACCTCGTAGTTGCCTGCTATAAGTATAAAAACGGTGTGTGAATTCAGCTCCTGCTAAATTCGGATTATAGTTGGGTCTCATACTAGTGTTTAAAAAAAAAGTTATATCAAAGTGAAGGTGTGATGCCCAGGAGTACATTGATATAGTTAGTTATGTTTGGTAATTGCCCATTTCTATGCAATAACGATATCTAAATTATCAATTGCAATCAACAGACAATAAAAACAACACTTTTTACAATCGAGGCTTGCTAGTAAAAAACAAAGACACGAATCGACCTCCTTTAAACGTGGGAGTAGCTAAGTGACCAACTCTGAGAGATAGTAATTTGAAGACGACTATGTCAAAAGGAATGGATAAGCAGATTAGTAACTACCAAATATACGAGCTACTAAAGGATACTAAACTAAAAACTGAAAAAGCAGCTGAAGAACTTAAAAATGAGGTGCGCTCAATACGAACTAAAATCCTAGAAGAACTTAAGAGTATGAAAAACGAAAATCTACTTCTCCGAGAAGAAAACAAAACACTAAAAGGAAGACTAATCAATATTGAACGTAAAATAAAAAAATTCAATCTAGTGTTCTATGGCATAAGGGAAAATGATATTGATGATATAAATACTTTCACGAGTGTATTGGAAAATAATATAAATTTAAAAATAAACGTCAACGAACTGAAATATATCTACCGTATTGGCAAAAGAAACAATAATACGAAACGCCCTCTCCTGGTAGAACTACTTAGATATAAATTGAAATCTGAAATATTAGCGAAGGCAAGTAAGTTCAAAGGAACCGGGATTTTTGTCTCAGAAGACTACACGCCTTTAGACTATGCTGAATTAAAGAAATTGAGATTCCACCTGAAGAAGGCTAGAGACAATGGCAAAGTAGCTTTTATAAAGAAGAAAACATTAGTGATTGATGGTGTGCCCTACACAATAGAAAATCTAGGAGAAGAAGAGGACAGTAGTGAAGAGGACATAAGCGAGGAGGACATAAGCGAAGAAAATAAGAAGGCAAAAAAATAGTAAGGAAGAAAGTAACATTACGAACAGTGCGGATACCAATAAGGGGAAAGATCTAAAAACTGCCCACACCAAGAGAATTACCAGACTAAATAGTAACAGCAAAACTGGAGATGGATCCATTTATAAGTGACTATAATTATGATGAGTTTCCTACTGAAGTCTTAAGCAATATAGCTAAGTATAATATTGAACATAAAAATGCATTCAAAAATTTCACCAAAATATTAGAAGTATATCCAAAAATTTGGATAATCTAATTGTTACACTGAATTCCTTTAGCGAACCTTTCGACTGTATTGTACTTACTGAAACTAGAAACGATTTCGATCCCAATCTTTGTGTCTTAGATGGGTATGAACTGATCTTTAATTTTGGAGAGATTAATAAATGTGATGGAACAGTGATTTACGTGAGAAATTATCCAAATTACACTTCTGAAATAGTAAAATCAATAAACAAAAATATTTTTTTTAATTGTCTCCCATTTGCATTCGACAAGAGCTAAAGAAAAAAATAAATTTCAATCAAAAAAGCAGTCAAATTCTTTTTGTTCACGAATGACAGAAATTTAATATCTCACTTTTTTTGAGCTTTCAGAATAGAATATTTTCCATTTTATTCTCTATTATTCTCTTCCTTATAGTGCATATCGTATGTTAGTTAGTTACTGACCATTTCTATAGAATTTTACCACATTCAAATTCAAATTCATACACTATTCTATATATCTTATAGCAATTTAGAACTAGATTATATTATTCGGTAGCGTCTGCTACCACTGTAACCACGGACAGCCTTTAGGCTTTGTGGTTTTTTTTTAGTTTATTTGCAGACTGCAGAATATTGTATCTGGAGTACTATTGTAAAATTGTGAAATTTGTACATTCTGTATTTCAGTGAATAAACATTATTATTATTATTATAGTAAAAGCACATTCCCAGACTCCAATGCTTGTTGGCCTCAGCTAAACGCCTCGGCCAAAAATTTACATTGTTGTCCGGGAATGTGTTGCTTTTACTACTAGATATACAATGTACTATTATAGGCAGCACCGGCAGAAAGCCGTGTAAAATATCAAATCAGATTTTTAATCACCGACGTGTCAAATCTGTCAACTAGTCAATAACATTTGCGTTCATTATTATGTTCTCTAATTTTTTCCAAGATCCAACTATACTAACGTATTATGGGGATATAGATAGTTCAATATAATAAACTTGTAAGTAAATATGACAACCATTCAGAAAGATACTCCAAATTTGAAATAAAATTGTAAATGTATTCAGTATACAGCAAAATCCTGTTTTCCCCTAGTTTGACATTCAAATCGTGAATGCTAGATGTCGCCCAATTCGTGGTAATCCTGAATAATAAGTGACATTTGGAATGAATTAAATATAAATTGTTATCATCCAATAGATGTATGTAGGTTTAGGTGTGGAAATCGAAACTTGATTTGAACCCAAACTAAACCATTATTCGAATATTTTTGTAAGTGGATTATATCTTGTTTGCATTTATTATCATTTTGAGTGCGATTGTTCGAAGAAATAAAGTGTTTGTACCTACCGCAACAATAACCATTGATAAATTTATTCTGAAAAAATCAAAATTCCTAGCTTTTCTGAGGAAAAATGTTATCGGTTCAAAGTTTTTATAGTATTTATAAACACCCGTTAAGTTCGGTTATGTTTTATGAATGAATAAAATTCAGTTCGTAAAGTGTTGCTATGAAGACACTGAAGTCCATAAATGTAGCATTTTACGGATTTTTATTGATTCCCAAAGTTGCCGTTTTGGGAAGCTTATACAAAAAATGTTTTTTTTGATGCTAGATTGCAAAATGCTATCAAACAAAATTAATGCTAAAACGGTATTCCACAGTTCAAAATTTACTGAAAATGTGAAGAAAAATTTATGACAATCACAATTAATTTATTTGAATGTATGTAATTACAATTTATAACACATATTTCAATGTCACTTTTTTTTGGCGCCCAGTAATTTATTTATTTTTGTACAACTGCCATTAAAATGAATAGAAAACTGTGTTAAAAATATTTTCAACACTAGTGTTAAAAGTGGAATGTTGATAGATACTCAATCTAAATCTGTTCAGTGGAAATCTGTTCAATGAAAAGTTATAATAATCATCAGAACACAGTTACCTACTTATGGGGAATTATTTATTAATATTAACATGTATTTGGCAGTTTGAACAATTGGTAATATTAATTACCTGAGAAGTAACTGTATTCAATTCACCTGCAGAACGTTCGTCATCGCTAACTAATGACGGTGCTATTGAAGTGGGATAGCCAAATAATGCAGGTGCAGATATAGAACTAGTATTATTGCCTATAAAAAAAAAGTTAAATGTAAAAGTTGTGTGGTTATGACTGAATTTTGATAAAACGCTATCAAAAATACAATAGTGTGCAGATTTCAGGGGATATTTTTTTTAAAATGGGATACCCTGTATATTAAATACCTATCCTATGAAAGTTAACATATTTAAAGTAAGCTATGAAAATTACAACTGTATTATATTTCTTAGTGACATTTCTTTAACGGAATAATGGAAATAGTTTACAGTGAGGAAGAAAGAGTTCAAATATATACTTGTTATATACGAAACAACAAAAATAAACGTGCAGCAAAAAGTGCATATAAGGTGTTGTATCCAAATCGTCCAACACCGTCAGAAAATACATTCAAAAATATTTACCAGAAGGTGAATCATACCTTCAGTTTGAGTAGAAAAACGCGTGTAGTTCAAGAAGAACGGCTAGATATACTGCTTCATTTCGAAGGTAAGCCTATCCATATTAATTCGCGAAGAGTTTTTTTTTAATGTTTTTATTATTTTTTAGAAAATTCTGAAGGTAGTTTGGAAAATGTAGCCGATCAATTAGGTAAGAGTTTTTCCAAAATCCAACGTACTTCGAATAAAAACTTTTTAACAAAAAATTAAACCGACGAAATACGGGTGGAAGGAATTGTGCCATACGTTAGGGGTTGTTTAGACTACCCCCTTGCCCTCCTTCGGCCTGGGAGCGAAGGGGAAGCCCCTGCTGTTTTTAGCAGGTGGCAGTGAGATATATTAGTCTCGTTTTCTCGCGAGAGTTCAAGTTACAGGTGCCTCCTGCTCAAGCTTATGCATCTTTGTGTGTTAATTTTGTTTCCAAAAATTATTTATTTGCTATTTGTGTGGTATGATAGCTATCTGCTTTGTTGCCGGAAAACAAAAGTAAAAAATAGTATGGTTTGGATGCAAGATGGGGAAACCCCGCATAGTGTCAAGAACATTTGAATAATTTATTCCCAATATGGATAGGAAATAATGAAAGTATTAAATGGCCAGCTAACAGTCCGGACTCGACCCCTATGGAATCATTTTTCTGGGTATTTCTAAAAGACATTGTTAATAATAATATTCACTTCATTAAAGACACGATTCGACTTGAAATAGAGAATCTGAATGTCAATAATGAAGCAATTTCCAATGCACTTATGAATATAGGAAGACGTTACCAATTATGCATTGATAATAATTGCAAACCCATTGAACATTTTGTATGAGTTATCATGTTATTTAAATTTCCTGAATAAATCTTTGTTATCTATTTTTGTATGAATATTTGAACTTTGTCTTCCTCACTGTAAACCATTTTGATTATCCCAATAAAGACATATGTCACTAAACAAACAAATAATATAATTGTGATTTTCATAGTTTACTCAAATTTTTTTAACTTTCATAGGATGGGTATTTACAGTAACAAGTAGTCTGAGATATTCGACGTTCAATAATCAGAAAAAAAAACATTCCAAAAATTTAATAATATATAGGGTATCCCATTGAAAAAAACTTGTTTATTCCCTGAAATCTGCACGCTACTGTATTTTTCATAGAATTTTATGAATATACAGTCGTAACCACACAACTTTTACATTTAATTTTCTATAGGCAATAATAACGATGATTAGGGGTGGGTAATTCATAGTGAATAACCCTGTACAAGGCTCCCCTCGTATATGAGCAATATGTGTTTCGACTCGATAACATAATCATATATGGTGTTTATTTCCACAACCACGAATTGCTTCGAATGAATTACTGATGTAAATGAACGACCAAATTACCAACACATAACATTGAATTTGATACAATTTGTAATCAAAATGGGATTAATCACGGATTTAATGGAACATATCTCGGGCAATAATTGGGTTAATAGCATGATTTACAAGCTAAATTCGTGCGCAAAGCACTGACTAATTTCACCAAGATAGTAATTATTACCTGTGAATAACTGTTATGCCCAATTTCCA
The DNA here is from genome assembly GCA_018342105.1 of Gonioctena quinquepunctata. Taxonomy (NCBI): domain Eukaryota; kingdom Metazoa; phylum Arthropoda; class Insecta; order Coleoptera; family Chrysomelidae; genus Gonioctena; species Gonioctena quinquepunctata. Next base: position 508,048 of record JAFIRS010000719.1, on the reverse strand, counting down.
GTGAGTGCCAATCCTTGTTCGGAATTCGAATAGTTTGCAATATCAAATTTATGAATGATCAAAGGGGAGTGATTTTAATTCAATTCCCAGAAAGCCACCATCCGCCTACAGCTGTTTCATGGTTTCCCAATCATCAGGACCTCGGAATAAAATTTAAATCACTCGGAAATAAGTACCTCCAGGGAAAGGAAGGATATGTCAAATATACAAATTATAGATGCGATATCTATAATTTGCGGAGTGAAACTAAACCCCGTCCCATAGAGTGATTTCAAAATAACTTAATCCACTGTGGATCTGTTGCCAATGTTTCGACTTTTCTAAAACCATCTTCAGGACACTACAATAGGGATTACGAATACAGAAATATTGTAAACTATATGTAAACATATTAAAATCAATAATATAGATAAAAAGTCCCAGATTGGACTATAATGAGATATACACAAATAAAGGGATGTAGAATATTACTATATTCAAATTATAACAATGAATCACCTGAACAATAGGTCCCTTGTCCTTGTATTAAACTTAAATCAAAATGGACATTTACATTCACTAGGATTCCTTTTGGTTGCCGTTAACATCCATATATAAATATTTATATTTGAAGCAACCAAAAGGATTCATAATGTATGTAATTGCCCGTTTTAGTTTGATGCAGAAAAAAACCTATTGTTCAAGTAAGTATCCTGTGTTCTCTACATTTTTGTTTTTTTCAACGCGCTTTTATTAGCTTCACTTGAACTAACAAATAATTAATAAAATCTTGGAAGTCAATTTTAACCTACTTCTAATAGTCGTATCGAAATGGAACCTGGTATTTATATGTAGTTCGGATGACAATACTATAATGTGGTATCTTGGAGCTGATCTGATGATGGAGCCAGGAGGTGATCGTGGAACTCATCAGTGGCTACCAGTAAAATATGGTGAATGCACTGGTTCTCAGAATATTCGCCAAAATTCAGATATTATTACTTTTTCATGTGGATGAATCTCGCAGAGTTTTCTCCCGTAGTCTTTTTTCAAAAGTTCTTAAATATTAATAGTTTTTGAGTTATTAACGAAAAACTGAATATTTTTTTTCATTTAATTTTGTTAAAAACAATTGCAATTTCTTATGTGCTAATAAATACTCGAGATAAATTTTTCTAGACGTCACTCCAAATCGAATGAGATCGCACATATTTTTAGGACCGGGAAATTTTTTAATTTTAAAGACTAATACCGATTTTTTGTAAAAATACTATGGATTTGTTTAGCAGATAGATGTTCTGCAGAAAGATATAATAGGTCATAAATAATTCTTCCACAATAAACGTTTCATTTACTTTTCCGAACATTGCATTATGGAAAAGTCTCCGCTAGTGATTATTCACCAAGATCAATTTGGAAAAACACCCTTTTTCATTTAAAAATGTCACTGACCTTAATTTTATTCCATGAAATGAGATACCACATTGTGGGTGATTAGTTGTTGATATAAAGAAAACCGCAATCAATTCATGTTTCAGTAATAGGAAAATGAGATTATTTCCAAATTATGGTGATTGTGGTTTATGATGACATGCTGTTGAAAACAGGAAGTAGTGGAAGGATCTTGAAAACAGAAAAAACATGCTGTGGTTTCACATTTCAGGACAGACGATTACTCATATCTGAGTTTGTCTACTATACAACTTCTCATGGTGAAACCACAAGATATTTGGTAACAGTCTCTTGGATGCATGCTCAAAATATGCCGAGCGCTACAGGCCAAATTATCGATAATTTACCAATTATCGAGCGTACTGAAAAACATAATAAATTTTTCCCAACTATACACTGTCAATTTGGAGCTTTTGAACCTGACAAAAAAGAAAAGATAAAAATCTAATGCAATTATGAACAGTGCACTTAAATTTCTGTAACAACCATTATTAATCCGCCGAAAAGGAGAGTATTGTTTATAATGTAGTTATATCATCGTAGCATAACCATATTTGCGGATGATACAAATTTGGCTGTGGGAGAAGAAGACGAACAAAAACTTTCAATTGAAGCAACATACATTTACACAAAGGTAAAACACTGGTCCGAACAAATAAACGAGGTAAAATACAAGTAGGAAAAATAAAAGAAAATATAAATTGGACGATCAAATGTCATCATGAAAAATTGTTAGGCATTATAATAGACAGCTTTCTTGACTGGAAACAACATGTAGAACTAAACACAAAGTTTGCTATGCAATTAGAATAACTGCAAAATACTAATAAACACATTGAGAATACTGTACCGCAATTTTGAATTATCTGCGATATGGACTGATATTTTGGGGAATGGCCTCAACTGTAGAAAAATATTTCATTATTCAAAAAAGGTACTGAGAATCATATATAAGATGGATTTTAGACAGTCAATCAGAGGAATTTTCAGAGGCAAAAGGCTGTTCACCATTGATGGTATGTATCTATGTGAGTGCTTGAAGTTTTTACAGAGAAACAAGTGCAAATTCGGAATGAATTATGATGTAAACACCAGATTTGAAACCAGATCACTCAACATATACTATCCCAGTATGACTGAAAAAAAAAAACGTTTAATATGTATACGAATATTTAATAAGCTGCCGAATGCTCTTGAGTCAATAGAAAACTAGAATCTGTTCCAAAAAAACCTTACAATGTAGTATATGAATCATGCTATATAAAACCTGTAATAAACTCTTAACGTCATTGTTCTTTTGGCTTTGTGTAAACATGTATGTGGTCAATTTATGAATAAAGAACCCACATTATTATAACCTCCCTCTTTGAAATCAACGGAACATGTTTGGTCTTATGTAACAAATACTTCTTTGAAAGTCAAGTGAGATAATCATCTCAACATCCTGAGCATTCATCGCCATCTAAGCTGGAATAAGTATTGTAACGTAAATAAACTTAACTTGGTTTTAATAATTTATTTCACACTTAATCTACAACTTAATTTATATTACTACGCTACTGAATAGCTCGATCGTATGGGCTCGTTCAGACTGTGTCTCTGAGACTTGAGGGTTGCCTATTTATCTCCGATACAGCATTCTCGATGTTTCGAATTCTTTCCGTTGGCGACCGGCGTGTTCCAATTGTTTCCAATATTGACCGTTGTCTTCCGCGGCAGAGCGCACTGGATGGTTCTCGAACATCTCCGGGGATGATCTCATCGCTGTCGACGGCAACATGTGAGGCGACAGGTCCGGCATAGGTTCGTTACATTGCCCCCTTCTTAAAGACATTTCGTCCCGAAATTTCATCCTTGGAGTGTGACGATATCTGCATGACTCCCCATATCTGCACCGTGAAGTTCGATGGAAGTAACACTCCACGGTCTTCATGATCGGTCGTGGAAGAGGGTTACAGCAAACCAAAATCTTGACGCCGCTGGATCTGAATATCGCCTCCAGCATACTTCTTATGACTCTCCAGTCCAACCCATCAATACCACAGGACAATTTTGGAATTGCTAGATCCACCAGATTCTGGTCCACCATAGTATCTCTTAGTTTGGTGAGACTCTTCCAGACATCTTCATAGGACGGTTTATCTTGGGAATGCCTCTTGGTAACTAGGTAGTAGATGTTTCTCTGGCCTTTCTTCAACTGTAGCACCCCACCAACTTCTGGATTCTGCTCCCGCAGTGTTTGGAGTTGACCAAATTTCTTGGAGAACACTACGGCGATGCCCCTGGACATTCGAAGATCTTCTGCCACACAGTGCGCTAGTGCGTAGTCAGCAGGCACCTCGAAAGGTCTCGTGACTCCTCTCTAGTAACCCCATGTAGAACTTTCTGCCCGTTTGAATACAAGGACATAAACTTTCGAACGTCATATCATCCTCCGGTGGCTTGAGGGTGCGAACTTGGTCATGGTTTCCAGCGTAAGGCCAACCTGTTGAAATGGACGACCCTTGGTTTCCCTCGGGGTGGCTTATGGATTCGGTACACAAGGTCGTTTATCCTTTTCACGATTTTATACGGGCCTTCCCACGAGTTCCGCAACTTTGGTGATAGTCCACGACGACGTTTGGGTTGTACAGCCAAACCAGGTCATCAACCTTAAATCCTCCAGCGTCGGCCTTGATGTCATAGGTCTTCTTCATTTTATCGCTGGCACTCTGGATGTTCAACCGGACTCGTTCGTGGATGTCGTCCATTCTCTGCCGAAGTTTGCTGACGTAGTCCTCTCCGCAGTGTCTTGTCCTGGCGGTATCCCAAACTTCAGGTCACAAGGCAGTCGCAGTTCTCGGCCCATTATAATACTAGCAGGAGTTTGACCGGTTGACTCGTGTACTGCGGATCGATAGGCCATCAGGAACAAATGAAGATACTGGTCCCAGTCTCTTTGATGGTCAGAGACAACCTTGGACAAGTGGCGGTTGATCGTCCTGTTCATCCGTTCCACCATTCCATCGGACTGCGGATGTAGGGCCGTGGTTCTTGTCTTGCGGATGTTCAGCAGTAGACATATTTCTTGGAAAAGGTTGATTCGAAATTTCTGCCTTGATCCGAGTGCAGCTCCATTGGAATACCGAATCGACATATCCATTCTTTCACCAAGACGTCGGCGACGGTGATGGCTTCCTGGTTGGCAGGGCATAGGCTTCCGCCCACTTACTGAAGTAGTCCATTGCCACAAGGATGTATTTATTCCCGTGGTCGGATACGGGAAACGGGCCGGCGATGTCAATGGCGATTCTCTCGAACGGGCTGCCTACGTTGTACTGACGCATCGGCCTTGGGTCGTATTCGAGGTCCGTTGCTAGCAGCGCATACAGCGCACTTTCTGCACCAGTCCTGGACGTCAGCTTGACAATTGGCCCAGTAAAACCGTTGCCTCACTTTCTGCAGGGTCTTCGTCACTCCCAGATGTCCTCCGGCGACTCCATCATGGATTTCCGCAGCACTTCTCTCTTCTGTTCCTGGGAACAATTATTTGGCGTCTGTCTTCCCCACAATTATCGGCCTCCAACACACGTTTCAGGATCCCATTGTCCAGAATAAGAGAGTTCCATTGTGCCCAATAGGACTTAACAGCCGGCGAGTAACCTGCAACTTCCTGCCATGATGGTCTTCGATTGCCCTTCTTCCAGCTGACAACTAAGCCAAGGTCGGGGTCTTTCTCTTGGTCTTTCTGGATCTTGCTGTCATTCCAGTTGTCATCCATTGCCGCGGTTCTACAAAGTGTTGCTTCTTTCTCTTCTGCTCGTCGGCAATGTGAGCAATCATCTGGACATGGTCTTCGCGACAAGGCATCTGCATTCTTATGACTAGTTCCGGCTCGATGTTCGATCTCGAAATCGAATTCTTGGAGTCTCTCGATCCAACGTGCTACTTGACCCTCAGGATTTTTGAACTGTAAGAGCCATTTGAGAGCTGCATGGTCAGTTCTCAACAGGAATCTTCTTCCATACACGTACTTGTAGAAGTGCTCCACCCTTTTACAACAGCTAACAGCTCTCGCCTGGTGACACAGTAATTGCGCTCTGGTTTGCTAAGCGTCTTGCTGAAATAACCAATGACCTTCTCCTGTCCCTCCTGGATCTGAGATAGGACAGCTCCGAGTCCCACGTTGCTGGCGTCCGTATCCAAATGAATTTCCCTTTGGGTAGGGATAGCTCAGTACAGGTGCGTTGATCAAAGCTCCTTTCAGCTTCTTGAATGAGTCTTGACACTCTTCGGACCACTGGAACTTTGTTTGGCCCTCCGTGAGCCTGGTCAGTGGTTTAGCGATGTTGGCGAATCCCAGCACATATCGGCGATAGTATGTGCATAAACCAAGGAAACTTCGAAGTTGGTGAATGTCTTTGGGATGGGCCAATCCTAACAGCTTTGACCTTCTGGTCATCCACTGCTACTCCTTCCCAGAGACAACGTGGCCGAGGTAGCGTACTTCTTTTGGAACAGATGGCATTTCTTAGGGCTCAGCTTCAATCCGGAGTTCCTCAGTCGCAGGAATACTTCCTCCAAGTTTTCACGTGGTCCTCGAACGATCTGCCGACCACAATTATGTCGTCGAGATACACTAGACACGTGTTCCATGAGAGTCCCTTCAGCACTGTTCCATCAATCTTTCGAATGTGGCGGAGCATTACAGAGCCCGAATGGCATAACGGTGAACTGCCACAATCCTGAGCCGATGGTAAAAGCAGTCTTTTCTCGATCTTCCTGAGCAAGTTCTACTTGCCAGTATCCACTCTTCAGATCAAGGGTCGAGAAAATCGTGGAACCAGCCAACGTGTCTAGGGTGCCATCTATTCTCGGAGAGGGTAACTGTCCTTCTTCGTGACATTATTAAGTTGGCGATAGTCTACACAAAAGCGTGTCGATCCATCCTTTTCTTCACCAGTACGACTGGAGAGGACCAGGGACTGTCAGATGGTTCGATAACTCCTTCTTTTCCCATATCGCTGACTATTTTGTCAGCCTCTTCCTTCTTGGCAAGAGGAAGTCTTCTTGCTGATTGCCGGATCGGTCGGGCACCCCAGTATCAATCTTGTGCTGGACCACATTAGTTCGACCTCCTTTCCTTGTCCGGTATCGAAGATGTCTTGGTACTTCTTAACTAAATCTTAGTTTGGCTGTTGAGCTGGTTTTATATCTTTGGAAGAGATGGCAACTAATTTTTCTAGTTCTGTGGGCAAGTTGTTGGGTTGGCTAATCGTACCTCGTACACTCCGGATCACTGAGGAAACTGACGAGCAGTGCCCCAATATTGTTCCTTTCTTCAAGGTCACTGGAAAATAATTGATATTCATGACCTTACGGGACAATTTGTCAGCACGCAACAAGGTCTTCCCTAGTGCAATCCTCGTCCAATTTTCTCATCATGAAGTTTGGGCTCGAACATCACCACGTTTCCACTGCTCGTACTCCTGTCCAGGCGAGCCTCCAGAATGGTTTCAGCCCTCTCAGGTACGCTTACATCTTCAGCCAACAACACACGGATCAACCCCTCACTTCTCCCATGAAGCACCAGCTCTTCTCCGTTGACACGTAGGACGCCGTCTTTGAAATCCAATTTAAACCCTCTGGAATTCATGATGTCCATTCCGATGATTGCATCGTCTTCGATGTCCGCTACAAGTGCCTGATGTTTCACTTTAGTGCTGCCCAAAATTATTTCAATCGGTAGCTCGCCATATACAGTAGCTGGCTCCCCTGTTGCTGTGCGTAGCTTCCAAGTTGTCGGTTCAATCCGTTCCGGTGTTCTGGCAAAGGAAGGCCCGAGAATTGTCCTAGTCGCACCTGTATCTAGCAGCATGGTGCAAGGCTCGTTATTGATGAGACCGTCTACGAAGACACCTTTGTTCTGTCGTTGAAGGATAGCGACATATGCGTTGTTAACCGGGGCTTGCTGGCACATGCCGACGATTGCCCCTTCTCGTCGACCTTTTAGTTTTCCTGCATCGGAGTCGATGAATGTTGGACATTTGCTACGCACATGTCCAATTTTGCCTCAATTCCGGCATCTTATCTGTCTTCTCTCAGGCAACACTTCCTTCATCACTTTTCTTATGGCAGCTTCCAAGTTAGCAGGCTCCTGTGAGTCTTCTTCAATACTTCGAACTTTACTTTGGTTTTTGCAGGATTGCTTTGCTGCCTCAAATTCCAAAGCGCGTGCCAGTGCGTCTATGAGATGTGTTGGACGAGCTAGTGTCAACGCTTGTCTGGTTTCTTGGTCACGGAGTCCATCCAAGAATGCCTGAACCGCTAATCGCTCCATTACATTTTCCGGTGTGGCTGGATATGCGAGACGAACCAAGCGTGCAATGTCAGCTTCGAATTCTGTGAAGGATTGGCCCGATTTCTGGCAGCGATTTTTCGGTTGGGAGTGGTAGTACGTGTTCCAGACTGGGCCTGGCCATATCGTAATTCTGGATGTTTAATCAGCTGATCATAGTCCTCCTGTTCTTGGGCGGTAGGAGTTTGTAGAATATTCGTGGCTTCTCCCCGTAATGCAAGTGTTAGTGCTACAGCTCTTTCCCTGCATTCCATCCATTTGCTTTGGCCGCTGCTTCAAACTGTCGGCGGTAATTTTCCCATGGAGTTTTTCCGTCGAATTGAGGCGGCTTCATGGAAAGCTTCCTATTTCAGAAATGACCTTGACATCTTTTTACCCTCTTGAACTTTATCCAAGTTCAAACTCAAGTCCAGCATTGCATTTTCGTTAACCATCTCTGTGGAGGGCGCACTATTAATTCGTTTTCCAGCTTACTGATCGTTTCCTTCATTTTATCTACCTCCGTGTTCATTTGCTCCCTGATTTTATCTATCTCTGTCTCAACGGTTCCCATTCTTTCTTCTAGAAAATTAGCCATACCACACAATTCTTTTTTTTAGGCCTTCTGTGTTTTCCAGGAACTTCTCTTCCAGGCTTCTTGCATTTTTTTCCAGGCTTCTTGAATTTTCTAGAAGCTTCTCTTCCAGATTTCTAGAATTTTCTTGAAGCTTCTCTTCCAGATTTCTAGCATTCTCTTCCAGGCTTCTTGAATTTTCTCGAAGCTTCTCTTCCAGATTTCTAGAAAGCTTCTCTTCCAGATTTATAGAATTTTCTTGAAGCTTCTCTTCCAGATTTTTAGCATTTTCTTCCAGGCTTCTTGAATTTTCTTCCAGTTTATTCATTACCAAACTTAAATCACCTACTTTTGAATTTTCTTAAGCTTCTCTTCCAAATTTAGCATCACCTTCCTGGAGTACTTGCTTTTTACCTGTTGTTTCCAGTTCCCTTTCCTCAATTCCTGTCTCAATTCCGCTACCTTCAAATCCGCAAGGCGCACTTTTCTTGAACACATTTTGTCTTTGACGAGGTATCAGTCTGTTTCACACGAAAAGTTTATCAGTTTGTTAAAAATTCACTTCGCGAATTCTTTTCCACGGGCCACCAGTCTATTGTCTGTTTCACGCGAAGAGTGTATCAGTTTATATTCCCACGCACAATTGTCCACTTCGCGAAAACCGGGCCACTGTCTATTTTCTGTTTCACGCGAACAGTGTATCAGTTTATATTCCCACGCACAATTGTCCACTTCGCGAAAACCGGGCCACTGTCTATTTTGGGCGTACAAAAAGGTCTATCAATTTATTTTTCTGACTATCCACTCCACGATCACTTGTTTATTTTCAAAATCTCACTTCCGACACCAATTGTAACGTAAATAAACTTAACTTGGTTTTAATAATTTATTTCACACTTAATCTACAACTTAATTTATATTACTACGCTACTGAATAGCTCGATCGTATGGGCTCGTTCAGACTGTGTCTCTGAGACTTGAGGGTTGCCTATTTATCTCCGATACAGCATTCTCGATGTTTCGAATTCTTTCCGTTGGCGACCGGCGTGTTCCAATTGTTTCCAATATTGACCGTTGTCTTCCGCGGCAGAGCGCACTGGATGGTTCTCGAACATCTCCGGGGATGATCTCATCGCTGTCGACGGCAACATGTGAGGCGACAGGTCCGGCATAGGTTCGTTACAGTATATTCTAGAGAAGAGCCTTCATTTTGGCTATTTCTCGCCAGATTGCCATTGAATGAGAGTTGGTTAGACGCCTACACCAATGATTTCACTGAAATTTGACGTACTTATATATTTTTTTCCCGCCGAAGACAAATCTGCAATGAAAACTTTGAGTTTTCAAATATTTTCTGAGTTACGGCGCTTCAAATGTTTAAATGTGCGAGTTTAAAACTCCAATTACAACAAACAAACTCTAACAAAATGCCTCCCCTTTTTTTAAGCACAATCTACCCACTCTATTTCAAAACAACATATACACAGTTATCCTTTTGTTTTACCAAAACCCTACCCTGCCTTTAATCACTCATAAGAGAACAATTTTGAAAGAAATCCTTCAGAGATATTCATTTTGGTCATGTTGGCAGCACTGAAATTGCACCGGAAACGGATTTTATAAAAGAAGTGACAACCCCTGTTATTACTGACAGGGTTACGGCCAAACCTCCATTTTGATGACGTCTGATGTGTGCTAGAATAGCATATTTTCAAATATCGAAGAGTAGAATGGATCTATATCTTGGCTGAATGCGAAAAATACATCAAATGAATCCATTTTTGTAGAATGTATTGTTAAGGCCTCGAAGAACAATATGTAAGAAGACCAGAAAGATCCTTCCACATGGTATCAGTGAACATGTTACTACAGCAGTGTATATTTATCTATTAACTCATTTTCCCTATCGGAATACATTTTCGAGCTTCAATATTTAACGAAAGTAACTGACATTTACACATTTTAGTTCAAGACTATTTTGAATAAAAATGACAGAAGATTTGTAGAAATAAACCATCATGCATTTTAAACTGATTCCTGGTTCTTAAATGTATTCCTAACTGAACATATTCTTGCTGATAAAAAAATATTCATATTTGTGCTCCCTCGTTGATAGCATATTCCACTCCCTGATTTAATACAGAAGGACAATTCAAGAACAAGAATGTTTGCTGTAGTTCCATGAGGGTTCATCTAATTAGGTCTGATACATTGGGAAAATGTAATTTAATAATGATACACAAATCATAAACATTTAGAAAATATCATTTTCACAGAACTACTTTAAACATTTTTCAATACAAGTTCTGTAAACACCAACCAACATAGTCCGAGGTCCATTAAAAAAACTTTAATCCGTCAAATTAAATGCTGGAGAACAGATTTGTTTCCCTCATTCATTCTCAAAATGACTGAAAAGAACACGTGAATAGAATGAATCGTGGTAAAGTTTTTCTTCTGCTATAAAACTACAGTAATGTTGCATTATAATCACCACATTTCAATTTGTAGATGCCTCTTTTTGATAATTCGTCAATTTTATCTTTTAATGCAAACAAGATAAATATCAAAAGACATCTAAAATTAAATTATCAAAGACTGAATGTCGATATTATTCGTAGATTCACATATTCGATGGAAGAACTACAATAGACTAGATTTTTGAGGACTTACATATAAAAAATGAATAACTCAACAACAATCTCTGTCTGAATATAAAAGAAAATTTGAACAGATCTTTCATTCCACTTCAGAGACGATTGAAGTAAGGTTGTACAGGGTGATTCAAAAGTACTTTGACAAACTTCAGGAGGTGATTCGTCACAATATTCTACTATGAACTGTTCAAATAAATATATATCCGGAAATGCTTCGTTTCTAAGATACATAGTGTTAAAGTTTTATTTTTATTTTCGTTTTTTTTAAATAACTTTCGAAATACTGACCTTAAAAGAAAATTGGTATTGAGAGGTTTTTTGAGGTGTTGAATTCGAAACTAATGTTACTCGTAGGGGGCGCCACCTACACGTTTTTCTTTTTTGAAGATTCATCACTTTTTTGAGCGTACTTCTAGCACATTTTTCAGTAGAAAAATCAATTCCTCTATCATATCTACGTAAAAAAGCTACCCTTGTTACAAGTCGCTATAAGAAACCGTTTTCTAGATATATCATTTCAAGTCGATTATTTGATAATCGATGCGTGTTGAAGTTATTACCATTATTTTGCATTTTTCACAAGAATGCTTAGGAAATGAATTTGACGTTTAAGTAAGTAGTTTTGGTTTTTTGTGAAGGGCGCACCTATTCTATTTATTTTTACTCGTTTAAAATAGTTATTTTTGTATCAAGGGTGCAAAATCTATGATTGTTTTGATAAAATTTGCAAGAAATATCAACATTTTATTTCAAGAAATTTTGAATATGTACAATAAAAAAAATAAAGGAAACTAAATTGTTTAAAGTGCCCCATCATGCATAAGCCACATGCGGATACGAATTTCGAATGGTACATTCTGAAGTAGTCCCAGTAGTCATTTTCTAAAAAGTCTCTGTAAGTTGCGCCATTCAGTCGGAACGAAGAAAGAAAGGACCTATCAAGTAATTATCAATTATTGCCGCCCATACATTTACAGAAAATTGATACTGATAATGTTTTTCACTAACTGCGAGCGGATTTTCCAGAGCCCAAATATGGTTGTTATATAAGTTTGTGATAGCATTTCGGGAGAAGTTTGCCTCGTCCGTAAAGAGTACATATCTTAAAAATTGAGGATTTCCAGCCAATTTTCTCAAAAACCACTGACACAAAGTAATGCGTTGGGGAAAGTCTCGTGGCAGAAGAGCTTGTACCCTTTGAATATGGTATGGATAAAATTGTTGGACTGAGTAGAATTGAGAGCTTCAGCAATTATTCTTCTACTTGTTTCTGGATTCTCCTCGAGAGCGTTCAAAACAGCTTCTTCCAATTCTGGGGTTCGGACTGCTCGTGGTCTTCCAATAATATCAGCTACCCTCTTAAAGCTACCTGTTTCTGCCAAACGACGGTGGAGACTGGTAAATGTTGGAGCTGAAGGCAGTACTCGATTAGGAAATCGCTCCTGGTAAATACGTCTTGCTTCGCGCGCATTGCCATCCGCAAGGCCATAAACGAAATGCATATCGGCTAAATGAGCATTATTCTTTAAATAATCAATTTTTTCAGAATTAGTGTTTTAAAACTTACAAGAAACTTCAACAAAACATTTAACTGTCACATAATATGTAATTACCAAAACTACTTACTTAAACGTCAAATTCATTTCCTACGCATTCCTATGAAAAATGCAAAATAATGGTATAGACCATCCAATATCAATTGCAGAAGCTGTTTCTATAGGGAGCAAATAAAAACTCACTTCGCTAACACGAGCGTATATGCGAAGAAACTGAACGAAAAATAATCTGTACTACTCGTTAACATTTTCCGTCGGCATACGGTAGATCAAAAGAGCCGATAGTCAACGTGGACCTGAGTGACGGCTGTCGCTGTTCTACAACCGATTCGTCTGGGCCAATCGTCGGACATCGATGATTGTAGGCGTGTCTATACGATGGAAGGTCATAAATCACGCGTTATAATTGTGTTTTAATAGCTCTGAAAGATTAAAAAACCAGTAGCGTCTGTGGTCTTGGTGTTTGCCGATCGAAATACGTTTAAGTAGTAGTAACCTACATCAAACAAAGAAAGAAATTATTTTTCTTTCTTAATGTATTTATATAAATAAAAGCTTGTCTTTAATTTTTTTTCATTTTTCATTATTTATGAAGTATTTTTGAAATTTTAAAATATCTAAATAAAATTAGTTATCTCCGCCACTGCTGCTCACAGGATTTCGCCGCAAGACTTTTTTATGCTTCTGCAATTGATATTGGGAAAACTATAATAACTCCAACACGCATCGATTGTCAAATAATCGACTTGAAATTTTCAAGTCCAAATATCTAGAAAACGGTTGCTTATAGCGACTTGTAACAAGGGTAGTTTTTTTACGTAGATATAATAGAAAAATTGATTTTTTACTGAAAAATGTGCTAGAAGTACGCTCAAAAAAGTTATGAATCTTCAAAAAAGAAAAAGACGTGTAAGAGCAATAATAACATCAGGTTCGAATTCGACATCTCAAAAAACCTCTCAATACCAATTTTTGTTCAATTAAGGTCAGTATTTCGAAAGTTATTTGAAAAAAAAAAGAAAATAGAAATAATACTTTAACACCCTGTTTCTTGGAAACGAAGCGTTTCCGGACATATATTTATTGGACAATCATATTAGAATATTGTGAGGATCACCTCCTAAGTTTTCAAAGTACTTTTGAATCACCCTGTGTAGCATTCATTCAGTGCTAGGTTAAATTATCGAATTATCATAAAATCACCACATATTTTTTCCAGATTCATAAATTCAATCACTTCTGAAGAAAAACGGTTGAACTGTCATAACTTAAATTGAATATTATCCATTTTTCCTGATTGTTACGAACTACTAAGAATTAATTAGCGATTTCCTGATATCAGGACATTGAAGGAATTTCATTTTAGTTCTATAAATTCTCGCTCTGCAGCAATCCGCTCTCGACAGGCGTGTGAGATTTTCCCCCGAAGGTGGTGAACGGCATTTCAATTAAAAATTCTTGATGAGATTAAAACTCCCACAGGAGAGAACTATGAGGTCTGGATTCATCGTCATAATTTGTATTTTTATGTAAAGTATGTTGGATTTGACAGGCATTTTTCGATTTTTACTGTGGAAAAATTAATTTGAAAATTAGAAAAACCCGCTCTGATATGGAAATCACAAGCAATGAATTTAGCACTCCTCACTTTATATTTCAGTCAGTCAGTCTTCCACTCCTCTACTGTGAAATGATATGGCGAGCAGTGTTGCCATACTCAATCTCACGAGGGTAGTAGCTCATCCAATATTGTAACGACCATTTGGTAGGTAGAGAGGGGGAAAACACGAGTGGACACGATTTGAGGTGGCAGCTTATGCTACGGCCAATGTCAGCAACCGTACCATATTTAAGGTACACGTACCTTGTACCCTAACAATGTGATAAGGTACGTTGTTTGTACCATATTTCGAGTAAAATAGGATTATCAACTTGACATGACATGCGACTGTGCGTGTCACCATGTGGAGGATTACCGACATGACCGAATGTACACGAAAATTACTGTATACTTCAGGGTAGCGACAATGGTGACTGGTGTGATCACAGACACGTGAAAAGTCAGACAAGTTGTTCTTTGAATTTGGATATAAACAAATTATTTGCTTTATTTTTTTTTATTTCTATAACCTCCTTGTTATTGTTTGCCCATTTTCTGGCTTACATCCTTTTAGGGGAACGGAAATATATTTCATCGTTACTTTCATTAATTTCTAATTTCAAACCAACGGAAGCGATCTTAATTGGCATGCATTCGTTTATACGCATGCACCAAAATTAGACATAACTCTTCTGTGACCTACGATGACGTCACAAATGTGACAATTTAATGTACTTTAATTTTATCTGAGATACCATATTTTCTATAGGTTGGTACCATATTTTCATTCTTCATGGTTGCCAAGCCTACGGCGGATCTTCACCAGTGTCTTGGCATGCAGCGTTTGAAAGGTTAGGTTTGTTTGATTAATAAATAGGTAGTGCAGTTATTTATTCAACTTTGCAATAGTTTACTTGTTATCTTGCCAAAATGCCCAGTGGTAAGTACTATTCAGTAGCGGAAAAAGAAATTATGGCAAATGTTATCAAAATCATGAAAAATGAGGCCAAAAATGGGATACAAATACCTTTACAAAATTACAAAGAACGTGCCAAGGCAGCAATGGGTATAACAGAATATTGTTTTAAGAAAATTAAAACGGAACAATCAGCTGTGAATTCCGGTAGTATTCCTTCTTTGCCGTCTCCGCAAAAAAGAGTAGGAGGAATGAAGTCGAAAAGTAATATCACGGAAGGGCAGGGTGAAACAATAAGAACGATTATTAATGATTTTTGTTTGATTGAAAAACAACGCCCTACTTTAAAGTATGATGTTCAAAAAATCAAGAATGCTCAGGTAGGGCTTGAAGGCTGTCGTTCAACATTGCACAACATAATCAGAGAGTTATGTTGTGATTGGGAAAAAACGCCTGATAAACGAACGATGTTGATAGAAAGTCATGAAATTGGATTACTAAGGGTGGAATTTTTAAGAAAATTGAAAATGTATCGTGAACAAGGAAAAAACATTATTTACACTGATAGACGTATTTGCACAGTTCTCATACACATTCTAAGACATGGGTTGATGAGAAAATCCTAATTTACATTTAAAAAAAACCGTATAGTAAAGGAAAACGATTAATAATAGTTCATGCAGGAGGAGAAATGGGGTTTGTAAAGGATGGCCTTTTAATTTTCAAATCTGGGAAAAAAGTGGAGATTATCACGATGACATGAACAACGAAAATTTTATGAGGTGAGTAGAAACACAACTAATTCCAAATATTCCCGCGAACAGTTGCTGGTGGTGGATAACGCTTCTTACCACAATACTTTGCTAGAAAAATGTCCAACATACTGTTCAAGGAAGGATGATATGCTAGACTGGCTGAAAGATAAAAATATAGAGCATCAGACTACTTTGACAAAGGCACAATTGTACGAAATTATAAAAAAGCACAAACCTCGTTTTAAGAAATATATATTAGATGAAAAAATGCCATCACACGGCCATTTAATATTGAGATTACCACCCTATCACCCAGAATTGAAATCCAATAGAGAAAATTTGGGCTTTGATGGTATTTTATTGAATTTTTAAATTTTAACAAAAAAATTATAATTTCCGACCCCAAAAACCCCCACGGTCTATAATCGCAAAACTCGTCCGCCATCTTAAATTTATGGATTTTAACAAAAAAAACGTGATCTCCGACCTCAAAAACCCCCATATACCAATTTTGAATCGAATCGGACCATAATCACAAAACGCCATATTGGAGCCGCCATCTTCAATATATGAATTTATATATACACATTATAATTATCTATATATGTATATATATATATATATATATATAGTGTGACCCATTTAAAATGGAACCACCCCTGTAGAATACGCATTTTTCAGTCAATCTCAAAAATATTTTTTTTAATATCAAGCATCCAAAACTGTATCTTGACACAAATTTTCATACTTTCAGTTTCATTTCCAAGGCACTCTATGGTTTTTTTTCTTTGTCAAAAACGGCAAAAGTTTATTAGGCATGTTTTTTTTTCCAAATTTGACTACACCACTGGATTCGCAGTCGTTATAAATGAAAACCATCAAAATTTCATAAAAAAATATTGGTTAACAACGAAGTTACAACAACTTTAATTTTGAAAACAAAGTATTTGATTATATTTTTTATTTAGATTGCAGACATATTTGAAATCTGGCAACACTGCCGATACAAAGTAGAGCACAAGTGAATTTGTACAGCAAAAATCCGAAGTCAATAGCTCATTCCGTTCAACAGTTATAACTACTGAAAGTATGGTAATGTGAGCGATTTGCGGTGTACTAAATCACAGCCTACTATTGATTTAGTACAATACCTATGCCCAATGTATTAGTTCAGATTTCCTCAAATTATTGATACCTTCTCTGAAAGCCTGTTTCAGTTGAGTTTTGCAGAATAAAAGAGGAATATTTTTTTGTCCTGCTTTCTGTTTTATTATTGAATAAATAATTTTGATACTTTAAAACTTGATTCGGTTCATTTTGTTTTTATCGGCTATTGAAAACTGCATAACTTGAAAATGAATTTATAATTTTCTGTTATTTTCGAATACACTCATAACGTAAACTTAAATAAATGATTTTAATTCACAAATCCAGTGGCGTAGTTGGTTTTTTATTACAAAATCGCTTCCACCAGAAATCGCTCACATTACCATACTTCCAGGAGTTATAACTGTAGAACGGAATGAACTATTGACTTTGGATCTTCGCTGTACAAATTCACTGGTGTTCTACTTTGTATCGGCAGTGTTGCCAGATCTTAAATATGTCTATAATCTACATGAAAATTAATATCAAATACTTTGTTTCTAAAATTCAAGTTGTTGTAGCTTCGTTGTAATCCAATATTTTTTTATGAAATTTTCATGGTTTCCAATTATAACGACTACGAATCCAGTGGTGTAGTCAAATTTTAAAACAAAAATTGCCTAATAAACTTTTGCCGTTTTTAACGAAGAAAAAAAACCATAGAGTGCCTTGGAAATGAAACTAAAGTTATGAAAATTTGTGTCGAGATACAGTTATTGATGCTTAATTCTCAACAAAATGAATTTTTGAGAATGACTGAAAAATGCGTATTTTACAGGGGTGGTTCCATTTTAAATGAGTCACATTGTATACATAGATTCATAATCTCCGGCCGTAGACACAATATTAAATCTAATCGAAATATAGTTATTTGTACGACATTTTTAGTTCTTTAATTTTGATTTTAAAACACAACCAATAAAAAAACTTTATAAAGACAATCTTTTTTTTAAGCCGTATACTAAAACGTATAAAATAAATTTAAGTCATCGCTGCCAACGATTTAATTATGTTTTGTTGAATTATTTGGTTTTAAAAAGCTTGTAGCGCGAAGTTTTCACAAAAAAGTAGCCAATTAATTTGTTGCGCAGTAAGTAAGAACTTGTCAAAGTATTTGATTTTTACAAAGTATTTATGAAAGTAGACAACTTGTTGAAGTAATAATTTTATTACAATTCGCGCGACAAGCTTTTTAAAACCAAATCATTCAACAAAAAATAATTGAATCATTGTCATCGATTACTTAAATTTATTTTATACGTTTTAGTACACGGCTAAAATGAAAGCTTGTCTTTAAAAAGTTTTTTTATTAGTTATTTCAATTTTTGCTTTTTAGATATTTCGCCTTCATCTGTTCATTTCTGATAAAGTATCGGTCTCCCTGTAAGTTTTGAGCTGAAAGAAATCATGATCTCCGCCCACAAAAACTCCCACACACCAATTTTGAATAGAATCTGACCATAATCACAGAACTCGTCCGTCATCTTCAATTAATAGATTTTGACAAAAAATTTCTAATCTCCGAACCTGAGAACCCCCACATACCAATTTTGAATGAAATATGACCATAATCAGAAAACTCGTCCTTCATCTTGGGGCCGCCATCTCGAATTTATAAATTTTGACGGAAAATTCATAATCTCCGACCCCGAAAACCTCCACATACCAATTTTGAATCGAATCGGACCATAATAACAAAACTCGTCCGCCAAAAACTACGACTCGTGTTTCGCCTATACCAAATAATCCGGTACGCCTATGGAATTTCTATTAATAGCCACAGTTTGGGCTTCTTCGAAAATTGGTTGTTAAGTAGGGGAAGTCCAAACCAAAGTGGTCGTTTCAATATTGGAGGAGCTCTAGCAGAATGACGTGTATATCTTTCATCAGCAAAATAGCGGGCAGAGATCAGGAAATTATCAGTTAGTCTGATAATTATCTGAAAAATGGCAAGGGGACATGTGCTGACCATTTTCTAACAGTGTTTGGGCGAAACTAGACAATGAATAGATTTTTTCTTAAAGGTTATTTCAACTACTACAATATTTAGGAATAATCAATTCACCGATCTCAGCAAGAACCAGAAATAAGCGAAGCAAACGAATCAACCATTCGATTGAAAGAAATGAATAAATAGAAATGATGAATGAAACATCAATTTAACTCAGGAACATTTCTTTGATGCTGTGAATGACCTATACAAAGTTCAGAAATCAAAGTGATATCAGAGTCCACTCAATCAATTCAATCCTAATAGTTTCAATTAGCAACCGAATGTATTCAATTTATCTCTAGGGTGTTCATGTTCTTTGATAAATTTGAAGAATGCTTTAATGAATGATCCATTTTATTGAAAGTAAAAAATATCAAAGATGCCTGTTGAAATATCATTCTTTATGGTGGTAAGAAACAAAACTTATGTAGGTTTATTGTAATTGTGGCTTTCTAGTTTACGCCGGAGCAATCGTACACAATTATCCATTGAATGGATTGCGTGTGAATATATACGATGAATTTTGTGCGAAATATTATTTAACGAAATAATCTACTAAGGAGAACCGCTAAAACTGTCGACGTAAATTATTTATGACTCTCGGAGTTTCTCGATAAGAGACCTGAAATAGAGTTCGCATTTTCCAGATTACTTGGCGTGGCGCGATACTTTCCAAAGTTTCTAGACATCAAGGCGGTGGGGTAGATGATTTGGTGTACGCCTATACTACTTATATTTCGGTGTAATTTCTCTGATGAAAAAAATATTTCACCCAACATTATAGAAAAATTAGAGCCAATAAAGAGGGAAATGACTGTAGAATATTTTACTTTTGGCTCATAAAAAAATGGAAGTAATATTCTGGTTGAATATTTCCAAGATCGCTGGATGATTCTGTGGTGTAATTTTGTGATTTCTTTGTATGTTACAGTCACATAACATTGAAAATCACATGAGGTTATAGATCCAGAGAGCTTTTAGAATACTATGTGTAAAACTTTTTAACAAAAATTAAACCGACGAAATACGAAACTGAAAAGTAAAAATAAAATAAACCTTCTTAGTCTCAATAACTAAGCTCCTAAACTAATGTAAGTAACTAATTTTGAGTCGGCGCCAAACAAACAAGCAAATTAATTAGGTAAGGCGTATGCATCGAGTTGCGCGGTGACATTCTGATAATTTTTTTGAAGTAATTTAATGATTTTCGTTGATTGTTCGTTTGGCGCCGACTCAAAATTAGTTACTTACATTAGTTTAGGAGCTTAGTTATTGAGAATAAGAGGGTTTATTTAATTTTTTTTTTTCAGTTTCGTATTTTGTCAGTTTAAGTTTTTGTTAAAAAGTTTTTATTTTTCAATTTTTTGTGGCTGAAATCTATTACTATTACTATTATTACTTTTTAAGCTATTGCATATAGCTTTTATCGCGGGCCTTGAGCGCGGAGACCGAATCCATAAATTCCGTAACGAAAATAAACCTAACACCCCCCACTCCGACCGGCACAGCGGTCGGCGTTAGGGCACCTCCTCTTTGTATTTACTTCATGGTACGACTCTACGAAGCTCGCACGAATCGAGACGAGCTGCTCCGAAATCAGACGAATACGTAATCAGCTGTTTGTGAGAAAGTATAGATGTTAATGTTAGGAGCTCATTTGTTGGAGATATTTGTGCGTGCTTATGCAAACTTAGAAATGGCCTACACATAGTCATGGTAGCAATTTACATTTCTCCGAATCCAAAATTAGACGAGGTAGAGCATTTTATTCATTGCACTTTACTGGAGTACACTGAAGAAGGGTCGAAAATACTTGGTACAAATGGTAATGAATTTCCACTTATCTTGGCTGGCGATTTCAACATCAACTTCGCTGATAAAAAATCAGAGCGGTTGACAAGTTTTCTTTCGAAAATATTGAATTTGAAAATGAATAATGATCCACAAGAATCCACAACAAAATATGGAACCACCATTGATGCGGTATTTTCCAGATATTTAGAAGATATCAAGTCTCAAACTTATGTTTCTTATTTCAGTTACCATAAACCTATAGTTTCAATGATAAATATTCCTGAAGAACCGACATGTATTGAAAGATAATAAAAATTAAAAAAAATATTTTGAACAATATTAACTTCTCATTTATTTAATAAAAGAAACAAATGTGTTTTCTTATCGGTCACCACGCTCAAAGTGTAACTTGAATTAATATCATAGAAAAAAAAATACTGCATAAATAAAATAAATATATAATTATAATTGCGTAAGTTGATAAAAAATGGTATGCAATAGCTTTACCGCGGCAGTCTCCGAGTGCCACACGTCTTTATTATTACTTCCAAAATACCTACTTACCCACCTTACTTCAACTATTCCCAGTTAAATAATATGATCATCTACTTTTACTATTTGTTGTAATATAAATTATGTTTGTTGTTCTGGTTAGTTTATTTCATTACTTTGTATATCATTCTATCCTCTCATAGAATATAATGATTGTGACGGATGTAGGAGAACAAAAATAATGACAATAGCGATCTGTCATTGTCAACTACATATGTGTGCCAATGTTCACAAGTGAAAAATCAATTATCCCCTATTTTTCTACACATAAGGATGGATAATTCCATTCAAAATCCAAATATGATCAACTATGAGGTTATACCCCATCTAAAAAAAATAATCATCCAAATCGAAGAACCAGTACAAAGTTATGCCTGATAAATCGGTTAACGGACCAGAATTCAGAGGGTATGATCAATATTTCATTTTCACCCTTAGGGGTGGATTCATCTTTCAAATTCAAATGGGACCAACTTCGAAGTACACTTTATCCACTGAAAAAGAAGAATGATCGGAATCGGACGTCTCAGTAAAAAGTTATGCGTGGTCATACATAAAAAAAATATATATACGCGTCGACTAGAGAACCTCCTCCTTTTTGGTTTCGTCGGTTAATAAGTGTATGAAAATCCATTATTTGATACCGAAATTTTATTCACCGATGAAGCCAATTTTTACAGAAACGCCATCTAAAACTTGCACAATAATCATTTTTGGGCTGAAGAAAACCCACATGCAATCTTGGAATCCCGTCACCAGGAGCAGTTTTCCGTTAACTTGTGGGCTGGAATATGCGGTGATTATTTAATTAGACCCTATTTTCTTCATGCGTGGTTGAATGGGTATAATTACCGCCCTATTTTCTTTATGCGTGGTTGAATGGGAATAATTACCGGCAGTTTCACGAAGAAGAATTGCCAGCTTCGATGGAAAATGTTCCCATTTCAGTAAGGAATCGACTGTGGTTTATGCACGACGGGGTGCCAGCGTACTTCAGTGCTCTGGCGCGCGAATATTTGAACCAAAATTACAATAATCACTGGATGGATCGCGGAAGACCACAAGCATGACCACCTAGATCCCCGGACCTCAATAGTTTAGATTATTACCTGTGGAGTGATCTTAAAACATTGGATTACAGCACACTAATTCATACTGAAGGGCAGTTGAGAAATCGCATCATAGTTTCTTGCGAAACCATTAGAAACAGTCCCGGCATTTTCCAAAGAGTACGCGAGTCCATGAGCAAATGAACAGAAGCATGCATGTTTGCAGGAGGTTCACATTTTGAAAATCTGATTTAATTTACTTAGCATTTCAAAATGTTTTTAGATTACTTTAATTTTATAATTTTACCGTTCAAAAATTATCATCTTGAATACATTTTTGTTTAAAGTCTAGCGAGATGCAAATGAATTAATTTTATTTTTTTATGCGAAAACCGTACATCAAACGAAAAAAAATCAAGATACCAGATTTGCTCAGAAAGGAATGAGGATTTAAAAAATACTTACTTCAGAAAAAGCAGCGGCGTATCACTTTTTTAAAATGATTCAGTGGAAATCCCACACGAACGCCAATGGCAAAAATTTAAAATTATGTTGTACAGCAGAAAATTCCTTTTGATGAATAGACGATGCGTACTACGTTTCACAAAAATATATAGGGACATACCATCATAAAAAAAAATCTCTAACTTTAGCACCCTGTATTTCAAAAGTTCATTTGTTCAAATGAAGTTTTCTCTCAAAATGGACCCAAGAATAACCTCCTTAAATATTAGCATCTTAATAAGAAACACCCTGTATAATCTATATTTTCTTAACTCTATATAATACGACAGTAGACTTAAAAACAGTCACAACCTCTTTATATGGCCTCAGATCTCAGGTTTTTTACATTTCCGCCATAAACCTACTTCTGCATATCCATCATTCCTTTAAAGCGGATGGAAACTAGCTAACATGAAGGTCACTTAAGTCTCAATTGGTGGCATACATGACAATGACACAACTACAGTTTTATTACCGGTGAAGACGGTATAGTCTAGGAAAATAATTCAATTCCTCAGAAACACAATGAGACATATCACACATTCGAAAGAAATGTTAATTCGGGGGAATTCTCCAACAAGATTGGGGAGGATTAGTAGGCTAATGATATTCTGATGATATTTCCTTTTTTACTGTTTTCTCACATGTCCATGAATATCACATTTCAGTCCAGTATCTCCCCAAATGGACTGATAGAATGTATATTCAATCTACATGACAAACGATTACAATCTGAATCATCAATGAGCTAAGCGATAAAACCTAATCCCTAAAGTATCTCCGACTTTCGACCAGCTATAAAGAAATAAAATAATTAATAAAAAGCACCTTTTTAAAAACAAGTTTTTATTCAAATACCCTAAAAAGTACAAAATAATTGCTTTGGATGTGTGACGTAGATTATTCCGTGAGTTCTAGATTCAAGAGCTTGTCGCGCAAAGTTTTCATTTCGAATACAGATGCGACAAGCTTTTGAATCTATAACTCACGGAATAACCTACGTCACACATCCAAAGCAATTATTTTGTACTTTTTAGGGTATTTGAATAAAAGCTTGTTTTTAAAAAGGTTTTTTATCAATTATTTTATTTTGTGCTTTTTAGTAAGTACCCCAACACCCACATACCAATTTTGAATCGAATCGGCCCATAATTACAAAACTCGTTCGCCATCTTGGAGCCGCCATCTTGAATTTGTGAAAAAATTCATAATCTCCGACCCCGAAAACCCCCACATACCAATTTTGAATAGAATCGGACCATAATCACAGAAATCGTCGGACATCTTGAAACCGCCATTTTGATTTTATGAATTTTGTCAGAAAATTCATTATCTTCGACCCCGAAAACCCCCACATACCAATTTTGAATCGAATCGGACCATAAACACAAATCTCATCTGCCATCTTGGAGCCGCCATTTTGTTTTTTTTTTCTCTAACAAATGCATAATGCCTTGTCACGAAAACTATGAACACCCGCCAAATTTCACGTTGATCGAACAACTAGAAGTGGGTCAAATTTAACTTGCAAGATTTGATGACAGACATCGGGTCAGGTGAAACTAAATAAAAGCTTGTAAGTAAAAAATAGCATACACCACACGGGCAGGATACCCTCGGCTTTGCCTCGGGCATCATGTCGCACATTGCAGGAAATTTAAACTCCCTGCCCTTGTAGTTTAATATATTTTTACTAAATGCTCTATTTTGAAAATATTCGTATATTTTTTCAATATACAGGGTGTTTCTTAAGTACGTGTAGAAAATTTAGGAGCATGTTGCTGACGTCAAAATAAGGAGAAAAGTTTCTATAAACATATGTCCGCAAGTTATTCGTTTCTAAGTTGCAGGGTGTCAAAGTTAAATTCTTATCTTTATTTTTTCATTTCAAAATAATTAGGTTATTCGAGTGAAGGTTGTATCGGGAGTATTTTTCAATGACAAAATCAAATTTGATGTTAGTTTGTCTCTTTTGTGGATGTGACGCCACCTATATGTCTTTTCAGTCATTTGAAATGTCATAACTTTTTTGTACGTACCTGTATCACGTTTTCTAGTGAAAAAATCGATTTTTCTAACATTTTTGTGTAACAAATATATTTTCGGTAGAGGTCGTTGCGAGCAACTGTTTTCGAGTTATTGGCATTTGAAATAATCGATGCAAGTGATTTTGAATGGCAAGATTTTTAAATTCAAAATTAATTCAGTTAAAGTAATTATTTTTCTTTAATTTCATTTTGAAATAGGAATCGGGTGTAATTACAATTTAATTAATAATGATAATAATAACAGTAATTGAGACCAATTTAATACTAAAACCATCAACTAGGGTAATAATTATAGTAATTGTTCAAAATGGCCACCTTTATGCATGCGTCGGCTCGTCGTCTGATGGACCCACGTACACGTTCCATTATACCTGGTGTATTTCGGATAGCGTCACATCCAGCAATGATTCGTTGACGAAGCTCTTCTTTGGTTTCTATTGGCACCGTATAAACTAGGGCCTTCAAGTGACCCCATAAAAAAAATCGATTGGATCGGAGGCCAGAATGGATTTGGAACCTCGACCAACCCCCATCTGTTTCTAAATCGCTGATTTAAAAATTGATCATGCATAAACCACATTCTTTGTCTCAATAAAGTGGAATGTCTCCAAGTAATTCAGGCAAAATATTTTCAAGGAAATCATGATAAGAATTTCCATTGAGAGTCCCTGGAAAAAAGTGGGGACCAATCAAATAATCCCCAACAATACCAATCCACACATCCAATGAAAACTGGTGTTGAAACCTAGACTGAACTATTGCGTGAGGATTTTTGTCACACCACACATGATTATTATGAAAGTTCATTATGGCGTTCTTTGAAAAATATGCCTCGTCAGTGAATAATATCTCTGCAGTAAATTGAGGGTTTTGTGCAATTTTCTGCAGCATCCATTGGCAAAATGTTACACGGAGAAAGAAATCTCGGGGCAACAATGCTTGGACATGCTGTATGTGATAAGGACACAACTGATTTTGTTTGAGAATCAACCAAACTTATTTGTGATGTACGTTCAGATTTTGTGCAATTTTTCTCGTGCTTGTCTGTGGATCTTCTTCGATTGCCTGAAGAACAGCTCCTTCAACTTCTGGTGTGCTAGTAGTCAACTTTCTGCCTGCCACTGGAACTTTTCTAAAGGATCCAGACTCCATAAGCCGCTGGAAAAGGTTTCTTAATGTCTGGTGATTCAGCGCTCGATGATTAGCGAATTCTTCATTATAAGTACGTCTAGTCTCGTAGCAATTGCCATCGGCAAGACCGTATACGTAAATCATACAAGTCATTTCGCTATTCGTGTATGCTGCCATTTGAAAAAGATTGGAACACAAATACAAAAAACAACTTCACTGTCACAAGAACGGATTGAAATGACATGAGAAGTACTCACCTGAATGTTATTTATTTAAATCGGAAAAGAGGCCAAAAAAAGTATGTAACAAAAAAAAATGTTTGACTACATTCAAGTGTTGAATGTAGAAGACCATTGAATGACAGAAGACAAATGCATTGGCGTATCTTTTCCGATATTTAGTACTAAGGCGACTTACGAGCCTCACGGAAATAATTCAAATGCATCGATTATTTCAAATCCCAATAACTCGAAAACAGTTGCTCGCAGCGACCTCTACCAAGAATATATTTTTTACACAGAAATGTTAGAAACATCTATTTTTCCACTTGAAAACGTGATAAAGGTACGTAAAAAAAAGTCATGACATTTCAAATGACTGAGAAGACATGTAAGGTGGTGCCACCCCCACGAAAGAGACAAACTAACATCAAATTTGATTTTGTCATTTAAAAATACTCACAAATACCAAAATTTACTCGAATATCACAATTAGTTTGGAATGTGTTCACAAAAAATAAAAATAAGAATTCAACTTGACACCTTGCATCTCAGAAACGAATAACTTGCGGACATATGTTTATAGGAACTTTTCTTCTTATTTTGACGTCAGCAACATGCTCCTGAATTACATTTCGTGAAGAATCACCCCGATGAAAAATTCTTAATCATATCAGACTCTTTGAGCGCACTTAAGGGTATGCAACAACTATATACAGACAACCCAATCTTACTTATGATGAAAAACGAACTACAATGTATCCAAGAACTCAGGAAAAAAGTTATCATGATGTGGGCCCCCTCTCATATTGGGATTGCTGGTAATGAGAGAGCAGACATAGCAGCCAAAGAAGCAATAAACGACCAACAATCAAAGATAATATCCAGAACAACCAATTCAGACATGAAATCATTCGTCAAAAGTAAAGTAATTGAAGAATGGCAAAGAGAATGGCAGCAGTCAAGTTCAAAACTGGCGCAAATAAAACCATCTGTGAAACCCTGGAGCCACCTCCCAAAATGGAGAAAACATCAAACAAATCTCTGCTGTCTACGTATGGGCCACAAAAATTTTCACACGACTACCTATTGTCACGTTCTGAACAAACAATATGTGAAGTGTGTAATATAATAGTGTTCAGAAACATATCCTGAAATATGTCCCAAATTTCAAGAAGCAATAAAGAAATACCAAATATCGCAAAATCTACATGAAACTTTGGGAAGAAACTGTAACGTTAATAATCTCATGTCATTCTTAACAGATATTAATATGTTCCACTCAATCTAAATGTAATGTATTGTTGCGCTAATAACTCTAGTGGTTGATGCGCTAATTCTTAAATAAAAAAAAAAAAAAAAAAAACATGCTCCTGAAATTTCTACACGTACTTAACAAACACCCAGTATATTCCGAATCAATGATTTTATTCCGCTATCATTGTGGAATTCCTACGACATTTTATAATTTGCTGGGACTAATGATGGCAAATAGAGTTGAAGTAAACAATCCAATGGAGCTAATGAAAATGAGAGGAGAATTGAATACACGCATCTCGGTCATTATTCAATTAACTTTTTCTCTCGGGGATTTGTGCTAGATTCGATTGTTATGGGGTCAAGAAACTCAAAAAGAATGCAAACTGGGGTTTTTTATGGGAATTTGCTGAATTATTCCAGTGGCTTTGGAGGATCCGGGATGTTGCTATGTAGATGAATGAAGGAATTTGAATAATAGAGACATATATTTTATACTGGGTGATAACGAAATTTTCTATTGTTTCGATGTTAGTGCCTTGAAAGCATTCATTTTGGATTGATGATGGTGCTGAGGCGCCCTAATTTTCAAATTGAAAAACAATATTCGTCTCTACTTGTTCCAACGGAAGTGGTTTTATTAGATTCTATTCGTCTAATCATTCATACATTTTTTATATTTTTTTGATTAAGCTTTGTTACATTTGACGAATATCGCTTCGCTTCGAAGTAACATCGAATTGAATAGGGGCTTATAAAATTGATTTCATATTGATATTCTGAAATTGCCCCAAAACGATGAAATATTTTTTTCATACTTAAGTCGAAAATGTGTCATTTTGAAGACTTTTAAATGTCAAAAGTAGGCTATTTTTGAACAGAGTGCAAAAAAAAATCTGCACGTCGTGCAAAAAAGTACAGACCTACGTTGTTTGAATACAGGTAATACACAATACCCATCATTTCTCATTTCAATCGTTTTTTATAAACATATCACAATCATATCCCATCCATACTAGATTTTTACAAGATTTTATTAATAGTACAATGCTGTTATTCTGTATGTTAATTCCAAACGATGATTTTGGTAATACTAAACCAATGGCTTTTCTTGTATAATTTACAAGTATTATTGTTCTGACTTCGACATTTCCATTTTTTTTTTTATTAATAGTACAATTGCTGTTATTCTGTATGTTACCTTTTTATATTAAAAATCCGTTTCAATCTTCAACTCGCTTTTCTTCACGACGATGCTCGTATTTAGGGTCTCCTGCAAATATCAACGCCCCTGATTTGAGCCAAGTTCTTAAAGCGACGCAGAGGACTCTTCTAAAACTGCATTCACCAGTATATTTCTTGCAGTATTAGGTAATCCAGAAATGAAGCCCAATCTAATTGGTACTTTTTCTGACTACAGATTCTTTTGGCAGAATATATCACCACTAAAATACTTTATTTTCTTCTTCCATGACTGCTCATATTTGCAACGTTGTCGTTGTGTTAACTAATATGGAACTTAAAACTTTCTAAAATTTGCCATATTTGATTAGGGAACAAGAAATAATCATTAGCTGGTTTTCTTCGCTACTTAAATCTCTTGATGGAAATCGTTCGCAGGACGGGGACATGTACTCACAACGAATTGCAGCTGCATTATATTTGTGTTCATTGTTATTTGGAACTACAAATGTTCTTTGTATTTTCGTTGTTGAATCAGGAATGTTAACAATTATATAAGAATCCTTGTCCTCTATAGCATGTATTGTCATTTTGGAAAGTTCGTTCCGGCGACAGGCGCCTGACATTCCCATAATCATAACTACTTTCATCAATAAAAAAATTTCATTCGCTGCATCGAACAAAAATTTAGTTAACTCTTCTCTCGTGAAAACGTTTGTCTTTTTCGGCTTATAGACGGAATTTTTCTTTAAGAAATGCCTTCACTACGGCTAATCACCTAAAGTTGATTTTAACATAGAAACTTCGACCACAGGATTGACGACTTCATTGTTTAAGATTTTTCTCCCAAATTTGCAAGAATGACGGTTTTGATAACATGATATTTTTTTCGGAAACACATCAGTATATAATATGATCAATATTTTGAGGTCAATCAATCAATCAATCAATTTATTTGCTTATTATCAGTACAATAGATTTAGCATCGTCAAGGTAAGTAAATACCGTACAAAACAGACACATTAAAAAGGCAAAGTATTAAAACTTGCAGTTGAGAAATTCACTAAGTCATAAGGGCAGAGATCAACCAGCAGCCCTTTTATACTTTTTTTGAATTTATTCATATGTAAATTCCTCATATATGGTGGTAGATGGTTGAAGAGCCTTATCGCCACAGTAAGGAAGCTTTTATGAGTAATTGCCAGTCGATGCTGTGGCATAAGAAGATTGTGGCCATTTCTGGTCAGATATTCGTGGTTGTGATCAACTTTAGGGGTGTTATTTTGTGTTTTGATAGAGACGAGACATCAAAATATGTATAGAGCCGCAATGGTTAATATATTAAATTTTTTAAATAAAGGTCTACAGCTGTCAGTCCGTTTTGCCCTTCCCAGGATTCTAATAGCCGTTTTTTGTAGAATAAATACCCTTTCTCAATCAGTTGATCGTCCCCAGAAAACCAATCCGTATGACAGCTTAGACTGAAATAACCCCATGTAAGCAGCTCTCGAAACATAAAAAGGAACAAATTCATCGATTCTACGAAGCAGGTAAAGAGTGCTGGACAGCTTAGTAGAGAGATCTTTGATGTGGTCTTTCCAATTAAGTTTTTGATCCAGTATTACCCCCAAAAACTTAATGGATTTTTGACTGTCCTTTAGTTCTTTTAGCGTGAAAGTAATTGTGGCAGTTTTTCTGACATTTAAGCATGACTTATTGGCTGCAAAAAAAAATCGATTTTTTTCAACGCGTTGTCAGTCAGTTGTTTTGGATATTCATGTTCAGGGTGACTCTCATAGAAAGTGGTATCATCGGCATACTGAATGGTATTGAAAGGGTTCATATGGTGTGGAAGATCATTAACATATATTAGGAATAGTGATGGTCCCAAGATTGACCCCTGGGGCACACCTCCTGTTACACTCACTGCTGGAGATATCACACTACTTTGCTCCACAGCCTGCTTTCGTTCGGATAGGTGAGAATCAATCAAATCAGCTATTTTCCCCCTAATTCCATAGTACGGAAGTTTTTCGAGTAGAATCGAGTGCGACACAGAGTCGAATGCCTTCGAGAGGTCACAGAATACGGCTGTGAGTGCTTCCCCCTTCTCTAAGGAATCCACCGTGGCACGCACCAGTTCAGATATGGCATGCGATGTAGATAGATTTTTCTGAATCCAAACTGGGACTTTGAGAGAAAGTCGTTCGAATCCACAAATTGTATTATTCTACTATTCATTGCAGCTTCAATGGATTTTGATAAAGTTGGGATTATTGAGATAGGACGATAATTTTCTCATTTTTGTCTCCTTTTTTTAATACAGGGGTCACTTTACTGAATTTGAGCTTCTCGGGACACATTTGTTGTATCTTGTACGGATGCTGGTCAATGGCATGATGATACAGCAGTGAAATAGAAGACTACTACATTCAAGATCTTTGTGATGTACCAAGAGAAAGTCCGTAAAATGAGTACTTGACGGCAGCACTCCAGCTACGAATTTGTGCATTTTACTAGTTCATACCATGTCTGTTAAGACATTCTAATAACGATTATGTACGGATTCTATTGATGACTTGCATACCCCAAAAAGCATAAGACATAAGCGTTATGTGGAAGGTAACGACACTTCGAGCACCAGATTTGCAAGTGGAATAATAACCATCTAGATCATCTTCTTCTTCATTGAGCATTTATATGTGTATAAACATTAAAATTCATTGTCAGTAGTAATATCCCTAGGACATTGATAATAGAGGGCTGGCATTACAGAGGGGAGCGGCCGCATAAAGCGAACGTATCCCCTCATTGCACGTAATTCCAGCTGTCATTAGATAATAAGCTTCGAATATATAAGCAAATCATTAGACCAGCAAAAACATACGCTTGCCCGGTAGTTTGTAGCCTTTCCAAAACGCAGATGTCGAGACTGGAAAGGTTGCAAAACAAAGCACTCCGTATTGTTACGAATAGTAACAGATACATCCGGCTGGATGATCTGCGCGAGATAGCAAACGTAGAAAAACTGGAAGATTTCATAGTCAAAATATCGGATAAATTTTATAGACATCACATCTCTAAGAGTCCGCTCACAGCAGTAATCACTAACGTACGAGACGACCAAAGAAGGAAGCACGGTGTGATTTATCAAAACCTAGAACTCTACAGGGAGATAGAGTAGAAACCAGTAATTTGAAACACGAAATAAAACAATAGTAAAGAACCTAATTGGGTAATACCTTTCAAAACATAATTTCCATTAGCTGGTTTTATTTATTTTCCAGATTGAAATAAAGCTTAATTGCAAAAACTTTCACCCAATATCTAGTTTTTAATTTTTATACAAAATAGACAAGCGAAAGACGCATAAGCCTAGGCAGGAGGCGTCTAGATATTTTAACAACCTAAACATAAAAAAGACTTATGAAATCGTCAGGCACCTGTTAACACCAGCAGGGGCTGTCCCTTCGCCCCATCAGGAGGGCAAGGAGACAGTCGATAAGTCCCCCTACAAAAAGCCACAATCTTCCCTCCCCTTACCACCCACCACCCGAAGGAGGAACTGGAAATTGAGTGTATATATTGTAAATAGTAATTAGTCTAGTTATGTAAGAAATATGTGTATATACTGCTAATAAAGTACTTTTGGATTGGATTGGATAATAGAGGAGATAATTTTATGACAATCGAAAGCTCGTTCCTTGGTACTAGCCCGAAGCCGAAGGCTGTTCCAACCAACGAGCTTGAGAAATTTGTCATAAAATTATGAGGCATTTGTCAATGTCCGAGGGACGTTCGGCGGAAAATTTTTTGACAAAAAAATGTATAACTTAACACAATGAAACATTTATTTATTTATTGAAAGTACAGTTAGTGAAAGTACAATCATTAAAATTTAACTTAACATTAGATTCGTTGCTGTTCTCTACTATAGAGGATCTATTACCACGCATAATATTTATGATCTTGTTGTGGTGTTCTTGATCGAGATTTGAGTATGGTTTTATAGAATTTTGATTGCTATGACCAGTAATTTTCAGCAATTGTTGTTCTTCTACACCACTTTTTGCCAATTCGCCAACAGCAGTTGATCTATTCGAGTGATTTGTTATCTTTTTGTCCTTTACATTCAACCAATTGTGATATCAGTTTCATTTTTCCAGTGTCGATTTGGTTTCAAGAACAGTCGTGGTGAGGTAATATTGTCGCCTCGTTTTGATATCAGTTTATGAAAAAGACGTACAGGGCAGCTTTGTCTCTCACTATTGGAAACCAACAATTTACTACTTGTACAGCTTTTAGAACCACCTTGGCACGTTTTACTGAACACCGGATTGTATTCAATGCGATTTGTTGGAGAGTCATCGTTATTTTTCTCGATTTGAAAAAAATCCACCAGACAAGCAACTACAGCAGCAATATGGTAAAATTTACACATAAGACCTTCAGGACTATTTTCATTCCATAGCAATATTATTTTGTTAACTTCAGACAAATCTAACGAAACTGAACTGGACTTACGTTTACATGGATCTGCTTGTAGTTTCTTCCTGATTGCATCGCGGGCATCTCGGGATGGTTTGAATACTATATTGTTAAACGGGTCAATCACAATATTCTAGTCATTAGAGTACTTTTCTTGCAAAATTTTGCACGAAACGTTCCACATTGTCTTCACCGTTGCTTCTTTGAATTCGGTCCCGTCTTTCTTTCTCATATTGACCGCCCAATCTTTTAGCATCAACGCCAATTCTTCTAAGCTTCTATGTTCATTTAATTTATATTCTCGTTCGCAGCAAAATTCCATAAATATTCCCCAAATATATTTGTGACTGTAGGTTGTATTTCTGGGAATTTTTTCTTTGATTAGCGCATTTATACTTTGAACATTCGCATTGCCAAAACGTGACATTTTGAAATTTATTTGGAATGCAGTTGTCAAACTCAATCGTGTTGTCATAGTGATTGATAATTGCACTGAATGCAATTATCAGTGTAATGTTGACATGATTGGGTGAAATTGTTTCATATGACACAAAATGACAAAATTTGAATGGTCAAAAAAATTTCACTCAAACTACTCTCGTGGTATATTCTTATCAGATTTCTTGCTATATATTTGTAAGAATGACAAGATTTATCATCTTACGATCGGTTAATTTAACGCAATCCAATAATTATTACCTGATAAAAGGTTCTAAAATATATCCTTGCGCATCTAAATGATGTGCACATGATTTAACCCTTTATATTAAGTTTTCTACTTTAGGTTTAATTTTTCTGTTCCTAAAAAAATACAACTTAAAAAGACAATTTTGAGTGACCCTGTATAATAGTTACCTCAGATCACCCAATATTAAAATCAAATGATATTTACTTATTCTGCAAGTCTACGGACTTTTGCGTTTGACTGAGTTTGTTCAACGAATTACTCAAAATCTTAACATTGGCTAGTAGAAAAAGAATCACCCTGAATACGGAGTCTTGGAACTTTTCATTACAACTCGTGTCGACAATATTGAGATTTAATTATATCCTTAACTTTTTTAACAAAATAATAGCCACATTATTGATTTTCTACAGGTAACTAACAACCCTGCCTCCGCATGTTTAATACTCTTTATCTCAAAAACCATCCATAAGATTTCGTTGTGCCCATAGACACATTCGACCAGGACATCATAAACTATATTATACGAAATTTTCAGCCAATTCGACTGGGACTATTTTTCAATAAGAACCGTGCAGGGTACTTTATCATTTCTGTTTTTACGTTTGCAAACTGTAGCACCATACGACGAGCTCATTTGGAATAGTGACATCAACGAGTTAATCTTAAATGTTTACTCATTTTACGTGAAACATTTCCCGAAAACAAATTTCCGTGTATAAACTTCAACACGGAGATATCCCTTAAATTCTTTATTCGTCTCGAAAATGACTGTAATCAAATATTTACTCGCAAACTTTTCCATCTCAATTTTACGTCGCTTATTCGGCACGCTTTGATTTCAGAAGTTTTCGAATTACTTTCAGATATGTGTTAGAGTAAAAGTTTGGAATTGTTCAGTGCACTGAAACATTCTTCAAGATTTGAAATGTGGCAGAAGAATCCGGAAGTGACTTGATATCTTGTAGGCATGAATGATGGAATCCGAATCGTTTCTCTTTCAGATCGAAAGAATCAAGAATAACTTATAGGTGATCCCGGCGAAAAGTTATCTGGGCATACATGGATCGAATGAAGATCGTCCTCTTCAGTCGATTGAAAATGCATGAGCAAGTAGATCCCAATTCCAACGTTGTTCGGAAGGAAGTTAGAAACTGAACTTCCTGGTTCTCGCATTTTCTAGAAGGGACACTCAAGTTCCTAAACTTGGTCGGAGAGTATAGAAACCGTTTGCGAGTAACATCTGCGAAACTTCTCTGTCGTCTACCAGAAACCAACAAAAGCCTCTTTGTACTCGACTAACACAAAGGTGGCCCTGCCTGTGTTCTCAGGGCGAATTTATTTCTGTTTTTGTTTGTTGTCATTTCACACATTGGGTAGGAATAAGCAGACACATGAGACGCATAAGAAGCTTTCGGTTGTCGAGTTGGATACACGCAAAAACAGATACAAATGGGAATCTGCAGGCTATGTCTATAGTTATTTTACGGTGGAGAATACTTGACCTATTTCTTTTTTAGAGTTGCGCATCAGTAGAGAAATGACAAACTTTATAAGATCACACAAGCGTACGCCTGTCTGTCCTATACTCTGTTTCCTAATGTGAGAGAGTGATAAAATGCAAATTTGCAATGACAGAACCCATTGAACAGGGTGGACAACTTAAAAGTTGTATTGTAAACTTACTTGCAATGATAGTTTTTAAAAATTACGTATTTCAGTTATTTAAGACGTACATACCCCGAATCGGTCCTAAATAGTCACCTTAATTTGCATAACAATAGAAAGAGGAGTTTTAGGAATGAAATTTATATGACAGCGGCGTTACTACAGGTAGTTTATTAGAGTGATATGTATAATAATAACTATACACGATTATAATTATAGAGATAGGCAGATACTTGAGATATTAATTATTAATTAGTGATAAAAGCTTATATAAAAGTAATAATACTATGAAAATAGATAAATTGGAATAAATATTAATATTTATAAAAAAATCTACTATTTACAATACAACAAATTAATTTTTCAAATTTTAGCCATCATATTCCGAGTAGTCCGATGAACTACCGTTGTTGAGGTACATAGAAATAATAAGGGGCTCTACAGTGTTTTGTAGCATGTTATCAGCTTTCCACATTCTTTCTTCTATTCCAATCACATGTTCGACGCACTTACTCCATTTTTCGCAATCCACTGTCATTATTACCTCTTGCAAGAGGTTTTCAATGTCTCTCATTTTAAAAGTAGTGGTATGCTTTGCTACACACCCTTTTACTTGCGCCCACACCAATTCTATAGGGTTTAATTTACAGTGATATGGCGGATGGCGAAGTAAAGTAGAACCAGAAATCTAAGAAGGTCGTAAATCACCAACCACTTGAGTTATCAGCAGGCGGTGGATTCTACGCAGAATTGTACCTGCCCTAGCCATTGAATTTTGTTTTAGAGGTAGGTATGATGATATTGGGTTAAGATAATTATCAAGAAAAATCGCTTGAATATAATTGAGAATTGTTTATTTATATTTAATATATGATAATCTTTATATATAATTCTACTGTACGTGTGTTGTCACTGTACTCCTCCTAAACGGCTCGACTGATTTGAATGAATTTTTGTGTATGCGTTTGGGTGGCGCCTTGGATGGTTTAGTATCACAAATCATCCCCCTAAATGTTGAGGGTGGTCCACCCCTTAATTTTTTATTTTATTTTTTAGACAAAATTTTTTGTTTTTATTTTTTTATGATACACCATTCAGAAATACATACAACCCTAAATTTTCACCCTTCTACGATCAACCCCTATTTTTTTGGCAAGATTTTTATTTTTATTTTATCATGACTAAGAATTAAAAAATTCATATTAGGTACTCTTAATTCACCCTTCTACGATCAACCCCTACTTTTTTTTTTTAGGAAAACGGGATGACTGGATAACGAAATAACGGGATAACGGGAAAACGGAATAACGGGATAACAGAAAAACGGGATAACGGGATAACGAAAAAACGGGTTAACGGGATGACAGGATAAGGGGATAACGGAAAATTTTCGGGAAAAACATTTTAGGGAACATAGAAATTTGGACAGGACAACGTCTGTCGGGTCCGCTAGTAATATATATATATATATATATATA
The DNA here is from genome assembly GCA_018342105.1 of Gonioctena quinquepunctata. Taxonomy (NCBI): domain Eukaryota; kingdom Metazoa; phylum Arthropoda; class Insecta; order Coleoptera; family Chrysomelidae; genus Gonioctena; species Gonioctena quinquepunctata. The sequence continues at coordinate 471,050 of JAFIRS010000719.1, read as the reverse complement.
TATATATATATATATATATATATATAATTATATATAATTATATTATATAATAATATATGATATACTACTAACTAACTAATGTAAAATGTCACAACATTATACTATATAAAAAGTTCAGTTTCTCGATAAACGGTATTTATAAACAAAATTACTCACGAAGATCAGTTTCACTTTCACTGTCATGATCCAAATTGATAATACACTTTTATTTGGGAATTTTTTCTATATCCATATGACTTTTCCACCTTTTTAATATGGGAAACACACTTGACCCAGCTGCTATCAGGAATGTTTGCAGTTTATGTTTGAATAAGAGTTGAACTTAAGGTTGGAGAAGAGTTATTTCTTCGAACTGCTGACTTAAGCTGATGCCATTTATGTTCAATTGGGTTAAACATACAGTGATGAGGAGGAAGTCTGAGCACCGTATGTCCCAAGCTTTCAGCCAATGAATCACAAAAATATTTCTTTATTATCGAATAACTGCGTAAAACTTTTAGTAACTATTTTTTTGTGTAATTTTCCTCATAGTACATATCATTATTCAACATATAACCTTGTATAGTGGCTTTGGTGTCATTTGCACATGGTGCTTTATCTAGTCTTCGACAGGTAAGTAAATTTTATTATTTACACACATTCAATCATATCCTTACCAAGGGTTCTAAATCAACCTTACGAGATTTTTTATTATCAAATAAGTTTAAATACAAAATTGTCAACAAAAGCCTAAAATAATGGAGGACCCACTATTATTAAAATGCCAAACTATTTCATGAGATATTTCAATCCGGACCTGGGAATCTTCCAAGGGACACATACTTTTATTGCTTATCTATATTTCGAACAATAGGTAATAATGAGGGTCGTCGGCTAATATTGATTTACGACCTTCTTATATTTCTGGTTCTACTATACCGTTATATTCCGTTTTGAAGCGATTTCGTCGACAACAAATTTCGTAAGAGGTTTATTCAACTTCACAATCTCCAGTAGATCCTTTTTCAGTAGAATGGCTTCTTATTTAAAGTAAGCCAATGAATGATGACATTTTTTTTGCAAGAAGACGTTGGTATTTTTCCGGATTTGTCATGACATGACATGACCCAGGAGGAATAAGATCTAGCATTTGCTGGAAGCGTTCATGTCTTTATGATAGTCTCCAGTTCGTTTTGAGTCAAATACAACCATTGCCACCATCGACAAATCCATTTTTGCTACCAATGTGAGTAATTATTAATCTTTTACCTAGTACCGAGGGTGCTTTCATTTCAGTGGATCATCCTTCCATGAAAGCTTGCCTCGCGCATTTTATATTTTTATCCTGCCATATTTTTCCAAGGGTATATCCTTCATTTAAACAAGTTTCGTCCATATAATAGAATGGGGCTTGTGGCTCAGTGGTACTAGCGTCAGTCTTGTGCTCACTGTTTCCACCCGGCTCGGGTTCGACTCCCGCAGTTGGCGAAACTTTTTTCAAGGCCCCAAGAGTGGTGTCGGATCCCACTATAAAAGGTAAGGCCCCCGTGATCTTAAATCGAACAAATTTTCATTAACTTCTGAAATTTTACAAAAAAAAAAACAAAACCTATATTCCTTTCGAAACTGTCTATCTGCCCCCAAATATCGTCGTCGTCAGCAGATGATTTCTTCTTTCTCTATTAAAAGTGATTTTCTGTTTTGAATTTTTTCATAACGAAAATTTATTTCCTTCAAAGTTTTCCACATTTTCTTCCTTCCCATGGGTGGAATAGAATCATCCTTTTTAATTTCTGACATTATTTTGTTCAAGGTAGGTTGAGTTTTGATGGCAAACAGCGTTGAACACATTGAGAAAATAATTTTCTCGTTGAAAAGGGAAATATTCTCAATTGAATAGAAATATTTTTTTGTGAATTGAAAAATCCTCGATCAAAATTAAGTTATTTTTTGCGAATGCCTAACAGAAAACAACTACTTCCCCGGCTAAAGCCTCGCTGGACATTGAACTATATCTGATAGATATTCTGAAAGGACTCAAAAGAAAAAATCTGAAATAGAAAATTTGCATTTTCATTCAGATAGTTATTTGATTTTCTATTCCGGTCTTAATTTACTAATCCGTTTCTCAGCAACAAATTCCGGAACACTAGCCACTTTCAAAAACAAAATTTCCCAACAACTGCCCGAAAGTAACTAAACATTAAAAAAAAATAAACACTGAGGCACAGGTACGTACACTACCTGTGCCACAAATCCGACCATATCTCTTATAGCATGGACGGATTTATACCTACATAATATTATTTGTTAAAAAAAACTTTTGAAGTTAAGAAAAGATAATCAGGAAGGTGATTGTGAATTTATTATTTTATTGTACCTGGAACAGGAAATTATAGAGCATACTTTGAGCCTACTTGAGCGTTGTCCATGGTTAGGAGCTAATCATATTAACAGTCACTAAGCTGGTACGAAATATCTTCGAACCAACTTTACAGAGTTATTGCTTATATTTGGACCAATAGATATCCTCCTCATTTGAAGAGATAGAAAAATGGTTGAATTAGGAAAGTTGTGGCATTTTTCCTGAACCGCCAGTAAATGTAAATAGAAAAACGATTGAACGCCGTATTAAAAAGATATGATATGAAGTTTTGTTTTTTCTAATGGGAACACCAAGTATATTATTGCATTTTGGTTCTCCGGAAAATTCTAGATATGTTTCATTCATGATGTCCTATACCTATTTGCACATTCCTAAGTGGTTTTTCATGAGCTATCCAATGACATCAACTTTAGATTCAACCTCGGTCTATGGAATACGGCGAAGACGATTCGGTTTTACAGTTCAATAATGATTTATTACTCTCTCACATTAGCAAACAGAGTATAGCCGTTTTCCTCGGAAATGGAGAATTTTCCACAGGCAATTTTCACAAAGTTTTCAGACGATACAAGTATACTTTGTGAAAATGAAAATTTGAACTTATTAAAATGTACTGCGCAGAATTTGATGAAAAATATTTCAGACTGGTACTAAGTAAATTGTCTTGCTCTCAATTGCAGCAAAATCCACATTATGATGTTTTAACCATACCGCATAATAAATAGTCTTGATATTTCCTTGAACAATGAAAAAATCAAACATAGAATTCGAAATTACAAAATTGTTCCTTTGTCTATTTCCATAGCTTAGCTACAGTATGGAAGTGAGTTCTGGAGTGATTCAATGTACTAGAACTTTACTTTCAAGCTTAAAAAACAGATAATATCATGATTTTATGTGATATGCAATAGATTTTTCTTGCAAGAGCTATTCCGTAATGCTGACAATTCAACTCATGTATAAAAAATCGCATATGCCACAGTGCAATTGTCAGTTTGACAGCGGCAAAAGTTAGCTGCAACTTTAACAGCGACAAATGCACTAGTGGTTTTTTCACTTATTCATTTGTTTATTAATTATCGCGGTGCTGGTTGCCAAAATAAATAAAGTTTGCATTGATATGTTCCTAAATTTCTTATTCGTTAAATCGTCCTGCCGAATTACACTCGATGTTTGTATTGATATCGGGTAAATTTGTGTTGTTCAAATTCTAAACTGTTTTCCTTAGCAATTTGACTCGAAAAATTGTCAACCTAAAAACGCTCCGGCTTCGGTGTTGCGTTTTTAATAGTTGACAGTTTTTGTCGTCTAATTGCTATTCTCGATGACCAACTTGTTCATTCTCAAATTGAGTATTCTCATTCATTAACGTCCAGAATATGGAAGAATAATGAATTCTCCATAAGTTTAGAAACTTTGATGTGTACATATGTAAATATTTTTTTCAGGCCGCATTATCTGATTAAATTTATATTTTTTTGAAAATTTGATTAAGAACATTATCCTGTTACGGTTCCTTGCGCACTTTTGTTAGTCTTTACAGAATCTAACAAATACTTTACCACTTTTGAACTTTCATCACAATATTTTCAATGTTTGAGATCTTTAGCACTTTTTACGACCCCAGAATACGCCAATGGTTAAACTCTATGCGTGGTCATATAGATTTGGCATGACACATCGGAAATCGTGAACTGGAATTATTCCGATTTTCAACGTGCCGGATTACATTCACTATTCGCAGCTCTCATATTTCAAATTCCAATAACCGGGAATGAACATATTCGACGGTTAGCGTTTTCCATATGATCTTCGTATATGAAATTGAATGGTGGCTTCGTGATATATAAGTTGAATCGGTTCTTTTGTTTGGAAAGAAGTGTATGAATGTGGATGAATATGGTTTGGGAAAAATATATAAAAACTTTTCAAAGGAAAGTTTTCATTAGAATGCACAAAAAATATAATTTTTTTGGGAAGGATGCTCGATAAGTACAGAATAACCTATTCCAATGAAAACTTGTCTTTATTCATTTTGTTATTTATTTTCTACTTTTGATTAATTCGATTGATCTGACCAAAAATCTGAGCCAGTACGCTTGCCCACAGTTTATGTATAGTATCCCTTTTTTTCTGCTGATACTTTATTATTTCTATAAATCTTGACCGTTACTTCAGTACAGTCTATTCTACCACGTTTATATTAGGTCCTTTCGTATCTGTTTGTTCGGTACAAATCTTGCAATCATTTTAAACTAACTTCCCGATGAACTGGACTTGAAACTTCAGACTAGCTCAGACTGGATGAAATGTATATAACTGCTTCTTGTCTGTCGGTTTGTGTATATTATAATAATAGTAGGAGCAATTACGATTTTGAAGTAACTGAAATAAGTGCCCATAAAAAAACACTGAAATCAGAATGTTGAATGCAATTCAAATCTCCGGCTCCAGAATCGCAAAATTCTCAGCCATCTTTGAGTTGCCATTTTGAATTATTGAATTTTGAAAAACAAATAGATTTCATAGAAAACATAGACATCAGATATAGCAAATCCCAAGTAAGCCGCGAAAATCGTTTGATATTCATTGAAACTTGGCCAAAAACGAAAAAAGCCGGCGACTTCGATAAATGATTTCGTTTCCATTCTAGCTCAGGTTAAAGAGGTCCTGTCTCAAGTTGAGTACAGAGCTGTGGAAATACAAGCTCGGAGTTATATTTTTTTCTCTGTTATTTTTTCTTACCTTATTTTTTATGAAGACTTTATCTTCCGTTGTCCAAAGAAACCTGAAAAAACAACACAAACATAAATGAAAAGTGATTTCTAATATTAACAATACTGAGGAAATTGATTTCCCAGAATGATCAAGAAATCTTTTATCTAATAATAATAGGATTCACCATGTATTTCCTTTTTTTTTTCTATACGGCCCTTTAGGCTCTACGTATTGCACGATAATGTTCTTCATCTATAAAGAGAGAATCTAGGAATAAAAGCCGCCGAAAAAAAAGACGCGGAAAAAAAGCCGACCGGAAAAAAAGCCGCCGGAAAAAACCCACCGAAAAAAAAGCCGCCGCTATTCCGTATTTCGCAGGTGAAATAAAATTTCAATGAATATATTTCATTATTATTCATCATCATTACACAGAGTAACAAAACATGTTATATATTTAATTTGGTCTCATCCTTATGTTGTGGCTAATGACTGTTAAAAACAGTTCCATATTTCTTCTGTTTTCTACAATATCCGTACAAAGGGCTTTCAGTCTGATTTGTATTGTATCGTAGGTTGCCCTCTTCTTGGGAGTTGGTAGTTGTCTAGTTTGCAGCTCTTTTATCTTGGTATTGTCTACCGCAATTTCTTGCCTCATTTTATATATAAGCATGGCTGCTTCATTTCCTCTAAATGGCTGAACCTATTGTTCCAACCTGACCATCTACCATGCCAACGAAACTACTAAATCGTTGATTTTGGTGGTATTCTGTTTGCATCACCAGCTCTTGGACTTTTCTGTGTGTATCCTCTCCCAAAATGATTTTCGTGGCGTTCATTACAGCTTTCTCAAAGTCCATTTAGATCAAATGCGGATCAGGGAATACATTTCTCTGTTCGCATTCTTGTATCAAGTACCTCAGCATGGCTTCATAACTTTTCCCGGTTTTTCTTTGGAGAATGGCGTGAACTGCAGTCGCAAACACATAGCTTTTCACAAGAAGAACATAGATTTGTTGGGATAGAGGTGGCGCCAATGAGAAAATATCCGTCCAAATACCAGGATGTATAATCGGAAAGGAACTGTAACTGTCTCTCAGTAGTAAAAATTAATATCCTGCCTTCCTCTTCATTCTATAGTTAACCATTTTCAATTGCAGAAGCTGTTTCTATAAGGGAGAAAACAAAAACTCACTTCGCTAACACGAGCGTACATGCAAAGTAACGAAACGAAAAATAATGTGTCACCAAACGGAAGATCAAAAGTGCCGGTAGTCAACGTGGGTTTGAGTGACGGCTGTCTAGTTCTACAGCAGCCAATCAAGGCAAACCGCAAGCTAATGATAATGCTTGTAGGTGTGTCGATGCGTTGAGGGCCAAGAAAACTAATGAATCACGAGTTTCAACAAGTCTGAATAAATAAAAGCCAGTAGCGTCTCTGGTCTGGGTGTACGCCGACCGAAATAGGTTTTAAAATATTCTATAGTTTTGTTGTGTTTTGTTGGGAAATATGTTTTTTTTCTGACCATGGGACAAATGAAATTGCACAGGTGAGTGAGAATAATATCAGATATGAATTTAACAACAAAGATTTGCACATACTAGCCCAACAAGTCATTTTAAATATATTTGATTGCCGTAAAAATGGAAAATATTTAGCAATCTGATAATGCAATCATAGTAAGAACTGCAGAAGTAACAAAAATGAATAAAGTTTCCATTTATCGAGTAATCACGAAAGGAGTTGTTGAGGATCATACTAAAATAGAAAAACGTTCAAGGAAAAAATTAAAAAAATTTGACAGGACTACGCAAGACTTCATACGTAAAACTATTTATGATTTATATAAGGAGAACAGGTTTGCGACATTGGAAGTTTACAGCAAAACTAGTAGATAATCTAGATTACACTTATACCAGCGTGGAGACATTGCGTCAAGTTTTAATAAGTTGTGGTTTCAAACACAAAAAACTTGCAAGCGCATGGTTCGACAGTCATGATGTAGTAAATTACAGTTGGTTAGACAATAGTAAAAATTGCTGTTTAAGTGGGCCTGTTCTAAAGGGAAACACATTATAATAGTGCAGCTGGAACCAAAGACGGTTTTGTACCTAATGCGTTATTATTATCTGCTAAAAAAATTAAACACTGTGCTGCTGATTATTATAAAGACATGACGGCAGACTTACTTGAGAAGTGGTTTAGCGAATAGCTTCTACCTAATAATTCACCACAGTCAGTAATCGTTATGGACCACGCATCAGATAGGTGAAAGGGAAAAAAAAGAACCAATCACCTGCATAAATACGCTAATGTCTGAGTTCTATTCAAAAGGTAAAAATGTCTGGCTAATTGGTATACTCCAAAGCCAAAATTTATTCACACACACACACAAATAGTATCAGTAGAAAAGCTGATAATTATATTTATGTCTGTAAACAATATACCTCTTCCTGCGACCAATCGTGGGAAAGGCCCAAAATCAAAAGATTTGCTTACTGTTACAAAAGGTGTAAAGTTGGAAAAAATATATTATATTGACGAGTTGTGCAAAAAAACTTTTTAACAAAAAATTAAAACGAAAAAATCAACTGAAAAGCAAAAAATAAAATAAACCTTTTTAGTCTAAATGATAATTGAGCTCTAAACTAATGTAGTAACTGATTTTGAGTCGCCCCAAACAAACAATTATCGAAGATCATTATCTATGAAAGAAGTCATCAAAACGCAGCCGTGCATCTCGCTGCCATCATTTTACGCTTCACCTAATTCAATTGCTAGTTTGTTTGGCGCCGACTCGAAATCAGTTACTTACATTAGTTTAGGAGCTCAATTATCATTTATACTAAAAAGGTTTATTTTATTTTTTGCTTTTCAGTTGATTTTTTCGTCGGTTTAATTTTTTGTTAAGAAGTTTTTATTTTTTACTTTTCAGTTCCGTATTTCGTCGGTTTAATTTTTTGTTGAAAAGTTTTTATTTTTCAATTTTTTGTGGCTAAAATCTACCAATTACTAGCTACTTGTTTTTTGATTACTTCCAAAATACTTACCCACCTTACTTCAACTATTACCAGTTAAATAATATGATTATCCACTTTTACTATTTGTTGTAATATAAATTATGTTCGTTGTTCTGGTTAGTTTATTTCATTACTTTGTATATCATTCCCTACCCTACCCTTAGGGGTGGATTTCATCTTTTTAATTCAAATGGGACCAAATTCGAAGTACACCCTATCCACTGAAGAAAGAATTATCGAAATCGGACGCCTCAGTAAAAAGTTATGCGTGATCATACATAAAAAAATATGATGGAAAAAAAAAAATACGGGTCGAATAGAGAACCTCCTCCTTTTTGGTTTCGTCGGTTAAAAAACGAGGTCACACCCTTCTAAGACCTCCATACTATTGCATATATAATCATATAGAGTTAATATGGGCAAACGTAAAATGAGCATCACGAAAATGTAATCAAACTCCAAAACTGAGTAAAGAGGTTGTAGAAAACGTAAGAAAAGTTATGACAGGAGACCACCAAGAGATTTGGAAAAAATGTGTTAAACATGTTTTTAAAAAGGAAGACGAGTATGTGGTTTTACCCTCTAACCAACCCATTTTAATAAACCAAATAATTATTCTAGTTCAGACGAGACTGATGATTGCTTATAAACAACCTTTAAATTAAAAGGTTAGAATTTTATTTGTTTCTGTTTTTTATAGTGTAGGTACCTAGAATATTTTGTTTTGTTTTTTGAAAAATTAATTTTTGTTTATGATTTTTAATTTGAAATTTCGTTTTCAGAAAAAATCGAATGGGGTGCAAAAAGGGCTCACTTTACGACTGGTACCCTGTTTAAACCGAACTCCCTTGTAGGTAGGTAATATTTTTCTCTGCGTTTTCTTATTTAATATTTACTTGTACCAACTTAACGACCTTATATAATAAAAACAAATTAAGGATGCTATTAGATTAGATTTCAAGGATGAAATTTCAGATGATTTTCGATATGTACATTTAAACCTAGTATCTAATTTTCATGAAAATTGCGCTTGATCTATTATGCATAACGTCGTCCAATTTATGATGATCCGATTGCCTTATTAATACATACTTCCTCGTTTATAGCATAATTTTTTATTTTTACATATTTTTAAAGATATTTAAATAGCTGAATAAAATTAGTTATCACCGCCTATGCCGCTCAAAGGATACCGCCTATGCCGCTCGAAGGATACCGCCTCAAGAGTGCGAAACTTGTTTTTTATGCTTCTGTAATTGTAAATGGTTTAACTATACCAACTGAGTGGTTGTCGATAAGTAGAAATATTAGAGAGAGAAGAAAAACATTACTATAGTCATTAATTGAATAACTTATAAGGAAAAATAAAAGTATGTAACGTACCTTCAATTTTTAAATCCTGTAACGAAGTTGGATTTCCGGATTTCCACTGGCTTTATGATTTCGTAACGTACGTTTAGCATGTTCCTCTAATGGCATTCTACTTCTTACATTCTCATCTACTTAGAAACTCCGTATGCGAATATTTATATTACCTATAATATTTTCATAACTGGAGTTGCTCGAAAAAAAGCCTTTCACACTCTAAAAAGGATACCTCAATATTTCAATATGAAGTACTACCTAATTTTATGAATTTCACAAAAATGAAGCTGATAAATGTTAGACACCTTTACAGATTTATCGTTGATATTATATTATATTGCTTTTATTTTGGGGGCTTTTATTCCAACGGCTTTTTTTTCCGGCGGCTTTATTTCCGTCTACCATAAATACATGAATGTTTGTCTCGATTTCTCCGACGCAATTTATTTATCACTTAACGAAACAGTATTTATATAATTCATGGAATTGATTCAATTTCGGTAATAAACAAACATGTCAAATCATGTACGAGATAACCATGAATCATGATATAGTATTCAGTTTGATTGATACTTCAGAATTATATACATCCGTTTCCCATCTGTGTTATGTATATAAATAGATTTCAGGTAACACTTGACATTGAATTCCATCTTATCTGCTGATAAACATATTCTGCAGCTATATTGAGAGTAAGAAAAAATACGATATAGTTTTGGATAAAATATACCAAATAAACCTAAGAGATGAATTAATACATACTGAAAATAAATATACCTGTCTTCAAAGATTTATCCTATCAGACAGAGAATAATGAAGAATTCTCAAAACATATTCTATTTTGACTAACTGTTATATAGTTTCATTCAAAGCATTTGCAAAAAAATAATTTGTATGAAATTCGATATTTCACTGCCCCTCATTGACTGATGCTAAAACAGACATTTGGTTTCTACAAATCCATAGTTGTCCAAAGGGATAAAAAAAAATCAGGAGAGATACATATTTCTGCCAAAGGAAGAGCCATAACGAACAAGAATGTAAAAACTACAGAAACAAACTGTGTACATTGAAGATTTACGAAATAATTATTTCCGTCGGGAACTCGATAGAAAAATCTATCATGCCCAAATGAAAAAATCAAACTTGAAAAAAAGTGAGAGAAAAGAAGACAACACCAGTAAAACGAAAGATTCTTAAAAATAAACAGCTCAGCCTCACCGTAGGCTTGTTGCTGGTTGACCACCATCGGAGGAAGATGGTTTTTAGTCGGTTAAAGAGCATCAATGAGTATTCGACCCTAAGACAACAAAAAAAAACAGTGCTTCCACTTAGTATAACATAACAATCGAAATTTGTAAGATATCGCGTCATTAGGAATCATAACTCTGTCATCAAAACTGGAGTTCATCGCCCAATGGGGTTTTTCTCAACTATTATAATTAAACAATTTCAAATATTCGAAATAATGGCATGATACACATATTTATTACCCTAACTCCCCCCAGAACCGAATCTACTGCCACTTCTAGGTAGATTTCATAGAAATACTACCTATTGTGAACTTCACTCGGCTGAGATATGGGCCAAATGGCTGTTGTAGAAAGCCAGTGTTTTATTTGCCTATCAATATTGGCACGTCTGATTTAATAACAAGTAATAAATAGACAGTACGGAAAAGTAGAGTGTACCAATTAATATAGGACACTAATTTATCTACATATATGCACGTAATGATATGCATATACCTACGAAATATACTTGCTTGTAGAATATAAAAACTCAACTTCATAAATTTCGGATATGACTGAATTGTTGACATAATTATGGATTTGATGTAAAAAATGGTGGAAAAATAAATTAAATTTGTTAAATTGAGCTCAACAGGTACAAATACAATACGAAAAATACAGTCTCATAAAAATAAGGCGTTGATGTACTGCTATAATAGAAGTGTTTCCTACTCAAATTCAAACAAATACAAACTGCTGACTGAATTTTGAAACCACAAATCAGTATAGAAGAAAATTAGTTAATAACATAATCCAAACCTATTAAAAAAGGTTTTAAAATCAATCAAATTGGTCATAATTATCAAATTACGTTGACAAATTTCAATTCGCACATAAAAGTGTAATATACGAGATTATTATCGCATTTTCAAATCCGTACCTGGAGTCCCAGATCCTTTCCTATCGAATATCACATCCCGAATAATAGGCCATTATTAGATTATGGGATTAGCATTTATAATGAATCTCTTAGATCTGTGGCAAGAGTATACTGTCTATATCCACACCGAGAAAAACTGTCCAAATGTCCTAGTGCACTTGACACTATTTTGATTACAGCCATACATTTTTCACTTACGGACACTAAAGTGCAGTATATGCTGTAAATAAAAAAAGAACTCTAACAACAAAGTAATTACCATTATCAGTGTTTTCAAACTTCAATCAACGGCCGCACTAAGAGCAAATAACTTGCTCCTTGTAATAATTGAAGATATTAAATTGTAGAGTCATTGATAGTCATAAACACACAGAGTGTTAGTTACTATCAGTCTTCAATTTATAATTAGCCTACTTTGATTTTGTCATAAATATCATCAGTGTCACGGGCATGCGCAAAAGTATCACCAATGGCCTTCCGCTTGTATTTAGCATTTCGTTCATGTAGTGATGCATGTGATTGCGTCGTAGATAGAATATCCAACCAACGCGGCGCCTTCATGTGTGCTTTAGATGGATAGATGAGTGTACTTTTGTATTTTCAGAAGTGATGTTGATCTTGAAAAGGGAAACATACTCAATAGAATAGAAATGTTTTTCTGTGAATTAAAAAATCCTCGGTAAAAATGAAGTTATTTTTTGTGTATGTCTAACAGAAAACAACTACTTCCCCGGCTAGAGCCACGCTGGACATTGAACTACATCTGATAGATATTCTGAAAGGACCCTAACTCAAAAGAACAAATCTGAAATTGAAAATTTGCATTTTTATTCAGAATATCTATCAGATGTAGTTCAATGTCCAGCGTGGCTTTAGCCGTGGGAGTAGTTGTTTTTTGTTAGACATTCACAGAAAATAACTGAATTTTTACCGTGGATTTTTCAATTCACAGAAAAATATTTCTATTCAATATTCAATTCAGAATGTTTTCCTCTTCAACATGAATAACCCACAAGAGGTTACCTTGAACGATGGAAGATAGTGACTAAAGTTTGTTTTTAAGTCGCAGATGATTCCACAACTGATTTTATGAACATCCTGTTCATATTTTCAAACAAATGTTGTTGATCTGTTCTTCAACTTTTTGATATCTTAATGGAATTTTAGAGTTGGATCAAACCGAAAGGAAACTACATAGTTTGGTTGTACTTTTTTCTTTTAATATGAGTTTGAACATCAGGAATGTTTGGGGAGATTTGAAACTTTTTATTGTACAGTTTAAGGTTTACTCGATAATATGAATGCTGTTGGTGTTTTTTTCAATGAAAAATGTGTCCCATGATATGTAAACAATAAATTCATTGGGAAATCTACTTTTCCGACTGGCGCACCATTGAGTTTTTCTGATTCTATTATTTCCATCATTTCTTCATGGTGCTATACTTGAGGAAGTTCTCTCTGATCCATTCAGTCCTCTTGACAAGGGCGTCGTTTGCCGCTGGCCCAGTGGGGGGCAAGTAGATATATGGAGGATGGGAATAGTATGAATTGTAGGTACAGTCAAGAGCACATGAAGCTTTACACTTGTTTGTAGTGCGAGTCTTATTTACGCCTACGGCGACTGTAATAAGAAATAAGAACGGTACAATGTCCAATGTGTAAAGCTCCACGAGCTCTTGACTGTATAATAAAGAAAACTTGTAAACAATAGTATATTACGTATCAAGTGTTGTAAAACGCATATTACGGTCTAATGGAAAAATTACGCACGGAGCCGCGTAGCAGCGAGTGCCTAATTCCATGAGTGCGTAATTGCTTTACAACACGCATTACGTACTATACGTACAGTGTGCCAAAAAAAATCTGGACTACTTTGAATATTTTCATTATTATTAGGTATTGTAAATGATGCTTAAAAACGTCGATTTTTTATTTTAGTTGTCGTTTTTTGTAGTTCGTTTCATGTATACTAGTAAACTAGTTATGACAGTGTACTTCATTTCTTCAAATGGGATACCCTGTATATTATTGCATCTTTAGATATTTTGCAAAATTATAGAGGATATATGTTTCACAACTACGTTGGTTTAATTAACATTGGAACATTATAATTATTTATGGTTACTGTACAATTATTAAATATATTAGAAGTATTTCGATGTGTCTAATCATATGACTTTGTAATATTTTCATTTGTTGAGGTTGTATTACTATTATGTAAAATAGCGAAGGATACTCTCGATGAGGTGAGTTCTTTGTTCTTAAGGAATTGTCAACATAACCTTCTGCTACTGACGACGATTGCCGCCACCATGTCTCTTCAAATCCAATAGATCCCTGCCAGCATCGACTGAAATAGTAGCCGAAGTTCTGCGAAAACATTGTCCTGTGTAGCGATTAGGATTTTCTAGTTTAAGAAATTTTGCAATATCTTTTGGTATACTGCCTAATTTGTTTATCCCAATGGGTTGTTTGGTGCATTTTCCATTTATATATTAAAAAAAAGTGAATTTACCTTTAGTATTGTCTTGCGTATAATGTAATATTTTTTTATTCTAGAATAAAAATGGTCAGAGATCACAAAAGAACGTTGAATTTTGGTTTATGTATTTGGAATTTTAATAATGAAGGATTTTGCTGTGTCCTCAACATCTTCAATTTTCATATCTCTCAGTTCCTGTTTTCGGCTTGCACCACTTACGACAATTATAAGAACAGTCTAAAGATAAAAATTACTGAAAGTGTGGAAAATAGTATTAGTGGACATATTTTACCTTCATAAACAAGTAGTGATTGTCAGGAGCCGTTTCGATGAAATCTTGAATATTTTTGACCGGCAAAATTTTAGATTTTGTGCTTCTAAAGCCATCCGATTTTTTTTTAATAGCGCTATTTACTTGGAATAGGCTTCTATATTTATGTTTGAGTCGATCTAAGCATTGAGTAAAAGGCCCGTAGAGAGAGCTAGGTTTCATTTTTTCCGGTACGTGTTGAAAATATCTACCAAAACATTTTCGGAGAAAGAATTTACCTTACTTTTTAGTCTGCAGTCCATGAATCCACTGTAACAATTTACGTAGCATTCGCGGGATTTACTTGGCAGTAAATCATCATGCCATTTTTGCCATTGCCATGACGTTGGGAAGAGTTAAATTTTCGTTTTCACTATCACTTGACATTGTTTTCAACAGTATGTATCTTATAACTATTAACTGGAACTATTTGTCTTTCAAAAAAGTTTGTTTTATTATTTTCATTTGACAGTTGCTATGACTACGTGTTGACGGGCGATTGCGCGATCATGACCTACTTATGAATAATTAATGTTCCGCTTACTTTTACTATAATTTTAATATATTAAACTGTGCGTTTTGTTTGCGAAAACTGTGCGGTTTGTTTCACCGTGCGTAATGAGCTATTTACTGAGGCTGTGTGTCGTGTGTTTTTGCCTATTTTCTACAGTGGCCTTGGGAAAAGTTATTAATTATATTTATTTGAAAAATAAAATAAAAAAACATTGGGACAAAATTGCCTCAAATGGTCTGGTCATGATGAATGAATGTGCACAGATTAATTTTTGACACTTGAAAGATTTTAATAATAAAGCGGTCGAGACTTTTTTTGATTAAGTTAATTAATACATAATCTTCGGGGGTTTTTTGTAAACTTTTCGACCACTTTATTATGAAAATCTTGTAAGTTTTCTTGACCAGACTATTTAGGCAATTTTCCCCCATAGTGCTTCTTAACCAGGTTCTTAGTCTCCTGAGGCTGCTAAACGTTGTGCACGGTAGAGCGATCAACAATTTCAACGATTTTCCCCATTCGGGAAAGAAGGTTTTTGCCTCTTTTAGGACATTGAGAACGGTTACATCTGTTGGGTTGGGTTTATTATACCACAATTACTGCCAAAGTTCGATTTCATTTTATATTTTTGGTAAATCATAAAATTGGGCGATAGTTCTGCAAGTTTCTGCGAGAGTTTCAACTGACATCGTTTGCATTTGCGCCGGATGTAATTTGGATAATGCAATGATGGAGCGTTTTCTTCAGTAAAACGTACTTCAAGATTTGGTTGCTTTTTGAATCTCTTCCTCCCCCCCTTGGCGGCGCCTTGCTCTTGATATTCTTCTAGACTTCATCGGATACGTTTTTTTCTCTTACGTCTTGATGTTCTTTTGAAAACCTTCTATGCCAACTTTTCCAACGTTTCTATGACGGTGTTTTCAGGAATATTACTTCTGTGAATCCAAAACATAAAGATAGCACCATCAAACACAAAAATAGTCGACATCAAAAGATTGGGAAGGATGGATTACTGAGAAAAGCAAGATAGTTCTCATCAAAAGAAATACTCTTGTAAAGGTGAACAAGCTAATCCTGGAATTCGAGCTGAAAAAATTTCATGCATTTGATTCACTCACAAGAAACCGTGAATTCGTGAATCATGATATATTGATATTACTGCAACCGCAAACATTCTGTCTTGTCGTTTCCTTTCTTCGAGATACATTCAATATTGACGTAATAGTGTGTTTGCTCAGCAAACAGAACTAGATTTCAACTTCAGCGAACAGTTATGCGGTGGGAATAATGAAAATCAAAGAATGAATACTTTATCTGTATTAGTGTTGTATGCTTCATTATCTGTCAGTGGCCTTCTATGTATTTGCAGATAATTGGAAAAGATGTCAATGGTATCATGTTTCACTTTGAAATGTACACAATTCCACTGGTATTTCTTGACAGTTATTTCTCAACGATATTTTCTGAAACTCGCAATGAATAATTAAAAAAGGTGGAGTTTCTCTAGTCAACGCGTATTTTTTTTAAATATTTTTGTATGTATGGCCACGCATAACATTTTATAGAGTAGTCCGATTTTGATGATTGATGGGTATACCTCAAAGTTTGTCCCATTCGAATTTGAAAAAAAAACACCCCTGAGGGTAGGAAAAGGGGATTGATTGTTCACCCACTGAATTTTTACTTGTTAACGGATTCTAACACGCATAACTTTGTACTGGGTTATCCGATTCGGATCATTATGTTTTTATTGAATAGGGTATACCTCGAAGATGATCCCATTTGAGTTTTAAAAAAATCCACCCCTAAGGGTAGCAAACTAGGGGATGATTGATTTTCCCGCCCTAAAATTACTACAGAAGATAATTCCCCATATTCAGTAGAATAACATATTTTGGACTCCCATGGGTCTCAATCGATTAAAAAAAAACATCATGATTCAGGAAAAAAGAGGAATGTCTTTCCAAATTCTGGTTGTTACCTCTCAAGAACAATCTCTCCTCTTAACATTATCATGAAAAGGAAGGAAACAGAATAAGCCCCTGTTAACCCATATGTAAATGTTCCTATTATTTTTAATGTTTTTTTTAAATTTCATTGACTAGTGTTGAATCGATTATATTCCCATTTTACATTGTAGTGTTCCTGAAGATGACTTGATGAAAGTCGAAACGTCGACAAAGACTCAATAGTGGTTTTAGTTATTAGACCTCAACCTCAAAAGAATACAATTTAAAATAACTTACTTTAAAATTAGTGAATTAGTAGTTTTTATGTGCTGATTTTAATCAGTAAGAGTAGTGTCGATGGAGAAAACCGAAAAATGGGTGTTGTTGTTGTGTTGATCTGAAAAATTATTAGATAAAAGAAATGCGGGCGAATCGTATTGTTTCTGGTAGAGGCGCTCGCTGAATCCGTGAAAGGTGCATTCGTTACACAAGGAACTATCATATCTCTTCGAAATGGGACTCCACGCAAGATAATTATGAGATTTCGTGGATTCATTTTTGGAAAAATAATCCAATATGAACCAAATTTACGATAACTGCACTGGCGCATTCTGTTGAAACTTAGCACATATATGTATTTCTGATGAAAATACATAATGGAGACCTGGAGTTATTCTGATGATGGAGACGGAAGACAGTCGAGGAAACTCCTCAACGGTTTATAGCAGCTACTTCTTGTTTGGAGTAATTATAGCATATAACAGTTGATAGTTGATTTAAGGTAGGTGGGTAAGTATTTTAAAAGTAATAAAAAATTAAGTAGGTAGTAATTAGTAGATTTTATCCACAATTTTTCTTTTTAACAAAAAATTAAACCTAAGAAAAAAGAAACAGAGAAGCGAAAAATAAAATAAAGATTTTTAGTATTACTAACGCTCCCAAACTAATGTATAGTATATCCATACTCAGTTGAATAATTCATTTTAGACTCAAAATAAAAAAAAAAAATAATTCCCGTATAAATATACAGGGTGAGTCAGAAGTACTTACAAATTAGGAATTACAAAAATATAATTTCCAAATAAATATATGTCTAGAAACGCTTCGTTTCCAAGATACAGGGTGTTGAAGTTTTATTTTTATTTTCGTTTACTTTGAATAACTTTCGAAATACTGACCTTGATTAAACCAAAATTGGTATTGAGAGGTTTTTTGAGGTGTCGAATTCGAACCTGATGTTATTATTGCTCTTTCTCGTAGGGGGCGCCACCTACACGTATTTCTCTTTTTTGAATATTCATAACTTTTTAAGCGTACTTCTAGCACATTTTTCGGTAAAAAAATCAATTCCTCTATCATATCTACGTAAAAAGCTACCCTTGAAAATTTCAAGTCGATTATTTGATAAACGATGCGTGTTGAAGTTATTACCATTATTTTGCATTTTCCACAAGAATGCTTAGGAAATGAATTTGACGTTTTGGTTTTTGTAGAGGGCGCCACCTATTCTATTTATTTTTACTCGTTTGAAATAGTTATTTTTGTATCAAGGGTGCAAAATCTGTATTTGTTTTAATAAAATTTGCAAGAAATATCAACATTTTATTTCAAGAAATTTTCAATGTGTAGAATAAAATAAAATAAAGGAAACTAAATTGTATTCAAATAAATTGTTCAAAGTATCCACCTTCAGCGAAGATAGAGGCATTCAGTCTTCTAGTTATTGAATCTCGTACCTGCTCAAAAATTATTGGTGTGTTTATTATTGTTTCACAGGCGTCTACTATTTGATTTCTTAGATCTTCCTCGTTCGCTACTGGAGTTTTATAAACTACTGACTTCCCCAAAAATAAAAATCTAGCGGGTTTAGATCTGGGGACCTTGGTGCCCACGCCTGGTTAGGTTCTTCGACACCCCTACCGATCCATCGACAGTGTTAAGGAATTCCCTGGCTACAACGCTAAAATGGGCCGGAGCCCCATCATGCATAAACCTAATGGTACATTCTGAAGTAGTCCCGGCAATTCATTTTCTAAAAAGTCTCTCTAAGTTGCGCCATTCAGTCGGAACGGAAGAAAGAAAGGACCTATCAAGTAATTATAAATTATTGCCGCCCATACATTTACAGAAAATTAATAATGATAATGTCTTTCACTAACTGCGTGCGGATTTCCCAGAGCCCAAACATGGTTGTTATGAAAGTTTGTGATAGCATTTCGGGAGAAGTTTGCCTCGTCCGTGAAGAGTACATATCTTAAAAATTGAGGATTTCCAGCCAATTTTCCCAAAAACCACCGACACATGGTAATGCGTTGGGGAAAGTCTCGTGGTAAAAGAGCTTGTACCCTTTGAATATGGTATGGATAAAATTGTTGATCGTGGATAATTCTCCAAACTGTAGACTGAAGAATTGAGAGCTTCAGCAATTATTCTTGTACTTGTTTCTGGATTCTCCTCGAGAGCGTTCAAACAGCTCCATCCAATTCTGGAGTTCGGACTACTCGTGGTTTTCCAATAATATCAGCTGCCCTCTTAAAGCTACCTGTTTCTGCCAGGAAATCGCTCCTGGTAAATACGTCTTGCTTCGCGCGCATTGCCATCCGCAAGGCCATAAACGAAATGCATATCGGATAAATGAGCATTATTGTTTAAATAATAATTTTTTTCAAAATTAGTGTTCTAAAACTAACAAAAACTTCAGCAAAACAACAAAACGTTTAACTGTCACATAATATGTAATTACCAAAACTACTTACTTAAACGTCAAATTCATTTCCTAAGCATTCTTGTGAAAAATACAAAATAATGGCAATAACTTCAACACGCATCGATTATCAAATAATCGACTTGAAATTTTCAAGTCCAAATATATAGAAAACGGTTGCTTATAGCGACTTGTAACAAGGGTAGCTTTTTTACGTAGACATCGACAACATCAGATGATGTATTTCTCTCACAAAAACGATTTATTCGTAGAATGACTGGAAAATCATATAACTACTCCTGTAGAAAATTATTTAAAGAGCTTTTCATATTAGCAGTACCCAGTTTACATATTTGAGTTGGATCTATACATTTACAAAAATCAAAACAAATTTATTAACAGTATGAACTTTCTTGGCGTAACTACAAGTCAAAAAGATGATTTCCATGTTCCGTATGCAAGCTTACAAGTAATTCACCATACTACATGGGTCTGAAAATTTTCAATGCACTCCCCATTTCTATAAAAAGATCTGACAACGAAAAATTGTTCAAATTTACAATAAAAAAAATTCTACTTGAATACATGAGTTTTTTAGTAGCATATCTTGATGATGATGTCATTTATTTGTTTTAGGCTAGGTTTAAATGTGTTCTCTTGTAGATGTCATTAGTTTTAGTTTAGATCTAAATATTCCTGACCATTCCTATATAGATGTACTCTCTATCAAAAAGGAAAATAAAAGTATTATTATTATTTTAAACTCAACCATCTAGAAAGTTTGGAGGTCAATACCAATCAAAAAGTCCGCATACTGCTTAGATTAATTTAAATAATTATTATTTGTTGAATTTGTTTCACGAAGATTGAACAGTAGAAGTGAAAGTCTTTTGTTTGCTATTTAGAGGTGATTTTCGAAGATGTAACAGAAGTTCGGAAAACTCTTTTTTAATGTTCAAAAATGACAATTGTGACGAAGAAGAAAAAATGGTTCATTGAAGAAGTGGAAGAACCCAGTTTTCTTTACGCGAAAAAGTAATTGCGGAGTGTTTATCGAAGCCATTCCAAATCAGTGATTCACATGAACGTGAGTAACAATTAGTTCAAAAAGAAAAATATTATATTTTCATATTTGAAACTAAGAATGAATCCAATCAATTCCCATTGATTTGAGAAAAAATATTTCTATAATTGGATTTTCTGTGACAAATGAAATTTTGATTCAAAAGATGGTTTCTCAGATTAGGAAATCACAAATGCGTTGGGTTGCAAAAGGATCACATTTTGTTTTTCAACTAAAATGTTTCACTTTCATTGTTAAGTTTACCCAATTCATAGGAAAGGGGGTTTCCACTCAACGAAAAGATCTTCTAAATATGAAGCCATACCTCGGTTTCACGAATAAGGAACCATTTCAACGGACTTCAGTAGCAATCAGCAACAGTTTCATGATTCATTCTTGATGTGAAACTGCGGTATGGCTTTGGATTTGAAAGAAATTTACGTTGGAATTGTGAAAAATTCCCAAAGTAAGACATTTGCTTCAGTAAAAAATAAAATAAATTCATTCCACATCTGGAAGAGTTTCCCCGAATTCCAAATCTGGAAGAGTTTCCCCGAAGTCCAAATTGTATTTTTTATGGAGAAACAGAAGAAATGGAAAAAACGAAAATCCTAAATTTTCCTTCAAATCCAACACAGTCTCCATAAAAAACAATTATACAAATGTTCGAACAGATTTAGGCAGACGAAATGTAATTGTTCATCAATACAAAATAAATCTTGAGAAAACAAGGATATGTCGTAGATCATTCTCTGGAAAAAAAACGAAAAGATAGAAAATTTAAAAAAGTTGATGAAGCCAGTAGAGTAGTGCCCACCTTGGACTCAATTACCAAGGAATTATCCGACTATCCTGAATATACCTTCCAAGCCCAGGGTGATATCAAAAAACAATTACAATATTTCTGATAAGATACAAAAAAATTATTTATTATTAACTTGCGGACCGTTTCGTATTATCACCCAATAGAACTACCAAAAATGTTATTAGAGGAAATCCCCTCTTAATCCTTTAATAATCTGCTTTTCCAGACAATTTACTGAAATTAGTTATTCTAATGGAGATTGACCTCTTTTTTAAGGATCCCGGCTTTATTTCATTATCTTTCCATTACTGTTTTTTTGGAATTATATTCAAGATTTTGTTAGATCAGTTAATTGCTTTGACAGACAATTTAGTAATTTACTACGCGAAAGTTATTGTCGATAATTCCCATTAAAAATTGAGCAGTTATTGAAATCAGTAATTGGTAGACTGGGAATATCTTTGATTGCAATGAAGTTGTTCCAAAACATTTTCGCATTTTGATGCGGCATAGTAATTCAACTTTACTCTATAATTTGGAAATAGGCTACATTCCTTAGAATCGACAAATCGCACTGAGATATGGAGGATCTCGTTTTTTAGTATTTAGAATGCATAACTCTTAAAAAATCGATAAATTTCTGAGAATGACTATTAATCAAAAAATCATTCGCAAATGGAGCCGCCATTTTGGTTCAAATCATTCTGAGTAAACCGGAATTTGTTCCAAACAAATCATTCTTGTCTGAGACTGGTTAAAATACGCTGTCCCAGAGTCTTACCATATAATAGAAAAGCATTATAATGCGTAGAAATAGGTTCTTTTATTTATATTTAGGAAATCGACAAATAAACTCCATTTTGAGAAATCTTGATATCTAGAATGGAGTATTTCTGTATCATCCCCAAAAAATAAATATAATAAAAATAAGCACGACAGTCAAATATTTCGAGAGTATCAAATCATTCTGAGAGATACTTCGGGATTTTTTCCAAAATATATTGCTTGCCTAGTCCTGATTCATATAGCTGTAACAGTCCATATTAAAAACATTTTGACTTCGACTGCAAGAAAAATATGCATGGTCTATATCAAGTGTAATAGCATTCGGTACGCGAGCAGTAAAAGTGAAATTTATTTACAGATTCTATAAATTTATAGTATAGATTCTTGTGATGGTGTGACAAATTCTTACCCTCCTTCTCAAACGAAGAAGAAATCATTCAGATTTTTCACAGTCAGATATAGGTGTGAGTAGGTAGATGTGGTGATTATGAAGATGGATAGGTTCATACCTACTTTAGAACAACTATAGCAGAGATGAAGAAGTGGTGTCAGAAAAATAGAAAATGAGAATGTCTGTGTTAGAGGCTGTTTGTTATTTATAAAAAACTTCAGATAAGTTGTTTCTGAAGTGTAAAACGATTTTTAAATGGTATCTGTCTAGAGAATAAGAGACCCTAATAATGGTCTACGTCGCATGATAACGATCCATTGAAAACAGAAAGTTTGATGAGCGTTGACACCTTGATAAATAACACACTAGCTAAAATAATAAAATGTTATAGCGTGAAGAATATATTTGCTTACTGAAATAATACTTAACGTATGATCTCCGCATTAAAAAAGGTGATAATAGGCCTTTTCATTCTAGAATATTTTTGTAAGCATGCCCCTACTTCCGCCATGTTATTCGGGCACGTTATACGTGTATAACCTGTGGATGTGAAGGTTTCAATGTATTATTTTATTAGTTTTCCAAAGCTTTGTCTTGAATATCTTCGAAAACTAATCAAATCAACGAAACAAAAACATCTAAAAATTTGTCCTAAGTGTGCTAAATGTGTTGGGTTGAAGGTTAAAATATGTGGACGAGGTGATCAAGATCATGTTAATAAAGATACATACAGGGTGTTTCAAAATTCAGTATCTAGATTTCAGGGGCGTATTTTTCAGGTCAAAATAAGACGTTTTTCCATAAACATGTGTCCGCAAACGTTTCGTTACTGATCTACACAGCGTTGAAGATTCAAGTTTTTTTTATGTTTTTCTTCATAGCTCTTTCAGTTTTTGCGATATTAAGATAAAATTTGAAACATGGGTTACGTTTTAGGGTTTACATCATCCAGTATGCCGAGTGATTGATTCAGGTAGATATTTTTTCAGGGGTCAAGCCCTTTTTCGCCCCCTAAACTTTTTTATAGTGCGCCGCTGGTGGATTATAACATATGCAATAAATTCTTTGTTTTGTTTATGAATTTGTTTGTCGATTGTGATTTTTACGCATCTGCCACCATTATTAAAATTTTTAACAAAAGTGGAAACCTATTATCACAATGAAAACACAAAACGCTACTTATTTGGTTTGTGATCTTAATTGCAAGTTTCCTTAAACAATACCTAAAAAATAAGAAACCCAACAAACTTTGACTTTTTATAAGAGGCCTGGAAATGCCCTCCAACTTCTGCGATACAACCTTCCACTCTTCTTATAGACTGCCGTACGCGTTCTGAAATTCCGGAGTGTTTCTTACGGTTGGTCATGCGTGTTACCCGCAACACTCAAATAAAATAGGGAAACTTGGTTCAAACTTATGTAAGACCTGCAATGAAACATGTGACTTGGACCATATATCTTTCGGATGCTCAAGATACCAAGCACAAAGAGAACGTCTTTATGATAAACTACTATAAAGTGTGATATATGGCCACCCTCCAATCCCATGAATTTATTAGCACTGAACAACCTTTTTGTGTTCAGAATATTGTTGGAATTTTCGAGTAAGTGTAATTTGCAGTTGTAGGATAGTTTAGATTATGTTTGCTCTGTTACTGCCCCAAACCTCATTGTCTTCCCCCTATCCGTGGTCTACTTCCCCTTTAAAAGTCACCCTGATCCACCCCTGGATGTGAAGTGAATAACCGGACAACCCTCCTGCCGCAATTAACGAATAGTCGATTAGTTCTTGTTAGATTATTTCAATAAAAGATAGATACTGGCTGTATGGGCACCGAAACCAAGATAAAAAAAAACTGCAGATGACATTTATTCCCCAAAAAAATCGTACCTTTCAAGTGACTATCTCCTGTCAATAATATTGGCGGGGTGGATGGAGGTCATTAAACTGCTTGAAAAAATGAGCTAATATACATGGCATTCCTCAACAAAAGTCTGTGGCAAATGGATTCTTCCAATACCCTACCCTACACACACACAATCATAATCTACATAAATGTAGATTTAATTTTGACTTATCCTTGAAATACCACGTACTTCTCAATTTCATACATTGTTGTCCACTCGCATATTGAGATATTATATTGATCTCATAATTTTGATTGTGGTTTTTGGTTGATTTATTTGCGACATTAACAAACTGAAAACTTATATAGGTGAGATAATTGGAATGTTATATTCTTTTTTTAGCTTTTGGGAGCATATAAAAATTCCAGAATTTGTATCTACGCTGCAGTGGAACAACAAAAATCGTTTAAGCATGTTTCAATAGTTAGGGCGTGTTCATTTTATGAACTAAGAGCCGAGAAAAATTGAGTGGATTTATGTTTATTTATTGTGTGTGGATGTATTCAACTCGTTAGATATTATTATTATATTGTCTGGTTTGTTACACATCTATTATATTACTTGATCGGAAACGTATATCATCTGAATTATATCAGTCACTCTCCGTCCCGAACACACTATATGTTACATCGGAAAACCCTCTGGAATATCTCCCAAATGCCTGTCACTCCGTCCAACCAAACTCGTGTTATTGCGACGTTTGCGTGTCAACACAACGTGCTATATTGAACTTTGGAGGGTGTGTATTTGTCGAAAATGTCGCAAATCCTAGGTCACGGTTGTGCTATTGGAACAAGATAACAAGTTTGTTGAATGATGGTCTCGTAATGGGGGCTGTCTCTTGGAATAGCTGGCAATTACTAAAAAATTTATGTCGAACTAGTTGCGATCAAACCTTCTAAAACTAGATTGAACTATAACATGAAGAATCAATTCATAATGCCAAAAATTCATGCACATTGAATTGAATTACAAAATCTATCAATCAAACATTTTTGGAATAAGTTTTCTTTCACAACCACACTAGCAAAAATCATATCATCGTAAAATACTAACTAATTCACCATGTCAAACATCGAAAGACCATATCTTTACTTTAGGTTTGAGGTTTACTTTAATCAAGAATACAATTGTTTTTGAACAACCAGCTCAACGAATAGGACAAACAATATTGTAAAAGAAGTATGAAATAATCGAATCCTATGATTCTAATAGAAACTCATTGTGGCTTGTTAGAATAGTGGAACTGATCGGAATTTTAGATGATAATTGATGACAATAACCGATGGGAAATTAATAAATTGGTTTTCCGGCGACCTCGTATTAACGAGTATGTTATCGGTAGGCCGTATTGTATCAGAATGAACAATGTCAAAACATAACAGGAGCAGAATCGGAAAACGTCAGAAACGCATTTCATCAGAATTAGCAACAGCAGAAAGAACTTCATCAGAATAAATTTGTAAAATTTAATTAATCAGAACCGGACATAATCGGAAACGAACATTGTCAGAACCGGACCTTATCAGAACGAACTTCTGTCAGAACTGAACTTCATCAGAATTAACACAATCAAAACCGGGCATCAGCAGAATCGAACATTGTCAAAACCGGACATTATCAGAACCGCACATTATCAGAACAGTACATTATCAGAAACGGACAATATCAGAATCAATCCGCATTGTCATTCGGAATTCCAACGACAAACATTAGTTACACTACTTTGTCATAAATGGTGATATTTCTTCAATAAATCAGAAAATGATTCATCATAACTGTGGTACAGGGAATTCATTGTCAAATCACATATGATATTTCGCATATAGCATTATTGCGTCGGTTTGATCATTTAAAGCGACTTTTTTCGCTCGGATACATAATTTTCGTTGTGGAAGGTGCGTTAGAGTAAACAGTAAAAGTTTGTGCTAAACATACGTGTGAATATATAGTTAGTTTCAGAATTGAGACGATACAGTGTTGCAAAAAGGAACCTAGCAAAAATTAAGCAACGGATATATATCATTGAAAACAAATTCATTGGTCACAATTGAGTTCCAGTGGAAAATTGAATATGGCGACTGCTAAGTGAAAAATTCATTTCTTTTGCAACCTAAGACCTAACACACTGTTGTATTGACCCACTTCTAGTCGTTTGATTACTTACTAATTTAAAAAAATTAGATCCAATCTTAAAATAAATATACTCTCAATGGGCCTACAAAATATCCAGTTTCATTATACACTCAGAAGTCGAAGCAGCTTCAAGCGCATGCGTTTATGCAGTATCTTCCAAGAATCAATGTTTTTTTGTCCCACCATGTAGACACATTGGGAAATGTAATCTAGGTATAATCTAGATATAATTTCCATCAAAAAATGGGATTAGGAGTCACAATCAGCACAACAAGCACGAGAAAAATCTGAACGTACATCACAACTTAGTTTGGTTAATTCTCAAACAAAAATCAGTTGTATCTTTATCACATATAGCGTGTCCAAGCATTGTTGCCCCAAGATTTCCTTCCCCGTGTAGCATTTTGCCAATGGATACTGCAGAACATTGCACAAAACCCTCAATTTACTGCAGATATATTATTCACTGACGAGGCAAATTTTTCAAAGAACGCCATAATGAACTTTCATAATAATCATGTGTGGTGTGACGAAACCCCTAACGCAATAGTTCAGTCCAGGTTTCAACACCAGTTTTCATTGAATGAGTGGATTGGTATTGATAAGGATTATTTGATTGGTCACCACTTTTTTCCAGGGACTCTTGATGGAAATTCTTATCATAATTTCCTTGAAAATATTTTGCCTGAATTACTTGAATACATTCCACTTTTACTGAGACAAAGAATATGGTTTATGCATGACGGAGCGCCAGTCCATTTTACTTTAATAGTTCGTGAATTTTTAAATCATCGATTTGGAAATAGATGGATTGGTGGGGCGTTCCAAATCAATTCTGGCATCCGAGGTGCCCGGATTTAAATCCAATCGATTTTTTTTTGTGGGGTCACTTGAAGGCCCTAGTTAAT
This sequence comes from Gonioctena quinquepunctata, assembly GCA_018342105.1. Classification (NCBI taxonomy): domain Eukaryota; kingdom Metazoa; phylum Arthropoda; class Insecta; order Coleoptera; family Chrysomelidae; genus Gonioctena; species Gonioctena quinquepunctata. The sequence continues at coordinate 443,456 of JAFIRS010000719.1, read as the reverse complement.
ACGGTGCCAATAGAAACCAAAGAACAATTTCGTCAAAGAAACATTGCCGGATGTGACGCTATCCGAAATACACCAGGTATAATGGAACGTGTATGTAGGTCCATGAGACGACGAGCCGACGCATGCATAATGGTGCCAGGTGGCCATTTTTAACAATTACTTTGATTATTACCCTCAATCAACTGTTTTAGTATTAAATTGGTCTTAATTACTGTTATTATTAGTAGTATTGAAATGATATTGAAGAAAAATAATTTCTTCAACTAAATAAATTTTGAATTTAAAAATATTGTCATTCAAAATATATTTTTTACACAAAAATGTTAGAAACATCGATTTCGCCACTAGAAAACGTGATACAGGTACGTACAAAAAAGTTATGACATTTCCAATGACTGAAAAGACATGAAGGTGGCGCCACCCCCAAATTTGATTTTGTCATTGAAAAATACTCCCAGATATCACAATTATTTTGAAATAAATTCACAAAAAATATATAATAAGAATTCAACTTTGACGCCCTGCATCTCAGAAACGAAATATTTATAGGAACTTTTCTTTTATTTTGACGTCCGCAACATGCTCCTAAATTCTACACGTACTTAGAAACACCCTGTATACAGTTTAGTTGAAAAAAAAACTGGATTTAGATTATAACTTGTCTAGACATATTATTTCATATGAAAATTGTTGATCATCATAAATTCATTTTGTAATTGGTAGATTCTTGAAGAATCAGTTCTTCTATAGAATTAAATGTCAGTTGTATAACATTATTATACAGGTTGTATTACATATTTGAAAGGTTAATTAATCATACCATACAGTGAGTTTATTGTGTAACGAAGTGAATATTTTTAATTAATATAGTGCTTTAATAATTTGCATAGTATCCTTAACTAGATTGGTGAGATACAGAATTTAAACGATTCCAGCTCTCTAAAAATGTATAGCATCTATATACCGGGGGAACGATTTTTATTTACCGCTCGATAAAAATCTCCAGTGAGTTTTTATAAATTATTTGCACCCAGTATATTAGCTCTTCCTAAACTTGGTAACAACATCTTGACCAAGTAAACTAGAGTGTGGGGTTTCTATTCACACTCTGTATTGGGGTCGTTACAACGCTTTTAGCGAATTTCGTATTTTTACCGTGATGTTTCAGGCAACAGATTCAAAATTGCTCTATTTGCAGCTTCTTGAATTTCTGGTGGAAGAGATAAATCAATTTCAAATTCAACTTCTATTATATTTATATTTGCAGCAGTGATCAGTGATCAGAAAAAAGATTTCTTTCAACATTCAAATTGTCGGCTTTTCTTTGACATTCTATGTTCCAACTCCCTGCTAGGAAATCCGTGGAACTATGAAAAAACATTTGATTTTTCAACCGCCTCTAATGTACATGCACTTTTATCCGCAGTGAAATCGCGCTCGAGCGTGAAACTCTAGAGTATTTTGCATAAAGATCTTCCTTATAATATATAATACCTAATTCCGGACGAGAAATGCGGTTTTCCTCGCTGGTGCACGAACTCTTTCGCAAACTAAAAATCTTTTGAATCCCTTTTTGTTATTATCTGTTTCCCTATTCTCGACAGAAACGAGTTGGATCAGAGTGAAAAATGTGCTGATAGTTCTGAAGTTTATTTCAAATTGGAATCGAAAAATACTCGAACCAATTCATTTATTCACGATCTCAGCACTTAACTTGTGACACAAACAATAATTGTCAATTACTTGATCTCAATGAATATTGAATTTACATTGAATTGGTTTCAAATATGAAAAATATTTCGATCCCATCAAAGGGTTACCCCGAAAGATGTTTTCCAAAATTCCACTATATAATTTCAATCAAAGAAAGAAGCATGGAATATCGCCTGGTGAGATCACTTTTAATCAGTCACGAGGATTAATGAAACGAATTGTAAAATGGAATGACAAGTATTGTCCATATTAATTTTTACAAATTTAGATCGACAGACTTGCACACAATCTTTTTATTTGATTTGTCGAAATGGTATGGGCAGGCCTGACGAGAGGGCGGGGAATCCAGGACAAATTCCCGGGGCCCGGAGCTCGGACCAGATTTGAAGCCGCAAAAAATATTACAAATTTATTCGATATACTTTGGACTTTTCACAACGCAACTGATGACGAAATTGAAGAAAAAGTCGGCAATCTACACAGAATATATTTTGAAGATCCTCTTAACCCCCAATTAATAGATGAAATCAGACAACTTAAAAATATTTATACTGCAAATTTTGAAGATATGGAACTTACACCATTAAATTTGCTAAATAAAATATGCAAATTAAATCTAGACACTTTGTGTCCAAACATCGTAATTGCTCTGAGACTGTTCTGCACGTTGCCTGTTACTGTTGCAGAAGAAGAAAGATCTTTCAGTCATTTACCTAGAATTAAAAATGTTTTGAGGTCTACAATGACTCAACAGCGGCTATGTGACCTAGCTTTTTTATCAATATAGTCGGAATTAGCCAGAAATTGTGATTTTTCCGAAACTTTGCACACCGAAAAGCCCGCAAAGCTCCATTAAGCTGAGAATTACTTTTATGTCTTGAACCTTTGAACCGTAAGGTTTATTATTTATTTTGTTCATTTATATGTATGATTGTTATTAGTTATAGGATAAGAGTTCTGTTTTCTATTCTTTGTTTACTTGTTTTTATTTTTAATATAATACATGTTTATTTTGATTTTCAAGCATTTTCATTTAATGATCAGATCATCAAGCCTTTAATTTTTTTTAAATCAGGAGTAGTATGGGTAAAAAAAAACATTTATTGTCTAAACAGGAAGAACCCAATTACAAGACAGTTGAAAAGATGAAGCAAGTTTCATTTAGAAATAACTAAGCTAAATATATAAACTAAAACTGAAAGGTACAAATTACATGTGTGGGAACGATAGAATAAGCTCAAAATTGTTTATTGGGGATATGGAAGTGATTGTTTGCTATACAATATTTGTTTTACTTTGTTTTTAAAGGAACTTATTGATTCGTTGTAAATATCGATGTTTGTGCAGACTTCATTTGTTTTTTTGCACATTGAGTGCAGAGGAGATTTAACGAGAATATTTGTTTTGGGTTTTTTTTTAATAGAAGCAAGTTTCGTACCTGCTGTTGATACGTGGAACATGAAAGTTCAATTGTGTTAACAGTTCGGAGCAGTCTATTAAGTTATGTACAAGTTTGTAAATGAACAAGCAGGCATAGTATGTTCTACAGTTTTCTAGTGACAGAAATGAAAATTTATTCAATAACATATTGTTGTTGAAACCTTGTGGAGGGTAGACTCCGTCTGTCTTGAATGACACATACTTCATAAAGAGCCTCTGTACTGACTCGAGCTGATCGATATGACATTTGTAGAGTGGTGACCATATCAGAGAGCAGTAATCCAGTCTTGATTTTACATATGCATTGTATAGTGTGGTGAGGCATTCATCGTTTTGAAAATCTCTACATGTACGGAATATTAGACCGGTCATCCTCTTTGCAGAGGAGGTTATTATAGTGTTGGGAAAAGTTGAGTTTCGGGTCAAATTCAACACCGAGATCCTTATTTTGTGCCTTGTGCTCTAATGGAGTGTTGCTAAGGGAGTATTGAAAATCAATGATTGCATTTCTCAAAGAATAAGTAGTGTATTTGCATTTTTGGACATTTAGTGGTAGTTTGTTTTCGGTGCACCAATGGAGAAGTTCATGAATGTCATCCTGTAAAATTGTACAGTCGTTTAGTAATTGAATTCTGCGAAATATTTTCAAGTCATCTGCAAATAGCAGCAAGTTGCTGGAGATATTTTTACCAATATCATTTATAAATAATGAGAATAAGAGGGGGGCTAAGTTGCTCCCTTGTGGGGCGCCGCTTGAGGCGATGAATTGATAGGATGTGTGTCCTGTAAATTCAACAAAGAGTGTGCGGTTTTGGAGGTAAGATTGAAAAATTTTAATTAGTTGTGTGTCAAAGCCAAGGAAGTTTAGTTTGTTCAGAAGTATCTGGTGATCTAGTTTGTCGAAGGCCTTTGAGAAGTCGGTATAGATTGTGTCCAATTGAGAATGATTGTCAAGTGCAGAACTCGCCGCCTGAGTGAAACACATCAGATTAGTGACCGTTGATCGTTTGCTCATGAATCCATGTTGGTCATTTGTGATGATATTTTTTAGGTTTGGAAATAGTGAATTGTAGAGACATATCTCAAAGCCCTTTGCAAAATTGGAGAGCTGTGTTATTGGTCTGTAGTTTGCAACATTGTTGATTGCTCCGGATTTGAATATTGGGCATATGTTGGCAGTTTTCCACTTATCTGGAAAGCATCCAGATTTCAGGGCAAGGTTGAAAATTGTCTGAAGAGGTTTAGCTAAAATTTGTGCACAGTCCTTGACCAGGAAACTCGGTATCAAATCAGATCCTGACGTTCGTTTGGGTTTTAGTTTTTTCAAGGAATTAAGAACCTCTGTTTCCGAAAAGGATTTTATAGTAATAGTAGGGTAATTAGTCGACAGATTAGATAAATTGTTTGTTGTATTCGAGATAGGGGTGTAAACACTTTCGAAAAATTCAGCAAATATATTGACAATGCTGGATGGATTACTGTATTCGTTGTCGTTATGGTATACAATGCCTGGAATTCTAGAGGATCCTTTTTTGTTTTGGATATATGACCATAGATTGGATGGGTCAGTTTTGATTGAATTTTGGCTGCTCGTCGGTATTCTTCATATGCGATAGATATTTTTGATTTGATAGATTTTCTGAGTTCCTCAAAATGCTGTTTGTCAAGTTCCGATTGAGTTTTTTTCAGTGTTTTGAAAACTTTATGTTTTTGTTTTATTTCACGAATTATATCACTGTTAAACCAAGGGGGGTATTTAATATTGAAGTTGGTTTGAGTAGGAACCCATAGATCAAGTACAGAGTAAATAATTGAGTAAAACTTGTCTACTTGTCTAAGTAAAAGGTTTACCATGATTATTTTAAACGGTCATTATTTAAGCGGGCCCGAAACAGATTGCTATCCCGGGGCCCGCACTAGCTCTCGGCGGCCCTGGGTATGGGGGCCGTTTGTGTCAAAAGTAGTTGTTCTCATATATATTTTCTTAGGCCTATATAAATAAATAAATATATACAGGATGTCCCACGACGATTAGGACAGGGAATATCTCGGAACTCGAAAGTAGCAGAGAATTGTAATTTTGGGGTTGTAAATTGAAGCAATTGGTGCCGCTGTTTTTGATATTATGTTAATGAGCTTTTTGTTTTCGATCACGTGACATCAGATTCACAATTATTAATGGGACAACCTGTATATTTTGGCATTTCTATGTTCCTCCCGACAAAACGATTCCAACAAACTATCACACTTGTGGTCTAAAACGATTAATTTAAGAACTACAGGTACTTCAATATCCTTGGGACAAACGTCTGGAACGAGCAATTGCCAAATTATTCAAGTTTAGGGTAACCCTGTATATTTGGGCAGTCCCATATTTTTTGTGATGAGTGAAACAAGGCAAAATTATAATAATCATTCATATTTTATTAACAAATCATCGTGGACCCAAGGATATTGAAGTACATGTAGTTCTTAAATTATTCGTTTTGGACCACAAGTGTTGGAATCGTTTTATCGGGAGGAACATAGAAATGCCAAAATATACAGGTTGTCCCATTAATAATTGTGAATCTTATGTCACGTGACCGAAAACAAAAAGCTCATTGGGTAACATAATATCAAAAACAGCTGCATCAATTGCTTTAATTGACAACCCTAAAATTACAATTCTCTACTACTCTCGAGTTTCGAAATATTCCCTATCTTAGTCATCGTGGGACACCCTATATATATATATATATATATATATATATATATAGGGTGTAATCTAACCTCTTGCACACCCGTGAATGACGAGTATATAATGAATGTGGTTAAAAATCCGAAAACAAAAATGTTCTTTGTAAAATTTGACAAAATTTTGGGAAGCGCCGCTTGCCTAACCTCAGCTGTCTTGATCAGAGCTGTAAGTTAACGCAATTGCCGATGCAATAATCATATAATTAATCTGGAATGTGAATAGATTGTATGGTAAATGTACAAAAGAGTACATTGCTTGCGATATATATTCAATTTCAAAGTGAAAACAAATGAAACTCGTTATATCCAAACTGGTAGATAAAGTAAGAACTAGTAGATGAGGTCAATACAGGTTTGAGGCACTTATCGAATCACAATTATCACAAAAGACAGAGTATTGAATTGTTTTCAAAATAGTGAATGTGAACACAGTTGCCAACTAGTGTTTCCAAAATTCTCTGGTTCTTACAACTGAACACCGAACTGTTCCGTGCGTATTTTGAGGAGTGGAAGACAAGAGAAATCACTCGTCGCATTTATGAATGAAGTAGTAAATTTCAATTCTGGTTGGTTACTGGAATCGCTAATCACGACTCTGTACATATCTAAAATGAGTGAACGCTTCGTGCGTTTCCATACAAGAGATATTAACATAATATAATTAGTTTTTTTATAGAATGGCCAATTTTTTTAATTATATCGCGATATTGAGGCTCCAAATTGACATGAAGAGATCTACAATTCCTTTCTTTAGAATTGCATGATTCATTAGTGTTGAGCTTTGGTTCTTAAATGCAGTCGAAGAGTTTTACATACCTGCTACAGGTTTGTGTTTCGTGATTTGTTCAGATTATTGAATTTGAAATGAGAAACATGGGAATATTTAATATCCATATACAATTATAAGGAATCCATTATATCATCGGCGATGAATTAGATAACTTCTTCAATCCTGATAATCTAATCAGAAGTTTTAATCCTTGAATTAGTGGCACCTAGTTATCTAAGTCTTCGCCGATGATATGATGGATCCTTGTTTCCTTGAATCCATGTTTCTTATTTCAGATTCAATAATATGAGCAAATAACAAGACATAAACCTGTAGCAGGTATGTAAAACTCCTCGACTGCATTTTGAAGTCAAAGCTTAACACTAATAAATCATGTCATTCTGAAAAAAGGAATTCTAAATCTCTTAAGTCAATTTGAAGCCTCAATATTTGTCATTCTATAAAAAAAATATTTATATTATTTCAATATCTCTATTACGAAAACGCCCGAAGAGTTTTCCCATTTTAGATATGCACAGTATTTTCCTGACTCGTGATTAGCGAAACCAACCAGAATAGAAATTCACTTCATTCATAAGTGCGACGAGTGACTTCTCTTGTTTTCCACTCTTCAGAATACACACGGAACGGTTCGATGTTTACTTGTGAGAACCAGAGAATCTTGGAAACAGTAGTTGACAACAGTGTTCACATTTTATTCTCAATCACACTAGGTCACAATGATGGCCGATACCATTTTGGAAAACAATCCAAACTGTGTCTTTTTCGTGTGTTTTTGTGTAATTTTGTGATAATTGTGTGCCTTAAAGCTGTATTGACCTCATCTACTAGTTCTGTATTTATCTATCAGTTTGGATATAATGAGGTTCTTTTGTTTTCATCACTTTGAAAGTGAATATATATCTATTGAATATCTATCGCAAGCAATGTACTTTTTTGTACATTTACTACACAATCAATTCAACGTTCCACACTATTTAAATGTTTATTGCATCGGCAATTGCGTAACTACAGTTTGATCAAGACAGCTGAGGTTAGGGAGCGGCGCTTCCCAAAATTTTGTAGAATTTTACAAAGACAAAACATGTTTTCCTTTTTTTCATCGGATTTTTAACCACTGTAATTCGTTATATAAAATGGCGTTATACACTCATTCACGGGTGTGCAAAAGGTTAGATTACACCCTGTATATATATATATATATATATATATATATATATATATTGAACTAACGTTTTTTTATTTTAGCTTTAATTCATAAATAAATATATCGTCAATATATATTAACAGTGAAGAGCATATACCTATTTATAATTCATTACCAATATAACCTAACCTAACCTAATCCATTGAGATGTGGAAAGTAGACTAATTCAATTAATCCGATTATGGGGCATTAACGTACGAGAAGCAAAAAAAATATAGCACCAAAAAAGTGACATGAACATATATGTATATAGAAAAATCGAATTAAACGGTTTTCTTCACATAAAAGATTCAATATAAATTGAACCAGAAAATGGTAGATTTCAGGTGAACAACAACTACTTTCCTGGCAAATACCACGCAGAACGTTGAATGATATTCACCTGAACAATCCATGCATACCTCCATATAAATGGACATTGAATGCAAATGTTTCTTTCTGATAAGCTCGATTATGTTTCATTTATGTCGTGTTCACCTAACAATCCGCATACCGGTTTCAGGCTTTTTTGGCCCTCATCAGTACGGAGTAGTCAACCAGCCAAAGGTCCGAAGAGCTCTGGCTGAAGCGAGACACAACATAATCAAAACCATCATCGAATCTTTAACACCTATAGGTACGCCGGAAAAGAAAACTTTTAACTGGCGGTACCTAGTGACAGAAAGAAACACTCCGAAAATCTCCCACCTCGATAGGTTTCTAAATAAAAGATTCCTTCTCAGTAGGAGTGGCAAGCCCGACTAGCATATAGTGAAGGATAAACGCCATGTGAAGTGGAATAAATAGAAAAATCGAATTAAACGGTTTTCTTCACATAAGAGATTCAATATAAATTGAACCAGAAAATGGTAGATCTCAGGTGAAAAACAACTACTTTCCTGGCAAATACCACGCAGAATGTTGAATGATATTCACCTGAACAATCCATGCATACCTCCATATAAATGGACATTGAATGCAAATATTTCTTTCTGATAAGCTCGATTATGTTCAATTTATGTCGTGTTCACCTAACAATCCGCATACCGGTTTGGAAACCTATCGAGGTGGGAGATTTTCGGAGTGTTTCTTTCTGTCACTAGGTACCGCCAGTTAAAAGTTTTCTTTTCCGGCGTACCTATAGGTGTTATAGACTCGATGATGGTTTTGGTTATGTTGTGTCTCGCTTCAGCCAGAGCTCTTCGGATCTTTGGCTGGTTGACTACTCCGTACTGATGAGGGCCAAAAAAGCCTGAAACCGGTATGCGGATTGTTAGGTGAACACGACATAAATTAAACATAATCGAGCTTATCAGAAAGAAACATTTGCATTCAATGTCCATTTATATGGAGGTATGCATGGATTGTTCAGGTGAATATCATTTAACGTTCTGCGTGGTATTTGCCAGGAAAGTAGTTGTTTTTCACCTGAGATCTACCATTTTCTGGTTCAATTTATATTGAATCTTTTATGTGAAGAAAACCGTTTAATTCGATTTTTCTATTTATTCCACTTCACATGGCGTTTATCTTTCAATATATGTATATGTTTGTAAAATCGCAGAGAATATGCATTCTTCATATTTTGGTTCCAGACTGAGAGCTGAATCGTCCCTAATTTCGTATTGAATTGGAATATAACTTCATTTAAACCTAAACTTAAATTAATCCATTCTCGATTCGTATTATATCTATTGTGAATACATACTCTTCTGGAAGGTAATATTTTTCTCGGGATACTCGATTTGTGGTGATTGACGAAAAATCATTGGAGGGATTATTGTCCCGAGTCAATTTTTTTTATCAAATACCCCTTGAAAGATTTTATTTTTCAATTTCCCAGCCAGTCTGCCCGCAGCAAAATACTTCCAAGCCATATTATTATTCATTCTACGTAACCAGATAAACTGCATATTTTCCCCAGAAACGAATTCAAGTACCAATAAATCATTCGATAAACCCGCTATTGGCACTTCCACAACAAACGAAAACAAAAATAAAAAACTGCTTGTCGGCTCGAATTCTATGGGCATCAAATATCGCTTAGCTGTACGCCATATTTCCTTATTCAATTCACAGTTCACTTCGTAAGACGGAGATCAGAATTGCTAAATGAATAGTTCATATCTATAATGAAGGCACGTTCCATTTATACCCTGATGCAATATGCTTTTCTTGGTCTCGATGAGAATTCAGTTGTACGCCATAAGTTACTGTGTTTACCAAAGGAAATAGCCCGGTAAGATTCGAAGAGTATTTAGGATAGAGAAGCGCTTGTGTACCTTTCCCTTTGTAGTTGCTATTCTAATTATTAGAATTTTTTGACAAAAAAAGTGTTTTGAATTTAACATCTGCATCATAAACTTGGAACCAGCAACTGAAGAAGAAGTAAAAAGCTCATTAAAATTCCGAAAAATAACACCGAATTCGATCTCAGAACCATTATATCGTATTTTCAAATTTTGCATGCAACAAGTAATAGAATCTGAACATTTAAAAGAAGCACTACTCTGAGAACTACTACTATTACGCCAGTCAAAATAGACCGCCAATTCATAATAATAACAAACATTTCTTTAACACTACCGGATGTTGAGGCATCCAGTAAAGACTAAATATAAAAATTTGCACATTCATCCGGTGACCGGAAATTACACAAATTGGCATAAAACGTTAATTTGCAATATCTCCTTGGACAAAATTGCAAACATTGAGCAAATTGCAGGTATATTCCCTAACTTCTTTTCTACATCCCTTGTAAAATTTGAACACGTAATTTTCATCCGGAAATACGAATAATCCTTGATTACGTTGTAATTAGCGCTAATTCTGGTTACAAAATTGCAAACATTGTGCAAATTTGTGGTAAAATCATGGTTCCGTCACCCCTAAAATGCTTTGAATTTGCAAACTTGTCATGTGTACGGAACATCAAAAAATTATGGATAACGCTAAAAACAGTCTCAGGGGCAAAGTTTTAGGGGTCACGAAATTGCAAACAATGTTTTCGTGCTTTGCAAACTTTGGTGGCATAATTTTAAGTCGCCAATTGAGTTTGCACCTTTTTCAGTATCGCGGAAGATGGCGGAAATGAACATTATTGTTAGAAGCAATTTTCGCAAATGCCACAAAATTCCAATTTTTTTTTTTTAAAGTTCTGCATGGAAACAAGTACTTAACTAAAAAGTCGGAAAACCGGCAATAGAATATTATCAATTTAGGATTTTCCGATTCACAAAATTCCAAATTTAGTGCCATTTTTTCTCAAAGTTCTGGAATGGCAAACAAATTTGCAACCCTATGAACCGTCGGGAAAGCAGTGCAATGGAATATTGTCAATTGATTCGATTTCCGCCGGATGACACAAAATTCCAAACTTTGTGCATTTTTTTTTCAAAGTTCTGGAGAGGCGAACAAGTTGACGTATGAATTTGCAAACCCATAAAACGTCGGCGAAGCAGGCAATGGAATATTATCAATTAAGGCGATTTTTGCGAAATGTATATTATTTTGCAATTTTCGCTCAATAATTGAACCCGATCTGGTGGAATCGGCTTTTATCATCAGATGATAATTATTCAAGGACCAAATTACCGAAGCCGGTAATTTTTTCGTTCTTTTAAGCGAATTGTCGAATTATATCGTCTTTTTCATGATAGTGATATTAGACGATTCCACCGAATGGTTATATCAGATGATAACACTGTATAGTTCCAACACATAGTTTTACTTGATAATTTTCAATAAAACAATTGAGTTTACATTAGAGATTACTGTACTTCGAATTCTTTTACATTTTACGAGATTCATTCCATAATTCTCTGAAAAACAGATGATAGGCGAGATCACAAACCCACAAATTTGCTTCATATGTGCTTGAAGTTGAAATATAGTGATAAAATATTATGTATGCATAGTTTTTCCTAGAGAAATATTCTATTGCCCGTCTTTCCCGACATTTTATAGGGTTGCAAATTTATACGTAGACTTGTCTGCCATAGAACTTTAAGAAAAAAATTGCACAAAGTTTGGAATTTTGTGGCATTTGCGGAAATTGCTTCTAACAATAATGTTCATTCCCGCCATCTTCCGGGATACTGAAAAAGGTGCAAACTCAATTGGCGACTTAAAATTTTGCCACCAAAGTTTGCAAAGCACGAAAACATTGTTTGCAATTTCGTGACCCCTAAAACTCTGCCCTTGACACTGTTTTTAGCGGTATCCATAATTTTTAGATGTTCCGTACACATGACAAGTTTGCAAATTTAAAGCATTTTAGGGGTGACGAAACCATGATTTTACCACAAATTTGCACAATGTTTGCAATTTTGTAACCAGAATTAGCGCTAATTACAAAGGTAATCTAGGATTATTCGTATTTCCGGTTGAAAATTGCGTGTGCAAATTTTACAAGGGATGTAGAAAAGAAGTTAGGGATTATACCTGCAATTTGCACAATGTTTGCGATTTTGTCCAAGGAGACATTGCAAATCAACGTTTTACGCGAATTTGAGTAATTTCCGGTCACCGGATGAGTGTGCTAATTTTTATATTGAGTCTTCACTGGATGCCTCAACATACGGCAGTGCTAAAGAAATGTTTGTGATTAATGTGAATTGACGGTCTATTTTGACTGGCCTATATTGTAAAATTCAACTTTGTTGTCCGATGTTCAGCAATTCATGATTCTATTTTAATATGTGTTATTGAACTTGACCAGCATTATACATGTTTATAAAGCAATTTTCAATTGTGGTAATTGTAATATTTATTTAGTGCCATTTTTTATTATTTCAACATTTCTGTTGCTGACAGTAAATGTTGAATGAGTGTGAACCAAATTTGAATTTTATTTTTATTGTTTGTGCACCATTCATGTTCAATTTTCAATATGGGTTTTGTATCAGTTCATTTATCATATCCCAAGTAGCATTTTAAGTGGACGGAACGTAGCGGCCACGATTCTGGAAAACTTTGAAGTGTTTGACCACAACCACAGCCACGTAATATACACGGTTCTATCACGCGGCGGCTACCAAAATGGGGAACACTTTTTTGGTGCTGCTACGTTCCGATCTACGTTCCTGGATCTCAGATAGCCACATTCCAACCACGTTGTGGTCACCTGGCAAAAACGTGGATATGTAGTGGCCGACACCAGACACGTTAAACAACTGACTGCGTTTGTGTAAATAATATGTAGCTCGATCTCTGTTCAGCAACATATTTTTGTGATACATGTTTCTCATTCTTCCATTTTGCCTGATTCATTTCTAACACTCGATCAACTATAAAAATATATAACATACAAACGCGTGAGTAAGTATATTGAATTTGGATACTTCTGATCGGGATAAAATTAAAACGATTAAAGTTTTATGTGAAATTTTTTAGTCGATTGTGAGCACCGCCATCTAATACACTTTATTTGAGGAAAAATTATAATTTTGGAAATAACTCGCCTCTGAAATTATGTACTTAAATCCCTCAAACATTGTTTCATCAACCTTGGTTAGTTGAAACAAATACTTACGTAACAAATTACTACGTTTGGTGCAGTGCTGATGACAAATAAATCTCCATTGAATAATTCGATCATTTCTCTAATAATGGCAACCCAGCATATTCCTATAAATATGGCGGCTTTTGCAGAATATAACTTTAAAGTGGCAGAAAGTGTAAATATACCACTATAAAGCTCCTCCCACCATAAAGTGCTTAATGGAACTAAATTATTATTTTTTCCACCACTGGAAAGTGGCACCCACGTCGCAGGCCCATGACTCACCACTTCAAAGTTATAACCTAAAAATTAAAATAGGTTTTATACCTTCGAAAGGAGCGAACACGTCGGGCTATTATAACCTGCCACTTCAAAGTTTTAACCTCGAAATTGGGGGTACATGTTCATTAATTGTTAAAAAAGGACATGTAGCGAGTATACTGGATTTATGCAGCTCCAATCAACAATTATCAAGTAACAATGATCAATTAACAAGTAATTGAAATGATGACATTTATGCAAACAGAATTAACAATTAAAAAATTAAAGTATAAATAAAGTCAAAGATCCAATCTATTTAAATTAACTTTTTTATACAAAATCAAGAAAAATTGTCCATTGAAAACGCATAACCCATTTCATTTTGAATGAATATCATTCACGTTTCATGTAATAGGTGAAACAATCTTTTTGTAAGCCACAATAAAATAATTTGAGAGAACTAAGGTTAGTTTTCGTCATCGCACGGACCATTCCATGGTCACTTCAAAATCAAGGGCATTTTTCTATTGAAAACGCATAATTCATTTCATATTGAATAAAATCATTCATGTATCACGTAACAGGTTTAACAAACTTTTTGTAAGCCACAATAAAATAATTTGAGAAAACTTAGGTTAGCTTTCGTCATCACGCGGAATGGTGAATTTTGAAGGTTATTGTAATTTGTAGAACGTGGCAACCATCACCACATATCACAATCAAGTGCCTGCCACATTGAAGGTTTTAATGAAGTTACTAAAACGTCACCGAAACTATCTTACTCTCTTGAAACTGACTGTGACTTCGAAGTGATATTTAAGTGGTACAGAATGCTTACCGCAACGGTTATTCTCCACTTTTGAGTTTGAAAACCTTTAAAGTGATTTGCTCAGCGGCCATAATGTTCCAGACACCTCAAATGACACTAATAAGTTATAGAACTGTGGAGTGGCTACCATAAATGGGAATTACGTGACTACAACCATACACATATAAAATTATAGTTATTCTTACTGTATAGTGGTAGATTTAGTGGTGATTACGTGATAACCACCGAGTAGAAGTTGCAGTATCAGTTTCCTTCAATATAATGCTGCTTGGGATAGGTATACCGGGTGACAATGGGACTAGGGCCATGCCTATATTTCCTTCACTTATCAATCATCTGCGACTGAAAGGGTGGATGATTCCATTCCAAATCCAAATATGATCTACTATGAGGTATACCCTATCTTATAAAAAAAGAATAATCGAAGAACCCAGTACAAAGTTATGCCTGATAGAATCGGTTAACGGACCAGAACTCAGAGGGTGAGTGATCACTATCCTTCATTTTGCTACCTTTAGGAGTGGATTTCATCTTTCGAATTCAAATGGGACCAACTTCGAAGTACAATACACCTTATCCACTGAAAAAAGAATTATCGGAATTGGACGTCTCAGTAAAAAGTTTGCGTGGTCATACAAAAAAAAATATACGCGTCGACTAGAGAACCTCCTCCTTTTTGGTTTCGTCCGTTGAAAATAGAGCCACATTGAGAATTCAAAACCATTGAGTACGATAATTCATCAGTATGAAGAAAGGAGATAGATATAGACTCCGAAATTTTGGAATAGAATTGTGGAAGGTTAAAACCCAGAGAACCATGTCGAGTATTATATGGAGGTTTTCAACTCCTTGAAAGGGAAAAGTGGCTATGTTAGTCTGAAAATGATAAAAAAAAATCACATTCAACACCTTCCATTTTGAAACCATGTTATCGATAAGGCCTATCATCGAATTCAACTGGGATCTAGAATGTAAATAGTTTGGAGTATGGGGATCATGAGAAAATGGAAGAAAAACTTTTTAACAAAAAATTAAACCGACGAAAAAATCGACTGAAAAGCAAAAAATTAAATGAACCTTCTAAGTCTTAATGATAATTGAGCTCCCAACTAATGTGAGTAACTAATTTTGAGTCGGCGCCAAACAAACAATTATCGAAGAACATTATATTACTTTGAAGAAGTAATTGAAACGCCATTGTGCATCCGCTGCCATCATTTTACGCTTTACCTAATTCAATTGCTAGTTTGTTTGTTGGCGCCGACTCAAAATTAGTTACTCAACATTAGTTGGGAACTCAATTATCATTAAGACTAAGAAATTTTATTTTATTTTTTGCTTTTCAGTCGATTTCTTCGTCGGTTTAGTTTTTTGTTAAAAAGTTTTTTTTTCCATTTTTTGGGGCTGAAATCTACTAATTACTACCTACTTAATTTTTTATTACTTCCAAAATACTTACTCATTTAGCTTACTTCTACTATAAACTGTTAAATAATATGATAATCTACTTTAACTATTTATTGTTATACAGGGTGGCCCCCCACATTCGCCTCGGTATTTCTACGAGAAATGAAGAGAGTTAGGGAAAAACTTTTAGCACAATTATATGTGGGTGCATGAGGAGCATATTCCATAATTATTTTGAAATATATAGGGTGATCCCCAAAAAAATTACATACCAAAGTTATATTTTTTCTTAAGGAACACCCTATATTTTTTTATATTTTTAGATACTATAGACAAAATAAAGGTGAGTTACTATTATATTTCCCATACTTAAAACTGTCCGTTTCAGAGAAATTTTGAGAAATTTAAAAATACAGACCATAATTTGAAAATTGTTTTCACCCTGTAACGTGTAACGAGCTGCTCGTGATTAAATGTACTGCTTAGCTCAAAGATTAAAGTTAACTACTACATGAAATTTTTAATGCAATATTATACAGAGTGGCGAAAAAAATTGCCTCAAAATTTGGACACACATTTAATTAAATAACTTCTCAAAGTTGAATGGAACACCCCGTATTTAGTGGCGTAATTTGACGCAGAATTAGATTCCCTTCAAAACTATATTAGGGTTCCCTATACCTTTCTCTTCTGCTTTTACACAAAAGGCATTTTAATTTTTTTATCTTAAAAATGAAACACTGTATTGTAATGAAAAGCTTAAAAAACGTTTTAAAAACCTTTTCATTAAGGAATACGTAGATTCGCTAGAAGCAGAAGTTTAAATTTTTGAAAATACGGTGTAACTAAAGTAAAATGCAGGCAAATGTAAAACTCAAATTTATTGCCATTTCTGAAATATTAAAGCATTCTTCAAAATAAGAAGATGCACGTGTCTTAATTATTGGGGCGAAATATGTTAATTCGCTTGTTTCTTAGCAAATTAGACTTCATATTGAAATAAATACCAAAATTACAATATGGGGACAATAAAAACATACATTTACGATTTCCTATAAAACCTATTGAACTATTTTTTTAATCTGGCCTAGATGACGTTAATTATTATTATGAAACAAAAAGTATTTGACAGTGACACAACTTGTTAATCAAACCATTATCATTGTTTTAACTAGTTTAAAATTATTGTCTTTTTGAAATATTGTAAAATGAGAACTTATCCCCAGGAAGAACGAATTGATATGATTTTGATAACGGCGAGTGTGAAAAAAACTGTTTATTAGCGTCAAAAGTATATGCAGAGTATATCCAGAGTTCAGCACTCATTTCAAGAAAGAGTTCGCCTATGCATCGAGAATAATGGACACCATTTTGAGCATTTATTAAAATAATAAACTATTTAAGATTCTTAATTTTTCGATAAAATGACTTCAAAAATGCTTTTTAAGCTTTTCATTACAATACAGTGTGTTTCATTTTTAAGATAAAAAAATTACTCATAAGTAAAATATAAAAACGCCTTTTGTGTAAAAAGCAGAAGAGATAGGTATAGGGAACCCTAACATAGTTTTAAAGGGAATCTAATTCTGCGTCAAATTACGCCACCGAATAAGGGGTGTTCCGTTCAAGTTTAAGAAGTTATTTAATTAAATGTGTGTCCAAATTTTGAGGCAATTTTTTTCGCCACTCTGTATAATATTGCATTAAAAATTTCATGTAGTAGTTAACTTTAACCTTTGAGCTAAGCAGTACATTTAATCACGAGCAGCTCGTGACACGTTACAGGGTGAAAACAATTTTCAAATTATGGTCTGTATTTTAAAATTTCTCAAAATTTCTCAGAAACGGTCAGTTTTAAGTATGGGAAATATAATAGTAACTCACCTTTATTTTGTCTATAGTATCTAAAAATATAAAAAAATATAGGGTGTTCCATAAGAAAAAATATAACTTTGGTATGTAATTTTTTTGTGGATCACCCTATATATTTCAAAATAATTTTGGAATATGCTCCTCATGGACCCACATATGACTGTGCTAAATGTTTTTCCCTAACTCTCTTCATTTCTCGTAGAAATACCGAGGCGAATGTGGTGGGCCACCCTGTATAATATAAATCATTTCTGAAAGTTCTGGTTAGTTGATTTCATCACGTTGTATATAATTCCATCCTTTCATAGAATGTAATTATTGTGACGGATGTAGGACGATCTGTCATTGTCAACTACATATGTGTGCCAATGTTCACAAGTAAAAAATCAATCATCCCCCATTTTTCTACCCATAGGGGTGGATTATTTCATTCCAAATCAAAATATGATCAACTATGAGGTATACCCTATCTAATAAAAAAAGAATAATTCAAATCGGAAAACCCACTACAAAGTTATGCCTGATAGAATCGGTCGACGGACCAAAATTCAGAGGGTGAACGATGAATATCCTCCATTTTGCCACCCTTTGGGATGGATTTTTTTGTTCAAATTCAAATGGGACCAACTTCGAAGTACACCCTATCCAATGAGAAAAGAATCATCGGAATTGAACTGCTCCGTAAAGAGTTAAGCGTGGTCATACATTAAAAAAAAAACGCGTCGACTACAGAATCTCCTCCTTTTTGATTTCGTCGGTTGAAAATGATATCGTAACTATTCAATCGTTTCTAGAAATCATCCCATAGGCACAGGAAACTTTATTGCACATGAATAATTCATAGATTGAGGTAGTGCAAAAAACACACACCCTTCCAATATAATTCAAACAATCGACTCGACAATTCAGCTCTCTCATTTTGAGTAGTCCTTCTGGAGCACCCACTTATTTTCCATTATTTCCCCGAGCTGAGATCCTGTTAAATTTAATTGGTTTAGAGGGTTTATCACACAATTTACTCGCTGTCGTCCGAAACGGGACCGGCAAAGGATTCTAGAAATGAGAATCCGGGAAATAGCTGTTCGCCACTACGGAATCTATTAGTGAGACTTAGATAAGCTGTAACATTCACTTGGAGTAACTGTTAAATGCGGTTTTATCAGTTGGAGTTCTTCCAAAAGTGATCAAAGGACTATAAGCTGCGGCCTGGAAGTGCAGGGTTTCACAACGTCCTTCAGTTAATATGTGAAGAAGGGTTCCCGACTATTTTCATATTGAGCACTAAGAAAAAAAAATGTGTATTGTTCAGGCTTAGTTTCATCCTTCTCTAGAAGTCAAACTGTTGAACATGTTTGGTCTTATGACTGGTGTTGCCTCTCGCTAAGGCAAGATGGAAGACTTTCTCGTCTAGTCCTCTTCGATATATGCAAATCAAAGTTATAAAATTGGTCAATAAAAAAACTAATTCTAATAGCGTCGACCGCTATTAGAATATCAATGGCAACTTTGTGGTAATCACGAATTGGGAAGAAAATATTATATGAATTATCAGCCCTCCCTAAACACGAGAAAAAGTATGATTCAATTTGTCAATTCCATTTATTTGGAGTATAAATATTGGGTTTGAGTGAAACGATGAATGTGCGCCTAAAAGCAAAGACTAAGTCCACCAACATAAAGCCTATAAAAAGTATATGAAATCTGCTAAAATCAGAGACAATCCAAACAAATTCTGGGCATATGTTATCAGCAACAAACGGACCACTGGCATCGCTGACAAAATGTCGTATGGAGTGCAATCATTAGAAAATCCCCTCGACATTTTTAATACCTTTGAAGACTTTTTTTTCAAAATAATTTACCATGAGCTCACCAAGTGAATCAAGTGACTGCAATCCCTATTCACATGTCTTGAATATAGAACATTTTGATGAGATTGAAGTATTGTATAACAAAATGCAATATCAATTTTTAATAAAATATTTACTTTTCCAATTCACAGTTTACAATGACCACCAAACCGGTGTTCAGAAAACAAGATATTTGAGATTATCCCTTTCAACGCATCGATGACAATTTACAGATAAATATATGTATGTTTATTTTTGTTCTAAATGGATTCCGAATCATTTGAATAGACTATTACAACAATATTTCTGGTCATAGAGTAGGTAGGTGGGTAGAGTACCCCCCATAGTACCGGCAAAATAAATATAAATGAGAGAAAAATTGAAATTGCCTTCTTGAAATGCCATTTCATTCAGGCAAATAATGGGTTGTGAAAGATTTTCTTGGGAGAATAGTTATAGAACAGAAAATAATGTTAGAAATAATGTCATAACCCCATAAGTACAGAAATACTTTCAAACATAAGAAAAAACAAGTTATTAATACTTATGAACTCTATGGCCAGAAATAATAATTCACTGGGAATGAAAATACATTTTGAAATCAAATACTCGACCAAACTGATACACATGTCCTCTCAGAGGCGTTTAAACTTTCATTCGATTAACATGTGGTGTAGAAAGATGAGAGTGCTCAACTTTCACATAGTAATCATGTAACAGTGAAATTGCGAAATTAGTAAGAAAGATAATTCCCACCAAGTCAAACCGGAACAGCACGAGTAATGACTTCACAAAGTGAATACACAGTTAAACAGTATTAACCATAAATAGTTATTATGTTATCAATGCTTCAAGAACGGAATAAGACACCGAAAACCTGTAAACGATAGTTCCTGCTCTCATAGAAAAACATTACTAATATAACTATAGTCTAAAACACAGTGCGATATAAAAGTAAATAAACAACTTTCGCGGAATTAAATAAAATAGTAATACAACTAAACTAATATCGTGTAAAACAAATATTGAGTAAATAAGTGTTGAAACCTGATGGTCTGGAGTAAGTTCATATATTTTTTCTGGGTTTTTGTTTGGGCAACTGAATCATTTATAATTTTTATATGTTTTTGAATGTATCTCCATATTTTATGTTCCCATATTTTTTAAATAATATTTATCAACAGTCGTTTTAACAATTGATGGCATTCTTACTTATATTCAATCTACTCGACTTGAGAATGACCAAGACTGACTTAATGTAAACTCTACTCTGTTCTTTGACAATTGTATCATTTTATCAGCATACAGAACTGATGGAAATGTTTTGTAGCTATTATAAAATATATATGTATATGCTAATGCTTTTCCAAGTGCATTAATTAACAATCTTCCTGAGATCGGTACGTGCTCCTCTCTAAACGACCCACATTCCCTGTATTAAGAGAAAGGGCTATTTCTTGAAGCCGCTCTCGAAAAATAATCTCGGTTCGACCATCCTCAGACAGTCGATGCTCTTATTACTCAATTTCTCAACCTAACAACAAAGTAGTGATCAAGTAAAGTGAATAATTCATAATATTTGAGAATTCCTTAGCGTTTATTGGTCTTTCTTTGAAGGAGTGATCCCTCTATAAGAGGCCAGTGGCGTTACAATAAGTAATTAGATGACAAGGAAAAACGTTTTTTGCCAATATTAATGCGTTTTTTTTATCTCCTCGTCTGCAAGTATCACATATTGTGTTATTGGATATATCTGTAGTTAGGAAAAATAATTGTTAAGAGTATATCGTAGATAGAAATATATCAATAGTCATTGGACTATTGTTTGTATACGGTTGCAAGCTTTTGGAAGATTGCACCCACTGAAAATAGTCTGGCCATTCTTGTTCAGGAAACCGAATAATGTGTCACAGATATTGATGTGTCTTTAGGAATTATAATTTGGTGAACGCAGTAACTTATCGGGGTGAACTAATTAGTTTGCTCCTTCTACATGTGTATAGATTTTCCTGATTACATTTTCATTTTCGGACTGAGGAAGGTTACCCAAAAAATCATGTCAAGAAAAGTGTCACAGATGTTGGGCGAATGGGTAAACAAGATAGTAAGAATATTCATGGATTGATCGGAGAAACCAGTTCGGTTCGAAGTCTGAGATAATGCACAACTCTCTCATGGCATCCGGTGTTTTTGGTTATATAAGCCTTGCCACCCTGATTTTAAGTTACTCAAAATTTCTTAACTGTCAAATAAGTAATCGTCCAATTCAGAATAAGTTCAACTGATTAAAATTCATTAGTATTCAAACGCTAAGACTTCTCGTATGAATATCCTTTCTGTTATTTTATGAGCTAATTACATTTCAAACTGTTCAATGGGATTTTAATTCGGATTAATGAGAGAGAATGTTGAGAGAAAAAGAAGTCTGGACTATTCAGTATAAAAGTTACAGGTCTCAAGATTTGATAAGTCTTCTAAGAAATTGAGAACCAAAAAAATAAAATCAGTGCTAGTGCAGTGTCTTCCAGTCACGAGATGGTCCAGAGACTTCAAAGACATAATCTTTGGCAAATAAATTATTTTGGTGATTCTTCATCAAATCGTATATCGCATTTTCGAATCCACGCCATTACAACTCTTTCGAGAGGAATTTGGTATCGCACTTCGCTAGGCGATAAAAATGTTTAAAAATTATATGAACTATATTTCCTTTCTAAGAAATTTATTTATTAAAAAGACCAGTGGTACAGTAACATACCATTGGTCACAAGTGGCAGCTTTAAAACAGATTAAATCTAAAATGATATCTGGACCAGATAGTATTCCTCCTCAAAAATAGTGCCTTGAACACTGACAATACTCTCAAATATCCGCATAAAAACCAGTACTATCCCTGAATTATGAAAATTGTCCAAAATTCTCCCATATACAAAAAAGAGGCAAATTCGACGTTGGTAACTTCAGACCCATATCAATTATTCTGCCAAAGTTCTTGAATTTCTTCTCTGTAATAGGTAATCAAATCACACAGCTCCAACATGGTTTATGGAATGCTCGACAATCACAAACCCTCTCAATATTATTCAATCAAAGGGGTTGCATTTCCAAATTTACTGAATTTCCCAAAACTATGTTTCTTTATTTGTTATAAAAACCTCAAATACCAATTTTAATGACCCTAACTTGAATACTATGGGAACCCACATACCAACTTTCATCCCTCTTTTAACCCCCTATTTCACCCCTTCAGGGGTTGAATTTCCAAACACACTTCAACAAAGACCTCAAATAACAATTTTTACGACCCCAACTTAAAAACTAACGGTACTCCTACACAAACTGTCAACTCTTATTTTAAGCCCTTTAATGTTGAATTTTCAAAAACTCTTAAAATACATGTTTCTTGAATTGAAAAGAAAAGTCCAAATAATAATATCCTTGCATGTATGTATATATTTGTATGATGAAGGTGCCTTTCATTGATGGAATCAACTGCTGGTCGTCCTAATAAAACATTGAGAAAAATTGAGGTTACTGAAATAATCTTGACAGATATTCCACAAACATCACCTGGAAAAATATAAAATGAGCTATGAAAATGTTTTCAGTATAAAATGTCAGGTCTATGATGTCGTATTTTGAATTCTGAGTTAAATGTGGTAGTTAACCATTTCAAAACCAAAATCCCACAAAATTAATGATATCCATGATTTTCATTATGATATTCGAGAGACTGGGTATATAGCTGAGATTATTTCCACACAAAATGATAATGGAGTCCAGATATGCATAATCTTCGAGAACACATTTTTCCATGCACCCATTCATTTATGAGATAGGTGAAAAGCCAGGGTTGCAAAGCAATAAGCGCTTATATTTCCAAATGAATTGTTATAATCTCGATGCAGAGGGAAGGATAACACTTAGAGTCTATACTCACGAAAAACTCGCATAAAAAAGCATGCCATCCTAACATGCGAAAAACTTTCATCAAGCACGATACGAAAAGCTGTTTTGCATTCTACCTAGCAATAATGCTGGAATGAATAAGGTTTTTAATCACCACAGTTTTTATAACGGGAAAATATAATCCGCAGAATTGCATATTAAATTGGAGTTAATTGAAATGAATGGAATGAAATCGGGAAAGAGTTTTATTCAACAAATGAAATGAAATAAATGGAATAAAATCGGGTAAAAATATATTCAACAACTTCGAAATATATATTCGTTTCGAACGTTTTTATGTGTGTTCAAGGTTCTTGATCTATATTCTAGAGGAAATTGATAAATCCGAATTAGTGTATTATTCGATCAAGTCACATCAAAGAAAAACACACAAATATACCTGAATGCACAGAATTGCATGTATTGTTTCAAATCGCATTCAAATAAGTAACATCCATCTCATTAGAAAAATCGAATTAAACGGTTTTCTTCACATAAAAGATCAATATAAATTGAACCAGAAAATGGTAGATCTCAGGTGAAAAACAACTACTTTCCTGGCAAATACCACGCAGAACGTTGAATGACATTCACCTGAAAATCCATGCATACCTCCATATAAATGGACATTGAATGCAAATGTTTCTTTCTGATAAGCTCGATTATGTTTAATTTATGTCGTGTTCACCTAACAATCCGCATACCGGTTTCAGGCTTTTTTGGCCCTCATCAGTACGGAGTAGTCAACCAGCCAAAGGTCCGAAGAGCTCTGGCTGAAGCGAGACACAACATAACCAAAACCATCATCGAGTCTATAACACCTATAGCTACGCCGGAAAAGAAAACTTTTAACTGGCGGTACCTAGTGACAGAAAGAAACATCTCGAAAATCTCCCACCTCGATAGGTTTCTGAATAAAGATTCCTTCTCAGTAGGAGTGGCAAGCCCGACTAGCATATAGTGAAAGATAAACGCCATGTGAAGTGGAATAAGTAGAAAAAACGAATTAAACGGTTTTCTTCACATAAAAGATTCAATATAAATTGAACCAGAAAATGGTAGATCTCAGGTGAAAAACAACTACTTTCCTGGCAAATACCACGCAGAACGTTGAATGACATTCGGAGTGTTTCTTTCTGTCACTAGGTACCGCCAGTTAAAAGTTTCCTTTTCCGGCGTACCTATAGGTGTTATAGACTCGATGATGGTTTTGGTTATGTTGTGTCTCGCTTCAACCAGAGCTCTTCCGACCTTTGGCTGGTTGACTACTCCGTACTGATGAGGGCCAAAAAAGCCTGAAACCGGTATGCGGATTGTTAGGTGAACACGACATAAATTAAAAATAATCGAGCTTATCAGAAAGAAACATTTGCATTCAATGTCCATTTATATGGAGGTATGCATGGATTTTCAGGTGAATGTCATTCAACGTTCTGCGTGGTATTTGCCAGGAAAGTAGTTGTTTTTCACCTGAGATCTACCATTTTCTGGTTCAATTTATATTGAATCTTTTATGTGAAGAAAACCGTTTGATTCGATTTTTCTATTTATTCCACTTCACATGGCGTTTATCTTTCTCTGTCAATCTCATTTGTTCGATTTTGCGCAATATATTTAAAAAACTGAAAACAATATTTATGTACGAGTTGTGATCATAATAAATTGATTGGAGCGTTTCATTCGTTATGCCAGCTTGTAGGGAGAATAAGAAAATTCCAGTATACCCATAGTTAATGCTTCAGGGTGCAAAAGGCAACACCGTAGTTAATATTTTACTGAATAACAACAAAAAATTGTTTAAAGTTATTTTTCGATAGTTGGAGCGGCATTATTATGTGATCGAACACTGAGAAAAAATCAATCGATTTGTGTTAATTGATTGTGTGGTTTTATATTCTCATAATGTTAATGCGATGTGGAGTGTACAAAAGACAATTTAGAAGTTGTGATCTCAGTTGAGTTACTAGTGCCGTGAAAAATCCTTTCAGTCCCCTTGTTTAGATGTTCAATAATAGTACAATGTATACCTAATAGAAAAAGCTGAACATTTCCGAACGACCGTAAAGATTGCCTGTCGAGGCAATACGGCAAAAATCATAATAAAAATTTAATGGGCCTATGTATTCCACTTTGTTTACTTTGATCCCCATAGAACCATCAAGATCCCATTAGCGACTTGAGGACCAGTAATTAGTACAACATAACCCATTTAGAATAAATTGTAAGAAAATGTTTATTTAGTGTAGTTAACCTACTGATGATGATAACATAGTTATCGAAATGCGCATAAAGGTCTGAAGTAAGTAAGTGTGGTGAAGGGGTTACTTGTGCAATTTTTTGCCCGGTACACACTTAAGCATTATTGCGTGTAAATAGTTCGTGCGCGCAAATTTGCTCAAGGTAGTTGTCGTGCTACAAACCGTGTAAAAAATTAGGCCCGATTGTAGCGCGACGTGATACAACGCTGAATTAGAGGGATCTTTTTTAAGGGAACTGTACACTCAGAAACGCAACTAGCATGCGTGATACAGCAAATAAGCCATGACTGGACTATTGGCAACGTCGTAATCCAACGCTTGCGGGCATTTAGTTGTTCAAGATACTATTATGAACAAGCAGTCAAAGCTCTGGATCTATTTCGCGCAAAAATGGTAGGTTTGCAAAAGCAGAAGTGGATAGAAGGAAAAATTAATTGTCTGAACTGTGTAAGACTCGAAAAAACTAACAAATAACAGTCTAATGAAAATTATTTGTGTGAAAAAAATCGCATTGTTTATCTCAAAGAACTTGGGAAAATTTGAAGTGTCGGAACTGCCACCAGGTTTTGAGTTTGGAGAATGTGCTGAAAGAAAAACATTTTGGACTTGCATCAATTTTAAGTATCTGTTGTGATAAGTGCGAAATCCACGACGCGATGTATGATGTACAAATTTTGCAAACATTTGTTCGTTTCATTGGTAAAGAGTCAGAATTATCAACATGAAATATGAAGAATGATTTCAGAGCGATTTGAGAACGAAGAATATCTTGTAATTTACCTAATTTAATGTTAGATCACGGGATGTATTGAAAAAAAATGCCCAACAAAATGTAACATACGATTTTCTGAAACAAATGTATCGCGATGAAGGAGAAGAAGCTGTGATTAATCACCTGATTGAAAAATTGGAGAATGGAAAACCTAGGTGAGCATTAACTAAAATCATTGATGATATAAAAATAAATGTTTAGTCAATCATGTGATTATTTAGTATAATAGTTGAACATAAATAATATTACATTCATTGTTGTTTATATTTTTTGTAGATTTATACGTAATATTTTATTAGCGTTTTAGAAATCTGAATCATTTTTGTTTATGCTTAAAAATATCAAATAGCGAATTATGTTATACGTACATGTGTTGTACAAACGTAGAAATAAAATAAAGTTTATGCACTGTTGTTTGCCGTTACTCGCTAAAACTATATTTTATTTTATATCTATTCCTATTGTAATTAACGGAATTATTCACAATTATTATACATAAATATGTGCATTCCAAAACAGTTCAATTCAAAACAGCAAGACCCTCTCGCTCTCGCTTATTTGAATCACGAGCGCTCGCTTGTGGCATTGCCACGATTCTCAGCCTTCCCCCTCTTGCACTTCTCATATACAATAATTTAGAAACTTCTCATGACTTAATAACTGTATGGCTATGCGGGTTTAATTTCTTCTATAAAATTTGATACTTACCCTTTTAATAATATACTAGTTTTTCAAAAAGATCTGAATGGAGGGATTTTAGTTATACCTTGAAATGTGGTGTCCTCGGTTGCTCACTATAGGGATTTCGTGTTAAACGCTGCAACTTTGAAGCCTTATATCTCACTTTCGGTGTGGTAAATCAGTCCAAAAGTTTAATATGATACAGGTAATAATGTTAACTAAAAGTGTCATGAATATAAACGCAATCTGATTGGAAGTGGATTTCACGACAACTACCTCAATGAATACGCACCTTTAGGTGGTACGCATAGTTATGGTTAGATAACGATAGATTGAACGATTAACATCACGTTGTAAACTAGTTTGGTTATCAGAATTAACAGAGTTATCAAATACATAGTCATAACAGTAATCCTCCTAATAGTTTAACCAATGTTATTTAGAACGATTATAAAAACAATAACAAAAGTCAACTGAAAAACATGATCCTGAAGCTCAATAAAAAAACATATCAACATGAAAAAAAGATCAAAATTATGCTTTAGCTCAAATATCAGTCAATTAATCTGAGACACTGGTCAAACTAGTAAATGAGAAAAAATAATCACCAGGCTCAAACTGAACGACACTGGCAGTGGATATCTGCCAAAACTGTAGCGCATGCGCATGATGGATCTACTAAGGAAAAGGAATCTAAATGGTGAAGAAACAAAATTGAAATAAATTCAACAATACATTCCATCAGTTTGAGTAAGGTTGAAATTAGGATACTTTGATAGTGTATTTTTTTAGGGTCGAGGCATACCAAAATGATTGTCTGTTTCAAGTATTATATTCATGTGTATGTCCGATTTCAAGTTATTTCCATAGCTGATACAAAATAGCTAGAGATTTAAATACTATTTTGACGGATGTACAATCTACAATATTTAATACTGTTGGATCTGGCGAATTCCCAGTGAGCAGGCGATTGATGTAGCAATTTATTATTTTCGCTCTGTTGATTATGGTTATGTTCCAGGAATTATTCAAAAAAAAGTTGAATCATAACATAATCTCTAGTATTCCATAGTTCTGATATATCCAAAATTGGATTGCTTTTCTACAGAAGTGAATGCTTCGGCATTTTGAAAAATTTAAATAACCACGAGGATCCCTAAATATTTACTGCAAAAAATCTTATATCCCAAAAATTACTCAAAATATACAGTAATACAAAACATATGTTATATTCATAGGTTAATTGAAGCAGAAACGATTCACATGACCTGCTTTTCATTGTCAATTGGAAAACTCGTACGTCAACATGAAAGTTTTTTCCCTCAACGAGCCGCTTTTTTCATAACTCCCTGAAGTGGGTACGGGATGATATATTATCAAGGCTTGCCCAAGATAAAAGCTCACTGCAGTACTTTCTACATCTCGGTGAAACTTTGGGAATTAATTAAATTGCTAGCTCTTCGTCAGAATGAAAACGATGTTTTCAAAGCGATTCACTTGTGGAAGATAATTCCGCTTTGTTTGTTCTATTAAAATCACATCAACAAATGGGAATGAGTTTTCTTGTGGAAATATTAATGCTTCGATGGATGAAAAAATTATTGTTTCCTCCAATTTTACTGTTGAATCATCATTGTGGGCACTGTATTGATAATCTGGGAAAAAAATACGTCTATTTATGTTTTCATGATCTAGTATCAGACTGTAAGTCGTATTATCCACGTAATTTGCAGAAAGATTGGCCAAAGTGATGAAATTCGATGATAATTTCAACACTCGTGGATCTTGCCTGAAACCTAGATCTGAGTTTCAATGAAGCTGAAATTAAACGTGTTTTAGAGAGCTCCAAGTTGATTGACTATGAAAAACTGAAAACAATTGTTTTCTTTGCCTAATAAAAATAGCCCAGATGATGTAAACATATCTTCTAAAGATTTGTTTCCATAATATTGCACAGCCCCTGTTGAACCTCATTAACTCCTCTTTGAAACTTGAAGAGTTCCCAGTGATATCAAAGTATCCACAATCGTACCAATTCCTAAGGTAAAAACTGACCTAGGGCCAATCAATATGCCACCTTCAAGAGATAAAATATTAGAGAAAGCTGTATATGAGCAAATTTTGGATTCTCTGGATCAGAACGGAGTAATCGATAATGTGCAGTCAGGTTTCCGTGCTGGGCACAATTGTGAAACAGCTTTACAGTGTGTGCTTGATGATTTAAAAAAAAATTCAGATGAAAATTCAATGACAGGAATAATTTTACTTACCTTCAAGAGCTTTTCAAAGTGTGGACAGGGATACGTTGGTAAGAAAATTGGAAGGTGTTGGTATTATTGGCGATGCATTGGAATGGCTGGTTGATTATCTAGAGAACCTAAGACAAAAACATAAACTGAACAATATTCTATCTGATGAAATCATAAACGAACAGAGTGTACCACAGGGTAGTGTGATAATGTTGGAATATGCTCAATTCATTTGTTTGCTGACGACACACTGATTCACTTTTCGAATTGAGACTGTATACGACGGTGGTGAATATAATCAGTAGTAATACTATAAGTACTTCAAAATAATCAGGTTATACATCGATAACTCGCTCCATAATTACAAAGAGTGTCAGTTTGACAGTTTGAATTCTGCGCTGGAAACGTGGCTACTGCTCATTGAAGTGCTGGAAATACAGAAGGTGTTATTACTTGAGCCTGCAGCGTTTCAAAAATTGGATCCCATTTTATTTATTAGGTTTTGGTGATGTTGTTCATCTAACTGTTGGTAGGGTTTGATAGAATTGCTATTACCATGTCCTGTTATTTTAATAAGTTCTTGTTCCGTACACCTGCTTTTGCCAATTGTGAAACAGCAGTGGCTTGGTGAGAATGATTTGAAAATGTTTTGTTTGTCATATTTAAATTTGCCAATTCTGCAGACTTTTTGGTCCATTTCCTAATTTTATGCACTCCAATTGGCAACGGTTTTTTTATTTCTCCAGTCTGTTTTAATATTGATTTTTTCGCTTCTTTTTATCATTAGTTTATCTAGAAGTCTCACTGGACAACGACTTACTTCATTATGGTTGGGTACAAGCCATTTATTATTAGCACACGGTTTTGCTCCTCCCTGTGTGGTTTTGGTAAAAATAGGATAATATTGTATTTTATTAGTTGGAGTATCATCATTTCCAGTTTCCTTTTGAAAATAATGAGTCAAGCATGACGCTCCTTCATTTCATCTCCATGCAAGTTCTACAGAAGCAACTAAGATTTTTTTTATTTGTAATCCGTCCGGTGTATTTTTATCCCACGCTTCTACCATTGCTAGGTACTCGGTATCTTTAAATGCTGATGCCCTAACCTTTCTCTTGCTGATGCCCTAACCTTTCTAAAAATATGGGACTAGAGAATGGATCAATTACTCTATTAAACTCCTTCATATATTTTTCTTGTATTTGTTTTGCCGTTACGTTTGAAAATGCTACAAGATCTAGCGGACGCAGGTTTGAATCCTGCTCGAATATGTTTTTTTTTTCTATAATTTGAAACCTTAAATGCCACGATTTTCGATTTGTTTGAAAATATGAACAGGATAATCATAAAATCAGATGTGGAATCATCTGCGACTGAAAGATAAACTTTAATCACTATCTTCGTTCAAGATAACCTCTTGTGGGGTGGCCATGTTGAAAAGGGACACATTCTCAATTGAATAGAAATATTTTTTTGTGAATTGAAAAATCCACGATATAAATGAAGTTATTTTTCGTGAATGTCTAACAGAAAACAACTATTTTCCCGGCTACAGCCACATCTGATAGATATTCTGAAAGGGCCCTAACTAAAACGAAAAAATCTGAAATTGAAAATTAGCATTTTTATTCAGATAGTTATTGGATTTTCTAGTCCAGTCTTAATTAAGGACTTATATAGATGAATGAAACAAAGAAGAATGTTTTCCAAAAGAGAGTACTCACCAGAAATTATTTGTGGCATTGAGGCAAGAGAGGCATAGCATTTACTAGGTCTTCAATACATTTTTGTCGACGAAAATCTATTTCATGCTTTCACGGTCATCAGGAAGACCGGACGAAATGGGAAACACATTTTCTAGAAGCAATCTCACTTTGCAAAGATGGAAAAAAGTAAGAAACATTTCTTTTTGAAATTAGTGTTTTTTTGACATTAAAACCTGTCATGGGGTATGATAGATTGATTTGTTTGAAAATATGAAAATGTTGTTCCTAAAATCAGATGCGGAATCATCTGCGACTGAAAGATAAACTTTAGCCACTATCTTCCATCGTTCAAGATGACCTCTTGTGAGGTATTCATGTTGAAAAGGAAAAGTTCTCAATTGAATATTGAATAGAAATATTTTTCTGTGAATTGAAAAATCCACGATTAAAATAAAGTTATTTTTTGTGAATGTCTAACAGAAAACAACTACTTCCTTGTCTAAAGCCACGCTGGACATTGAACTACATCTGATAGATATTCTGAAAGGACCCTACTCCAAAGAAAAAACCTAAAATTGAAAATTTGCATTTTCATTCAGATAGTTATAGTTATTTGATTTTCTATTCCAGTCTTAATTAAGAACTCATATAGATGAATGAGGCAAAAAAGAATGTTTTCCAAAAGAGAGTACTTACCAGAAATCATTGGTAACATTGACGCAAGAGAGGCATCGCATTCACTAGGTCTTCAATACATTTTTGTCGACGAAAATCTATTTCACGCTTCCACGATCATCAGGAAGACCGGAAGAAATGGGAAAGACATTTTCTAGAAGCAATCTCACTTTGAAAAGATGGAAAAAAGATAGAAACATTTCTTTTGGCGAGACACTTTGAAATTAGTGTTTTTTGTCATTAAAAGCTGCCATGGGGTATCGTGGATTTTCCAATTCACAGAAAAATATTTCTATTCAATATTCAATTGAGAATGTTCCCCTTCGCCATAATTTTTCTTTTTTCCTACTTGGAGATGTTTGCGGAATCGGAAAATGTAGAATTATACAGAGTGTTTCATCCATAATTCCAAATTTGATTCAGTTCCTAGTGAAGGTGCCTCCGAATTGTTTGACTTATTTAAAAATTCATTTATTCGCAAAATAATTATACCTTTCGTTATGAAGTTATGAATCTGGTTTCGTTTATTTGGTATCTACAGCCTACTTGATGAGCGATATGCCCCAATTACCTCATCATTTTCCGACAAATAATTAGTGTATTAGGATTGTTATCCATCGGATTTTAGATTAGAAAACATCGATGGATTTGTCGTGAAAATGAGAATCTAGGAAATGTGTGTCTGAAAGATATTGTCACTTGAAAAAATTGACTTTTTTCACAATTAGTTGTTTTGGAAATATCAAACCGTCATAGGTTCTCGACTAGGCGGAAAAAACTGTTATATAATCCTTTTTACTCATCATTCATGTCCATCAGAGGTTGAAGTGGATCCAACGCAATCTAGATGCAAAAATGGAAAGGCTTCTGAAAAATCAAATATACCAATTTCTCGTTGAAGAGGGAAACATTCTCAATTGAATATTGAATACAAAGATTTTTCTGTGAATTGAAAAATTCACGATAAAGATGAAGTTACTTTTTGTGAATGTCTAATAGAAAACAACTACTTCCCCGGCTAAAGCCACGCTGAACATTGAACTACATCTGATAGATATTCTGAAAGGACCCTGAAAACCCTTAACTGAAAATTTGCATTTTTATTCAGATAGTTATTTGATTTTCTATTCCAGTTTTGATTAAAAACTCGTATAGGTAGATGGATGAGGCAAAGGAGAATGTAAAGGCAAATAATTGTTCCCTTATGCTGTCTTTCTCCACTCTTTCGTTCTGCTGATATAAATGGCGCTGGCGTAAAAAATCGGCCATTTCATTCATTCCGAGAAGATTCCCGATTCCACGAACCGTTTCACAGAGTTCTCAAAAAGCTATCCAATCACATTTCCATCTTCCATTCGACAATATCCTACGAAATTGCATCAAAGGGTAATTTATCAAATTCATTCGGAGTTCAGAATACGAATGGAAATAATTAGGCACGTTATTAGCTATGCTTTTAGTCAACCGGGCTCGAAACAACTTTTTAGTACATCCCTTTCAGTCGGAGACACGACATTATCTGCAAATCCAATTTATTTGGCGATGGTATATCTGTTTGACATGGAAATGTCAAAGGGAATGCAAATTCAACATGGACGTTTCGGCATGGGATATTATGTGTTACTCTGGTCTGGTTTATATGGCAATCGATTATGATGTTATACGCACGACTTCATATTTATTTATAGTTTGATTTATCGGGATCAACTGAAACTGATTGGTTTTGAATTTGATGGGCCAGTGCTTCGGAAATGTGTACGAAACACTGAGGATGAACCTCGTCAGATCCAGATTCGGCAAACCTGGTTTCCAACGACAAACACAACACAATTAGATAAAATAATAAATAAAAAACATTTTTAAAGCCAAGCTTTGATTCCAAGGCCCTAAAAAGTCAAAAATAATTGCTTCAGATGCTTTTGTATTGAAACTGAAAACTTTGCGCGACAACGTCTTAAATCTGTAACTCACGAAATAACCTACGTCAGACATCCAAAGCAATTATTTTTTACTTTTTAGGGCATATGAATAAAATCTTGTCTTTGAAAATGTGTTTTAATAATTACTTTATTTTGCGCTTTTTAGTTAGTTCGCCTTAATCTATGCATTTTTGTTGAAGCATCGTTATTATGAGGCCTTTTTTCCTGTAAGCTTTGAGCTATCTAGTTCTTCAATGAGGAGACCATCTAGAGATTAGCTTGTCTGCCATCCTGGAGCTGCCATCTTCAATTTATGAATTTTGACAAAAAATCAATAATATTCGACTAAATTCAAAATCTCCAATCCCAAAAACCCCGACCCCAATTTTCGATAGAAACGGTCTAAAATAAAAAAACTCGTCCACCATCTTGTAGCCGCCATCTTGAATTTTGACAATAGATTCATAATTTCCCCCACATACCAATTTTGAATAAAACCGAACCATAATGACAAAGATCGTCCGCCATCTTAGAGCCACCGTTTTGATTTAATGAATTTTGATTCATGATTTTCAACCCCGAAAACCCCCACATACGAATTTTTAATCGAATCGAACCATAAACACAAATCTCGACCGCTATCTTGGAGCCGCCTTTTTGTTTTTTTCTCCAAGAAAAAATTCATAATGCATTGCCACCGGCATTATGAAAACCTGCCTTTCCCTGTTAATCGGACAACTAGAAGTGGGTCGAAATTTAAGCCCATATTTTTCTGAGTTCAACCTTAATACTTCATATGTAATATGTAACACTTTAAGTTACAGTATACTGAGTATGAAGGAAAGAAGTTCTCATATTTCTTAACATTTATTTCATTATTTATTTTGCAATGAACACCTGAGAACAACTCAGTAGTTCGTGTATATTGTCAAACCTCAATTAGGTAATGAAAACATCACACAACATATTTGTTGTGACTTATAAATTGATATGCTACGATTTATAAGTCTTCAATAATATCTTTCTGAAAAATATTACCCTAAGGCCCGGTATTTTCACCTCCGGTTAAACTTGGAATAAATTAACCAATGGTTAGAATGTGCTTTTGTTCATGAATTAACGTTAAACAAAAGCATATTCTAACCATTGGTTAATTTATTCCTAGTATAACCGGAGGTGAAAATCCCGGGCCTGAAAGAAATTATTTGAAATTAACCCATTAGCGCCTACCGGCCCATATGGACCCTAACCCAACCAATCCAATCCATCCAATAGTATTTATTTAAAATATTCTCTACCTAACCCAACCCCTTCCCAATTATTAGGTACAGGCATGGACAAAAACAATCTGAATCAATACAGATTGTATATTATATTAGATGAGGTACTAAAGAGTACACTGAAGCAGTGTTTATGCGTATTCTGAGATTAAGCTGGTTGTGACCGGAGGTTGTTTTTAGTGCAATTGTGCAATGGATAAAAATAGCGGGTTCCAATTACGGTAAGTAGATTTTAGTATATTCTAGGAATTATCATTCAATTATAATTGTAGTTAAAACTTGCTAAAAAGTATATATTTTTTTATATTACTTTTCAAAATTACTATACAAATTTTACTTTTTTTATATCGGTGTGTAAATGTTAGTGGTCCCATATGGAACCTCAAGGCGCCAAGCTGAAATGAATTCAGATTTTTATTATTTTAGGAGAATCACACTTCAAGGTGCACGAGATATACCATAAGCTTCAGAAAATGAAGGCGAAGTGACATAATCCATTTGGAGCCCAGATCTTGATTCACTTAATTCATTTATTACAATTTCAATAATATCTGACAAGGAGCAAGAATCCTCCGAGTCAGAGTGGTGGACCATCTTCTCCTGTGGTTGAAGAGCTACGTGTGTCCGCTAACATGAGACAGGATAGGCTTGATTATTGCCTAATTCCAGTCCCAGAGGGCAAAAGAAAGCGATCTGCTGCCTCAAATTGTCCAGAAAAAGTTAAAATAATGTGTAATGAATACCAAGTTCGACATTGCATGAGTTTTTTTTCAAGATTTTCAATGCTAATAGATAATTGGTGATTTTTACTGTGATTAATGCTTGATTCTGCAATGTATAATGGAATAAAAACTTTCAAATCAAGGAATTAGTTTTTTTTCATCGTGAAGTAATTCAATCAGGAAAGCGCCTAGCGGGACCATATGGATCCATCCAATTCTTTGAAAAATTCGTTTTTTTTAAAAAACCTTATTTTAGTACCCATTGAGGTGAGGAGAATCAATAAAAACAACTAATCAGAAAAACGCAATAGAAGTTTTGATGATCTTAGATTACGGCGATCGTAAAAGAAGTAGAGCGTGCGTATGCGACATTTTTAATGAAAAATATCCTGATCGAGAACCAATAAGCAAATCGACGGTAAGCAAAATATTGCATAAATTTAATGAGATTAGCAATGTTAGGGATGAGTTCAAGAGTGGCAGATCGTTGCCGATGACCCTCAATTAAATGTATTACTTGGATTTCAAAAAAATTATCGTTCAATTACAACTTTATCTGGCAACAATGGGATCTGTCGTGGTACTATGCAGAAAATTCTACGAAAAGCCAAATAACATCCATATAAAGTTAGACTTATACATGAAACATAATGAAGACGACTTTGATAGACGCATAGAGTTTTGTGAAAATATGCTAGGAGTGTGTAATAAAAATGATGGATTTGAATTTTATGTCTTATTTTCTGACGAATAATTTTTTTTATAAATGATACCGTGCTGGGATTCTTAGGAATACCATTGTAGGGCCATATTTTTTTGACGGTTCTGTGACGAGTGAAAAATTATTTAGAAATATTGCAAACTTATGTAGTTCCATATTCAACTGCCACATTTTCAGACATTAATCAACCTGGTCAAACAGATTCTACTATTTGGTTCCATCAGGATGGAGCAGGTCCACATTATGCTCTAGTGGTTAGATATTTTCTCAATGAAACCTTTTCCAATCGCTGGATTGAATGTCCTGCTAGGTCCCCAGTTTTAACTCCCATGGACTTTTTCATATGGGGTTACTCAAGAAATGAAGTAAACATAAACCGATCTTCCCATTTGGAAGACCTTAGAGGGAGAATTCGAACTGAAATTCAACGAATTACACCAGAGATGTCAAAAGTTCAAAGACATCAGCACATATAAACTCCTTTTTTTCTCCTATGTCAGGTCTAAGCTGGAATATGCATCTGTGGTTTGGGCCCCGCATCACTGTACCTACATGGAAACTTTGGAGCGAGTGCAAAGGCGATTTCTGAAATTTCTTGCTTTCAAAGAAGATGGGGTATATTCCGACATTGGATATCCCCATACCGAGCTCACTCGGTGGTTTAATATCAGCACACTTGAAAATCACAGGCTGATTGCAAAACAAGTATTCCTATGGAAAACAATCCATGGACACATTGATTGTATATAAATTCTCCACATGCTTGAATTCCACGTACCTAGAATCACAAGCAGACAAAATATCATATTCCACCTACCCACTCCCCGCCTAAATGTAATGAAATTCTCACCACTACATACCATGTGCGAGACACATAACGTACACGTATCGCATCGAATAGACATATTCTCTTGCAATGTGGCATTCATAAAAAAGCTGACCTTTCCATAACATAGCATTTTCCTTTTTCTTACCTCATACATACTTATATCTGCCTTAGTTATTAGAACATTATTACCTCTGTACATATGCTTGTCACCCCTACTCTGTAACTGGATGTAATATGTTGAGTGATGTGATAAAAAAAAAATAACCCAAGTAACGTCTTGGATATTGTGAACTATCCCAAGGAGCTCAATTCGAGCATTTGTTGTAAATATGTTATTGCATACATCGCAAAATAAATAATGAAATAAACGTTGAGTATACTGTAACATGAAGTGTTATATATGACGTATGTGGTATGGTTGAACACAGATAAATATGGGCTTTTAATTTTTGATATAAAAATACACCCTATCAATTAAAAAATGTATCGAT
The DNA here is from genome assembly GCA_018342105.1 of Gonioctena quinquepunctata. Lineage (NCBI taxonomy): Eukaryota > Metazoa > Arthropoda > Insecta > Coleoptera > Chrysomelidae > Gonioctena > Gonioctena quinquepunctata. Next base: position 405,615 of record JAFIRS010000719.1, on the reverse strand, counting down.
GACGTCATATCTTATGAGGTAGTGGGGGTAAAAATTAGAAAACCAAAATAAAAAATCGACCTATCCGAGCCTTACCTCCGAAAATAATTAACTCGTACGATAATGGAGCGTTTCCACACTTTATGAACGCACTGTAGAATTAATGATGACTATTTCTAATATTCAATGCAATACATTTATCGAGAAAAATATTCAATTCAATGGAAAACTTATCTTTATATAAAGATTTTCAGTGATTTCTCTTTGTACAATGAACTTCATACCGAAAATTGTATACTAAATTATTCAGAATTATTAACGGAGAAACGTTCTCTTGTGTATTGTTTCAGGCTATTATGCGAAACTTCGTAGACTGGTTCTTTGGAGGATTTCACTCCATTTCTTAAAATTGCAATTTTCCGTCTTGTATGCTTTCAAACATTCAATATTCCTAGAAGAGTTTGGGATCTTTCGCGAAATTTCTCCACTACATTCTTTTCCCTATAGCAACTGATTCTTTTTTAAACTGAATTTTTTATGATTCATTGCAGGTGAATTTCAAGGTGATATATTCTATAAGATATAAGTTAATCAGAACTAACTTGCGTTCATGATTGGGAAGAGAGGTATAAGAACAATAATAATAATAATATGCTTTATTTGCTGATTTGATGAGACGAATTGTCCAGAAACAATCAATAGAGGATGTAAAACTCAACAACTGAAGACAATATAGAGAGCAAAACAATGGGTATTAATTAAAACAATGGGTATTAATTAAAACTTTATCAATTACACATTAACCGTTCATGATCAAAATCAAGGTACCCAGTGGTATTTTGAATATTTAATTTAATTTTATTGGTTTGTACTGAAAACATCTCCATTATTCCTAATGAGCATTTCAAATCCAGCTTTGCCTATTATTGAAGGAATAAAAACTTTTTAACGAAAAATTAAACCGACGAAAAAGAAACGGAAAAGCGAAAAATAAAATAATAATAATAATTTATTTGCGCAATAACATACAAAATAATAATATTCCGTTTTCCCCTTATCCTGTCATCCCGTTATCCCATGTTCCCGTTTTTTCGTTATCCCGTTTTCCCGATATCCCGTTTTTACGTTATCCCGTTATCCAATTATCCAGTTATCTCGTTTTCCTGTTATCCCATTTTTTCTCTATCCCGTTATCCCGTTTTCCCCTCATCCCCTTATCCTGTCATCCCGTTATCCCGTCTTTTCGTTATCCCGTTATTCCCGTTATTCCCGTTATCCCGTTTTCCTATTATTCCGTTTTTTCTATAAAATGAAAAAAAAAATAGGGGTTGATCGTAGAAGGGTGAAAATTAAGAGCAATATGAATTTTTTTATTCTAAGTCATGACAAAATAAAAATAAAAATCATGCCAAAAAAATAGGGGTTGATCGTGGAAGGGTGAAAACTTAGGGTTGTATGTATTTTTGAATGCTGTATCAAAAAAAAATACAATTTAAAAAAAAAAAAAAAAATCAATGGTGGACCACCCTTAAATTTTTGGGGGGATGATTTAAATCTAAGCCATCCAGGGCGCCACCCAAAACGCATACAAACGAATTCATTCAAATCGGTCCAGCCGTTTATGATACCGACTGCAGCGCCATCTGCCGGGCTGATTTGTGAATCTAAACCATCCAGTGCGCTACCCAAACGCATACAAAAAAAAATCATTCAAATCAGTCCAGCCGTTTAGGAGGAGTTCAGTGCCACACACGTACAGTAGAATTATATATATATATATATATATATATATATATATATATATATATATAATATATAAAGATATAATAATATATTTTGATTCAGAAATATTGGCCGGCAAGAATCTCTTCTCTTTATACCTTACATATACCGGATTGCCCTTTTTTGTAGTAAAAATATGCTAGAAAACAAATATAGGCTACAACCGCCCCAGAATGGAATGCCATATCTCAAGTGACTTTCAATTAGTGCGAAATATGCCATTCTAACAGCACCGGACTCTGATTCCCTGGAAATTGTTCTCAACGCAAAGCAGCCCGATGATATTTTTTTGGCAAGTTTTTCAATGTGACCATTGAAAGTAAGCTTATTATCTATGTGTATTCCTAAAAATTTACTCACTCCCACCTTATTGATTTCAACAGTGTCAAGATATACATCATTTACATTACACTTAAAAGTCAAGATATTAGTTCTAGTCACATTAAAAGTCAGCAAATTACTGTCACATCATATTTTAATTTATTTATGGTGGAGTTCAAGTTGATACCTCGGGATTGTGCCAAATAATGGTGGTGTCATCTGCAAACGAGGTTATCTGTCCATCTATCGCAACATGTGCCAGATCGTTATTAAATAATAAGAACAGAATTGGACCAAGCACTGAACTTTGGGGTACCCCACATCTGACCACACTGTTTTCAGAGATTTCGGCGCCCAGTGAGACTCTCTGCGTTCTGCCACTGAGATAAGATCTAAACCAATTTAATGAAGTGCCACGAAAGCCGTAAATTTGGAGCTTCTGTAGCAATATTTCATGACTCACCTAGTCGAATGCTTTAGTTAAGTCACAAAAAACTGCCGCAGCGTCCTCACCCTCGTTCAAACTGATGTATAAGCATTCTAAGAACTCAAAAAGAGCATCGCTGGTGCCTACATCATTACTAAATCCAAACTGGTTTGGAACCAATATTTTATGCTTTTGTATGAATGACATCATTCTGATCTTAAGTAGCTTTTCGATTATTTTTGACAGCGTGGGTAGAAGTGATATTGGCCTGAAATTGGAAGGATTGTCAATTTCTCCTCCCTTGTAAATAGGTATGATAATACCTCGCTTTGAAAAATCTGCAAAATACTCCATCTGAAAATGATGCATTTATAGCATCAACTAGAGAATTTAAAGCTGTTACATTGAGTTCCAAGAAAATTTTAGCTGATAAGTTTTCATAGCCTGAGGAATTTTTATTTTTATATCCAAAATTGTCTCTTTTAGTTCGAGCAAATTAGTAGGATGGAAAAATAATTTTCTGGTACTAATATTTTATGTAAATAATTTGAATAACTTCCATTAGTTTTTATTTTGGCATATAGAACCCTCCCAATCCAACAGTAATACTCGTTAAGGTCATTTGGAGACAACTGGAGGTTGCTATAATCTTTGGTGTTAGTCTGCCGAAGATAATAATAATAATAATAATATCGTTTATTATGCATAAAGTACATTTTATACATAAAAGGAAAAGGGTTAGCCAAAGGCTATCTTCCACCCCTCCTAAAAATTATATAGTGTGTGTAAGAAAATAATGATAAAATTAAAAAGAAAAATACTTATTCACTACCAAAACAATGTTAGAGAAAAAAACAATGTTAAAGAAAAAAGAAAGAAATCAATAATGAAGAGAGAAAGGAAGAACAAAACAAAATTTATACAATCATAAATGTGTTAATATCCTTGACATTCCATTGGTCAACTTAACCAATACATTACAATATTATACATTGAGTCTTATATTAGTACTGAGCAGTAAGCAGCTGTGATTTTATTTCTTTCTTGAATTGATGAATATTATGATGTAAAATGGGTAAAATTTCATTCAGATAACTAGGGGCAATATTTGAAAAACATCCTTCATATTTGAAAGTACGGTGCCTAGGTATGTTGAATAAGTTAATTCTCAAATTGACCGAATGTATGTCAGAATGCCTGCTCAATAGACTATATAAATAACTAGGAGTTTTAGTTTGGAGCAACTTAAACGGAAAAATTGTAATCAAATATTGGACTCTGTACCTCACATTCAACTCCTTCGTTTTTAACAAAAATGGCGTGACATGTTCACCATATGGAATGCAGCATACGAATCGCATGCAAGCATTTTGTATGCGTTGTAACTTCAATTTGTTATTTTGCGGCAAAAAATTGTAATACACCGAACAACAATACTCGATATGGGGGTAAATAAGAGTTTTAACTAGCCTGAGTTTCATTTCTTCAGATAACTGATACTTGAATTTATAAGCGATTTGAGTTTGAAGAATGATACTTTAAAAATGTTTTTCACATGTTCATCGAAAGACAAAGAGCTATCTATGATTACGCCAAGATTTTTAGCACTATCTACCCAGTCAATGTCTGCGTTATCGAGAGTGAGCCTAAAGTTTCTTTGGGTTTCAACTTTTTGTCCCTGAGATCCTATGCATAGAGCTAAGGTTTTATTTGGATTGATTTTCAGTCCCTGATGCTCCGAGTAAAGGAATGTTTCATGCGAATCTGAGTTTAAATTAGCTACGCAACTTTCTGTATCAGTGTTATGGGAAGACAAATATAACTGTATATCCTCTGCGTATAGATGTACCTGACAATGTGATAGGGAAGTGGGGTAATCAAAAATAAACATTGAAAACATCAAGGGCCCCAAAATGCTTCCCTGTGGTACACCTGAGGAGGTTTCTTTTAGGGTTGACCATGAGTAATCATCCAGTTTGACCCTCTGTGATCGACCTGTGAGATAGCTGGTCATCCATTTAAGAGAAATGTCGTCGAATCCTATGAACTTGAGTTTGCCAATGAGCAAATCGAAATTAACTAAATCGAAAGCTTTGCTTTGATCAAGCAGTACTAAAATGGTGACTTCTGACTCATCTCTGGCTCTCGCAAGATCGTTGATCTCTTTCAAGAGGGCAGTCTGTGTTCCGTGTTTTTTGCGGAACCCAGACTGCTCGTTCGGAAGTATTCGATTTTCTTCCAGAAAAGCTCTTACTTGATGGGAAACATTTTTCTCGAATATTTTAGAGAATGAGGGCAGAATGCTAATAGGGCGCAGGTCACTGAAAGAGGTAGGTGCCTTCTTTTTTGGGATTGGAATTATATTAGCAACCTTCCAGACATCTGGAAAAATACCCTGTCTGAAGGACTCGTTGAAAATATGTTTAACTTCATCAATACAGTGTGGTATCACGAGGGAAGTCATCTTGATATTTATATTGTCAATTCCTAAAGCATTAGATTTTATTTCTTTGATAGCAGTCAAAATATCAGCATTACATATATCGGTAAGGGAAAAGTTCAAAGGAGCATTCAATTTATTACTATTATAGAATGAAAGAGTGTCATTATTTACTATTGAATGTCCAGCCACATTTAAAAAATAGTCATTAATTTCTTCAGGTCTACGTAGTTCAATTGGCAGGCTATTAATTTGTGAGGATGATTTTGTAGTAACACCCCAATCTGCAAGATTTCTCCATGTCTTTTTTGAGTTGTTTTTATTTTTGTTCAGAACAAATTGTATGTATGCTGTTTTTTCACGTTTTACTGCATCACTGACGTAGTTGCGTAAAGTTACATAGTATTGTCTAGTTGCTGGTGTTTTTTCTTTAAGATATTTGGCATGAGCTCTATCACGGGTTTTCATCATCAATTTGATATTATAAGTTATATAAGGGGGTGCTTTATGTTTCCTGTTCACAGTGCAAATAGGAGCATGTTTGTCAAATAGCATAATGATGCATTCATTTAGAAAGTTTACTTTGGAATTAATATCTTGCATAGTCACAATTTCACCCCATGGTAATTTATCAGCATCTAGGGAAAAAAGTTCATGATTGAAATTCCTAAAATTTCTATAAAAGATCAAGTCATCATGAGTGTCTTCACCTTTGAAATCAATATCGCAATATACCATCAGGTGATCAGTTATACCATTCATATCAAGTGTATTAGAATTTCTTACCATTACATCCTTACTAATGCAAATAACATCAATCAAGGATTCAGAGGTTGTTGTTATCCGAGTAGAATTTTCTACAATTTGGTTCATATCAAAACAAGAAACTAATTATTGACCATGTTTCCCTAGACTTATTATTTGAGTTATTTAATTTCTCACTATAGTATAGCTTTCTTTGCAGACTTCACTGTCCTTCTGTAAATTGCCCTGTAACGATTAAAGTACCCATTAAAAAACTTTCTGAGGTAGTGTAATGAGCGCATGTTCTTTGATGATGTTTCTAAAGCCTTGGTGATCCAATTCTGTTTGTTCCTTTCTCTAGAGACCAAACGCATATGCCAATTTTGATGATTCTTACGTCAATCGAATTGTAATAATCTTGCGAGTGTCACTAAAGACATGACAGTAATAATCAAACTTCAATATGGCGACAACCAGACGCCATATTGTGACAAAATTCAATATGGCGACAACCAGACGCCAAATTGTGAAAAAGTGATAACAGCGTATATTTGCTCATTAGTTGGTTTATTTCTGTTTCAGTTACTATTTCGTTTTCGTTACATATTTAATACACTATCACTTGAATATTTTGATAGAAACTTAATTAAGTACAGTCAAACTCGGCTATAACGAACGACTTAATGACTTTAGATTCGCAGTCGGGTTTTTCGATTTTTTTAATTAATTTTTTTATTCATTTTACGGGTAACTATTTCTATTATAAAATATGGCTTCGGTATGTGAAATATTTGAGTGTTGTCGTTTCGACATATATTCCATAGCACCCTTTTCAATTTTTGACGGATGAAGATATAAATCCTCTACCGGAGACCTGATGTTTTCCATTTACGCGTCTTCACAAATCACTACCGAAACCTTGAAAACCTCATAATGAATCTGGAACTAAGTATAAGATGTAATAAATTCTTTGAAGATCGCGTGTTTATTTTTGTAGCGGCCATATATTTCCGAGTATCAACATTTTTAGTAGATACCAAAATTTCTTTCTGAATTGTAAGTGTTAAATAGAACCCGGCGTAAATATAGATGAGTTTATTATTTCGTGAACTGAAATTCTTCTGGAAAATATGAGCGAGATTTGTATATTTTTTTAACCTTATATCGACTACAAACATATTTCTGTTCATAAAACTGGAAGTGAAGTCGTTTTGAATTTCAAAATGATTCCATTGGTACTTGTTGATTATTTCTTGATGATTGAAATACCATTTTGAGAATCATTAATTAGAATATAAATTCATTTAACTCTTATTTGTATGGATATGCAGCGGCTTGAATATTCGATTTATGATATTAACAAAATTATAAATGGATTTCATCGAAACTTGGTGAAACCATTGACCGAATTCGTAATATTTTCCATACTTAGCTGCAGCCGTAAAAGATCTGAATTGGTACAGTATTTTTCACGATAATAGGTTCCGACTTAATTACTGCAGTGCAGTGCATTGTGTAGACAAGAGCTTGGCAATAAACAAGCAAAGTATAAAGGGTCGGTCTTTACATAATTATGTATTTAATGTATTCATCTTTACGCTTTCTTCTTTATTTGAATAGATTTGACGCGATTCTATTCACTGTAGTCAGAAGTAGTTTAGTCAAATCGCATTTCCTACAAGTATGGCGACCCTTGAAAGGTCGAATTAAATAATTAATGAAAGGGAACTGACGGTCATAGCGCTGGTAGTGGATACGTTATCGCAGGACCAAGTAGCGAACTTGTCGAATAAATAACGTGTTTTGAACGATTTCGTACACAAAAATTTTGCATTTTTCGGTAGTTTATGAAAAATGCCATACTCATGAGGTGTCGCTTAGAGCCCGCCATACCAATCGAAACAGGTAAATTTTTTTTGTTTTAAATAATTCGTTTAAAGTATACATTCATGAAAATCACCACGCCATACCGTTTTGAATCGGTGTGAAGTTAGCAAAGGAATCTCAACCACAAATTCTGACACATAGTTCATTTTATATGGGATATATCAATAAGACATAATGCACTAGTCGAAAGCATAACACCAGTTCTACCAATACTGCAGAATTGGACGGTACCAAAAATGATCTATACTATCAGGTGGTATCAACGAAATATTTATCGCTTCCCAAGTTTTTCAGTGAGAGAGGAAAACATCAGAATTTTTTTTATAGAATCGCTAAATTTTCGACAAATAATTGCTATAAAACAAGCATTACCGATTCTGCATAGTGGCACGGTACATCAAATTATTGATATGATTCATTCTATAACGTGGTGATAGCGAAATTATTATCACCCCCTCAGTATTTTGGTAATGGAGGAAATTATTTGATATTTTCAGTTGTAGTACCACAAGAGAATGAGAATAAAGTGAAAATAATTCGACAGATTTTCGAAAACTTGTTGCCAGGCAATAGACACGAGAGCCCGACGGGCTCGAGTGGCTATTGATCGAGTATTTCGCGTTTCAAACAGATATTTCAAATGTTTTTCTCCTTTGTGAAAAACTGAGGGGGTCATGATCATTTCGCTTGAATAGTTATTCTAATCCCAATTGGAACGACAATAAAAATAAGAGCACTACGAGGAGTGTTCATATGCACTGCCCGGCAAATGGGAAATTTATATACTACCAGTGTTTTTATTTTCAAAGCGTTCCTGGTACAATCATAAAAAAGTTCTGTCGTGTGGCCGTAGTTGCCCAGATTATTAGTAAAAGCCCTATCAAATATATTTGAGGAATAAATGCTCGGATAGCTGGATTGGACACCTGTTATCTGAAGCCGCATAATTTCCCTAGTTCACATTATTCCTTAATCAGTGGCGTGTGTTGGTGAGGTTGGGAATTATCCATTGAAAATAACTCTATCAATATGACTTTCTGGAGACCTTTCGAAACAAATAATAAAATTCAGTTGAGATAACATGTGTCTACTTTTACATGGGGTGATCAATTGGTATGATTGTAAGAATAAGTAACTGAAAAATACCACTGAAAAATAATATACCGACGCCTATGTGAAGGCGGCAAGTGGAAAGAGAATTCCTTCTCGAAACTTTTTATGTCGGTCCAACTGAGCTATACCACATTATAGAACGCATCATAAACAACGATTTGATATAACGTGCAAGTATGCAGAAATGGTCAAACTTGTTTTTTAGCACTTTGTTTATTGAAAATTTTGTGATTGAATCAAATTTTTTAAATGTTTTTCTTTCTAATTGAAAAACTGAGGGGGGTGATAATCATTTCACTAATACCACATTCTGAAATGAATCATAAGCAATAATTTGATTTACAGTGCAGGTTTACAGAATGTGTATAATTTATTTTATAGCACCTTGTTTATCGAAAATTTCAATTTTCAGATATTTAAATTTCCTTTAAAAAACTGAGGGGGTGATAATCATTTCGTTAATAGCACATTATAGAACGGATCATAAACAACGATTTGATATAGTGTGCAAGTCTGCAGAAATGGTAGAACTTATTTTATAGTAATTGGTTCACTGAAAATTTCGTGATTTAATCAGATTTTTCAAATGTTTTTCTCTCCCTTATGGAAAAACTGAAGGGATGATAATCATTTCGCTAACACCACATCCTAGAATGAATCATAAGCAAAGATTTTATTTACCTGCAGGCTGCAGAATTGGTATCTAAATTATTTATTTTAAGAAATTTCTAATTTAATATTTTTTTAATTTTAACTATGGAATCTGAGTGGTGATAATCATTTCGATAATACCACGTTATAGAATGGAGCAACGATTTCTCCTACCGTGCAAGTATGCAGAACTTGTTTTATAGTAGTTAGGTTATAAACAGTTTTCTGAAAATATCAAATATTTCAAATGTTTCCCTCTTTTACGAAAAAACTGAGGGGGTGATAATCATTTTGTTACCAGCACGTTATAGAATGAATCATTTGCAATAATTAACCGTGCAACTATGCATTGTTTTATAGCACTTAATTGTCGAAAATATCGCGAATCTATAAAAAAATCTGATGTTCTCCTGTCTTACTGAAAAATTCGGGAGGCGATAATTATTCCATTCAATTACGTCTTATTGATATATCTCACATAAAATTTTCTATGTGTCAGAATTCGTGAATGAGATTTCGTTGCTAACTTCACACCGATCCGTTTTGACGGGTATAAATAATCGCCATACTGCCGTAAAATAGTCGATTTGTTTAAACTTTTTTCTTTTATTATAAGTATAGCATATTGTTATTCCAACTTTCGAAAAATTAAAACGCCATACTGTAGCAAATCATTTCATATATTTTTCCCCACATCTTTACGCGAGTGTGGCAGTCTTCAGCATCATCGTCACAGTATGGGGTATTTTTTTTAGGTACAATCATATTGAAGTAAACTGCAATAACTGCGATTCTAAAAACGTTTCGAAAAAAAAGTTTTACAAGTATGGCGCTATTTTTGCAGTTAACCAGGTAGCTGCTGTGGACCGTTGAGGAGATCCCTCGACTGTCTTCCGTCTCCATCATCAGATTAACTCCGGGCCTCCATTATGTTGTAGTGTCATCAGAACTACATATGTGTGCCAAGTTTCAACAGAATCGGTTCATAGGTGTGAAATCAATAAATCATCCCCTATTTTTCTACCCTTAGGAGTGTATTTTTTTCAAATTCAAACGGGACCAACTTTGAAGCTTACCCTATACAATAAAAGAAGAATCATCCAAATCGGATAACCCAGTACATAGTTAGGCGTGGTAGAATCGGTTAACAAGTAAAAATTCAGTGGGCGAACCAACAATCATCCCCCATTTTCCTACCCTTAGCAGTGAATTTTTTTTCCAAATGGGACCAACTTCGAGGTATACCGTATTCGATGAAAAAAAATAATCAAAATCGGACTACTCTGTAAAAAGTTATGCGTAGTCATACGTAAAAAAAATATACGCGTCGACTATAGACTAGAGAAAAAAATCCAGAAGTTGGGTTTTTCGGGTGAGTACCAGAAGAATAATGGCAAGGAAACTGAAGTGGGGAAAATTTTGCATTATGTTTTTGGTCTACTGTTTTCAAAACCAGAAGATTAATTTAAACCGAAACATAATTTACTGGATAAGTTTTGCGATTATTTCGTTGATAACTATACATGGTGTTAGTGAATAAGTGCGACAAACTTCAGGAGGTAATTATGCATGAACAAATAATGACAGTTTGCTATAAAACTTGTGTCCGCAAATGCTTCGTTTTCCGAGATGAGGGATGTTAAAGATTTTCTTAAAAACGAACTATTTATTTATTGCTCTGAAACCAGTCGAGATATGCAAATGAAATTTGGTGAGTTTCAAGAGGTAGTTATTGCGCATTTTTGACATGCAATTGAGAATTTTATGTTCATCATTGGCGCGCATACGGGTAATGATCTCCATTTTTTTAAAGAAAAAAATGGTACGCCACTGATATATTTCAAATTAAAAATCATTCCTCGTTCAATTTGTTACAAAAAATTTCTCTTGCCTTTTTTCGTATGGAGCGTCGTTTTTATGCAAAAAAATAAAACATCTTAACGCGTATTTTTCATTTCTTTAATACATTATCAAGAACTATCTAATACAATAACGGTCAACCAGAACAATAACAGAAAATAACACTTATAAATAAATAGGCGCAAAGCTACAACAAATGTTCAAAATGACCTCCCTCAGACGTAATACAAGATTCAACTATTTGCCTCATTGATTGTCGTATTCGCGCAAATATTCCTGGTGTATTTCTTATTGTCTCACTTCCGGCTATAATTCGATTCCTCAGGTCTTCAACATTTTCGACAGGAGTGGTTTAAACTAATGACTCAAGAAAACCCCAAATGCAAAAATCAAGAGGATTTAAATCTGGAGATCGAGCAGGCCAATGTTCCGTATCTCCCCTACCTATCCAACGAATTGGATATACTGTATCTAAGTGATTACGGACAATAATGCTTAAATGGACTGGTGCACCATCATGCATGAGCCAGAAGTGTTGTCTCAGCTGTAGAGGAATTTCCTCAAGAATAACTTCCTGTAGGAAATTAAGGTGAGAGTCGCCTGTTAGTCGTTGTGGGAGGAAATATGGACCGATTAAATGATCATCAAGTACCCCAATTTACTGAAAACTGATGCTGAAACTGAGCTTCAAAGATTCCATGTGGATTTTCCTCAGCCCAGATTATTAGGAAATTTCGTATACAATGTCGTCCAAAATTAGCCTCATCAGTAAACAAAACGCCATTGAAAAAATTAGGAATTTGAGCGATTTGATGAAGAATTCAATGGCAAAAAACTAGTCTCGAAAAAAAGTCTCTAGGTAGTAGAGCTTGCACACGTTGAATATGAAACGGATGCAATTGCTGTTCTTCAAGAATTTCAAATACAGTGAAGTTGCTAACATTCAGTATGTTGGAAATTTTTCGAGTACTTGTTTCAGGTGACTTCGCAATTAACTCGAGAACTGATTCTTCTAGTTTCACAGTTCGTACTTCTCGAAGGCGCCCGCAGTCAACCGTTTGTTTCTTGAATGTACCATTTTCGCGCAAACGTTGGTGAAGACGAGCAAATATTGTGTGATGGGGTACCCTACGTCCTGGATAACCCAGCATACAATCGCCGAGCTTGCCGACCATTTCCATTACTTCGACCATAGACGAAATGCATGTCTGACAATTCCGCATTTGTAAAATTTTCCATTCTTTTCGATAAAAGAAAAATTAATTACTTATTATCATTAATGTTATACCAAACTGAAAGCTTAAAAATCAAGAAACGCTAATTTGACATTTTGTTGGAATATTCGTATTTAACAGAATGTTGACAGTAGCCTACTAGCAGGAATAGCCACCAATTTCGATTTTTCAAAAGGAACACCCTGTATGTTTTATGTTTTTCGGATTCTACGACTCAAATTACACACGACAGTTTTGCCAAATTTTTATTTCACTATTAAAAAACATTCTTTTTTATTTTATTTTTTGTAGCCCAGGAGACCTTGATTAGGTAAAATATATACTAATTTACATCAGTAACTCATAGTAATAGTCATTTCATCGAAAAAAAGGCACGAGAGATTTTTGGTCACAAATTGAACGAAGAATTAAAAAATTATTTTTAATTTGAAATATCTCAGTGGCGTACCATTTTTTTCTTTAAAAAATTTGAGATCATTACCCGTATGCGCGCCAATGATGAACATAAAATTATTAATTGCATGTCAAAAAATGCGCAATAACTACCTCTCAAAACTCACCAAATTTCATTTGTATATCTCGACCGGTTTCAGAGCAATAAATAAATAGTCAGTTTTTAAGAAAAACTCTAACTCTTGGAAAACGAAGCATTTGCGGACAAAAGTTATGAAGCAAACTGTCATTATTTTTTCATGCAGAATCACCCCCTGAAGTTTGTCGCACTTATTCACTAACACCCTGTATAAGACGAGTTTCTACTTTTCCTCCCTTCATTTGGGCGGAACACTCATCCTCTCCAAGTAGAACAACAAATACCTGCGAATCCTTTCATAATCAAGTTGATCAGACATTTTATAGACCAGATCCGAATATGAATTAGTTTTTAAGAATTATTCTGGAATACCAATTAGATACATATATAAAAATTAACAGAATCAACATGCAACATAAAATGTATGATAAGAAATAGTTAGGTAAAAATTAAAATTTAAACCAAAAATTGCAAGACTTGTCCCAAAACAAAATCTCCCAAATAGAGTTTGTTAAAATAATTTCATATTTGACACAAACCAATTAATTATTTATTTTCGTATCTGCATAGCTCTTAATAGATTCATAAGTTAGACTTGACACAAACCATTTTAAATTTTTCATCTCGTCAATCCTCAGTCAAAGATGCTGCCTAAAATTTATTTTAATGTAACATAAATATTTGAATGATACATAAATAAAACAATCGAATCAAGCGTGTTGCGTACAATATTTTTTCGGCAACCGTGTAGAATATCAAATCAATGAGACGACATATTTCTTCATTATACATTTAAATTCTTATTTGAATTAAACAGAACAGAAAATACTACATATTAACAGAAACATTCTAATTATTATTCATATTAATATTTATATTAAAATTCGAGCAATTGCTAATATTGAAGGGATTCTATTTGTTTGATGGAAATTTCCCAAGGCACATTTTCAAAGTCACTATCGCTGCTGCTTTCCATATTTTCTTGCGAATTGCGATAAAAAAACATGCAAACTTTTGACAATTAATTTCATATGAACTGTCAGTCGTTATTTCGTTGCTATGGTAATGATCAGCTGCATTTATCAAAACCATACCTACCAAGATTTTCATATTTACAATGACAACAACGACGTAATTCTTCCCGGCCTAGTCCGCGAAGTACGTACTTCCCGGACTAGGCCGGAAAATGCTACTTTCTCAAAGAAAAAGCGTCCGGGAAGTGGGTACATCCCGGACGGTTGCCGAAAAAGGTTTTTTATTAATTTTTTTATTTTGTGCTTTTTAGTAAGTACACCTTAATCTATGCATTTTTGTTAATGCATAGTCATTATGAGGCTTTTTTCCTGTAAGTTCTGAGCTATCTAGTTCTTCAATGAGGAGACCATCTGAAGATTAACTCCTACGCCATCTTCAATTTATGAATTCTGACAAAAAAACAATAATCTTCGACTAAATTCATAATCTCTGACCCCAAAAACCCCGACATACCAATTTTGAATAGAAACGTTCCATTATCACAACCATGTGGAGCCGCCATCTTGAATTTATGAATTTTGAGAATAAATTCATAGTCTTTGACCCCGAAAACCTCCACATACCAATTTTTAATAGAATCGGACCATAATTACAAAACTCGTTCGCCATCTTAGAGCCGCCATCTTAAATTTGTGAATTTTGAAAAAAAAAATAATATCCGACCCCGAAAACCCCCACATACTAATTTTGAGTCGAATCGGTCCATCAATACAAGTCTCGTCCGCCATCTTAGAGCCGCCATCTTGAATTTGTGAATTTTGAAAAAAATTCATAATCTGCGACCCCGAAAACCCCCACATACTAATTTTGAGTCGAATCGGACCATAAACACAAATCTCGTCCGCCATCTTAGAGCCGCCATCTTGAATTTGTGAATTGAAAAAAAAAATCAAAATCTGCGACCCCGAAAACCCCCACATACTAATTTTGAGTCGAATCGGACCATAAACACAAATTTCGTCCGCCATCTTAGAGCCGCAATTTTGTTTTTTTTTCCTCAAAAATGCATTGTCACGGGAACTATGAACACCTGCCATATTTCACGTTAATCGGGCAACTGGAAGTGGATCAAATTTAATTTGCAAGATTTTATGACAAACATCGGGACAGGTGAAACTAAATAAAAGCTTGTAATATGATTCGGCAACCGAAAATAAAATGCAATAATACTCATTCGATGAATTGCACAAAATATTTGCTCAATCAAAAAAATGTTTCAAAAATACATAAATTTGATATAAACTGATTTCAGTTCTGCAATTAGCCAATAAATAAATTCAGTATTTTATAAATTTGATTTATCGTAAAATTAGTATGAAAAACGAGTGATTTAACAACTAAACTAAAACCTGCTTCCAAAAGTAAAAGAAAGAAAAAATGTTTCCTGCGTTTCCATTTCAAAAGCCCAGAAGCGCGCCATCGAAAGGATAAACAGATATTTTATATACCAGCATTGATGCACAGAATGAACTATAGTAAAATTCATCCAGTATGGGTAATACTGGTTACCTACATTCTCAGAAAAAAAGTCCTGGGACTGGACTGACTATGACAGGATTCGAACCATCGTCACTTTGGTAAGAGTATAAAAGTGCTTATGCTCTAAACCACTTGGCTATCGAGTCACTGGAAATTGCCGGCCTTATAATCGTGAGATTCCATAACATGTATTGTCAGTTTCCTACCTATCAGGGGTTTATTATTCTATTTCGCGTTTGCGTCGATGTCGGTATTGCAATATTGCGTGACCTCAACATTGTGTGTGCCGCCAGCTTCATGAATGGAGCAAAATTGATTCGTTTAAATGCCTTTTTTTATTATCTCATTTATTCTTGGGAACTCTTCAATTTTATCTAGTGAAAATTTATAATTTATAAAATTCAAATTCTGAACCGATAGTGAAATACAATGTAAAAAATCGTTCAAGTGTAAGTTTGACTAATGTACCATGTATGGTCACACCAGAAATATAAGAAGGTCGTAAATCAATATTAGCCGACGACCCTCATTATTACCTATTGTTCGAAATATAGATAAGCAATAAAGATGTGTGTCCCTTGAAAGATTCCCAGGTCCGGATTAAAATATCTCATGAAATAGTTTCTCATTTTAATAGTAGTGGGCACTCCATTATTTTTGGCTTTTGTTGACAGTTTTGTATTTAAATTTATTTGATAATAAAAAATCTCGTAAGGTTGATTTAGAACCCTTGGTAAGGATATGTTTAAATGTGTGTAAATAATAAAATTCACTTACCGGACCACCAGACTTTCAGTACTAATGTGCTATTAACGAGATTATAGCAATAATGGTCTATTTATGGTTACAAAATAAATTACCTATCAGATTTGGAAAACAAGACTGTTTTGAGAACTGACCGCTTTCTAATTTCAGAAATAAAGGGGGTAAAGTTAAACAACATTTAGTAATTAGAAAAATCGAATTAAACGGTTTTCTTCACATAAAGGATTCAATATAAAATTGAACCAGAAAATGGTAGATCTCAGGTGAAAACAACTACTTTCCTGGCAAATACCACGCAGAACGTTGAATGATATTCACCTGAAAATCCATGCATACTTCCATATAATATCAATGGACATTGAATGCAAATGTTTCTTTCTGATAAGCTCGATTATGTTTAATTTGGACCTTTGGCTGGTTGACTACTCCGTACTGATGAGGGCCAAGAAGCCTGAAACCGGTATGCGGATTGTTAGGTGAACACGACATAAATTAAACATAATCGAGCTTATCAGAAAGAAACATTTGCATTCAATGTCCATTGATATTATATGGAAGTATGCATGGATTTTCAGGTGAATATCATTCAACGTTCTGCGTGGTATTTGCCAGGAAAGTAGTTGTTTTTCACCTGAAATCTACCATTTTCTGGTTTAATTTTATATTGAATCCTTTATGTGAAGAAACCGTTTAATTCGATTTTCTATTCATTCCACTTCACATGGCACTTATCTTTCACTATATGCTAGACGGGCTTGCCACTCCTACTGAGAAGGAATCTTTTATTCAGAAACCTATCGAGGTGGGAGATTTTCGGAGTGTTTCTTTCTGTCACTAGGTACCGCCAGTTAAAGTTTATCTTTTCCGGCGTACATATAGGTGTTACAAGCTCGATGATGGTTTGTTTACGTTGTGTCTCACTTCAGCCAGAGTTCTTTGGACCTTTGGCTGGTTGACTACTCCGTACTGATGAGGGCCAAGAAGCCTGAAACCGGTATGCGGAATGTTAGGTGAACACGACATAAATTAAACATAATCGAGCTTATCAGAAAGAAACATTTGCATTCAATGTCCATTGATATTATATGGAAGTATGCATGGATTTTCAGGTGAATATCATTCAACGTACTGCGTGGTATTTCCAGGAAAGAGTTTTTTCCCCTTTTAAAATTATTTAATTCCTTTCCATGGCACTTATCTTTCACTATATGCTAGACGGGCTTGCCACTCCTACTGAGAAGGAATCTTTTATTTAGAAACCTATCGAGGTGGGAGATTTTCGGAGTGTTTCTTTCTGTCACTAGGTACCGCCAGTTAAAGTTTATCTTTTCCGGCGTACCTATAGGTGTTACAAGCTCGATGATGGTTTGTTTACGTTGTGTCTCACTTCAGCCAGAGTTCTTTGGCCCTTTGGCTGGTTGACTACTCCGTACTGATGAGGGCCAAGAAGCCTGAAACCGGTATGCGGATTGTTAGGTGAACACGACATAAATTAAACATAATCGAGCTTATCAGAAAGAAACATTTGCATTCAATGTCCATTGATATTATATGGAAGTATGCATGGATTTTCAGGTGAATATCATTCAACGTTCTGCGTGGTATTTGCCAGGAAAGTAGTTGTTTTTCACCTGAGATCTACCATTTTCTGGTTCAATTTTATATTGAATCCTTTATGTGCAGAAAACCGTTTAATTCGATTTTTCTATTCATTCCACTTCACATGGCACTTATCTTTCATTTAGTAATTACCTACCTAATATTCCGTTGTGTCGGTTGTGTCTATTTTGAAGTGTCTATTCGATTTTTATGTCGTGAAAAATGTGGCGTCCATGGGCTCATCCTGAAGCTAGTACTTCAACTGGTGGTCGTAGTACTACTAGTCGACAAATGTTACACCCTCATGGGAAACAAATTATATTAAATGTTTATACTTCCCTTCTGGAACGTGGAATGTCCAAGGATCAAGCTGTGCAGGAAAGTGCTTCTTTAACAAAAACACCGTATTCTACAGTGTTTAATATAGTAAGTAACCCTATTTTAAAAAGAAAGAAATGAAAAGACTCTGGCGGTTCAAGGAAACTAGATGGCTGTGATATAGATATTATTCGAAGAACTATATATGCCTTGTATAAAGTACAAATTGTGCCTACATTAGATATTATCCGTTTTTTTATTATCGGAAGCTGCATGGAAATGATTTTTAAAATTTTGTATATATCTTATTGTTTAAAAAATTGTTAGAAACAAATGCGTTGTTTATAAGATAATTGACAATTTTTTGTGTAATCCTAATCTTTGAGGCAAATGATGATTTGAAAAAAAATCGTTCCTTAAAAAAATTGCTTATAGTATTTGTTTTTTTTAAAATTAAAAAAATTTTTTAAATATATTTATCTTCTTTTAATATAAAAAAAAAGGTTTAATTTAATTTTTCATTGTTTATTTAATAAACAATTCATTATAAACAAATAAATTTTTACCTATGTTTTTTTTCTTCTACTTAATGTAACAAAATCATGAGTTGTTTTTTGGGATTTTTTTTTGAATATTTTTTATCGAATTTTATGATTACCGTTCTCCGTAATTCCATCATTCTCACCTGATTTTTGATCTTTTAAATTATTATAATTTATAAACTAATGGAGATACGATCAAAACTCATTTATTCTCCATTAATCAAAGAACAAATTCAGCTTAAAACTCAAGTTGTTACCAAACCGGAATCCAAAGGTAATTTGGATAATGAGAAATATTAAGAGCTAAGAATAAAAGTGTAAAACAGGCATGTTAGAATTGAATTGTAAATATCATTAAGTGTCCATTGACGATTACTCGTAGACACGTGGTCAATTACAATAAAATGATATTTTAATGGTGGTGAAGATGAACGTGCATAAAATATTCTGTTCATTGATGAATAACTAGAATTTACTAAAGAATCTATTATCTCAGTAATTTTGTAGAAAAAACCATCAAGTCATTTATAAATTATTATGAACATAATAGAGACACAGCCAGAAAAATTAAACTCGAAATAATTTTCCAGATATTAGTAAATTTTTCAAAAAGTAATAGAGTGAGACTTAAATCTAAAAGCTCAAATTGTTTATCAATGAACGTTAAATGACAAGTTACTGAAGTGATGTTGTCATATTTGTAAAAGTTCATTAGATATTTAAACATTGAAGCTACAAAAAAATATCTCAAAGTATTTTTTTATAAACAAGTGCAATAAATTAAATAATTAATTTGTTGACAACTTGAGTTTTAAGCTGAATTTGTTTTTTGATTAATGGAGAATAAATAAGTGTTTTGGTCGTATCTCCATTAATTTATAAATTATAATAATTCAAAAGATGAAAAACCAGGAGTTACGGAAAACAGTAATTATAAAATTTGATCAAAAATATAAAAAAAATCCCAAGAAACAACTCATGGTTGTTTTTGTTACATAAAGTAGAATAAGAAAAAAATATGAGGTAAAAATTTATTTGTTTAAAACAAATTATTTATTAAATAAACAATGAAAAATTAAATAAAAAAATTTTTCTTTATCAAAAAGCAAGATGAATTATGATAAAAAAAATGGTTCCTCAATATTAATTATAAGTGGTGGAAAACATTGTTAATTAACAAATACGTTTTAGAGCTATATTTTTTTTAAGAAACGATTTTTTTAAATCATTTGCATCAAAGATTGGGATAACATTTTTTTTTCAAAAATCTTATAAACAACGCATTTATTTATAACAATTTTTGAAATTTTTTTGCCGGCGGATTATTGTTTATTTATCTATCCAATAAGTGCATGAATTTTTTCATTTCTTAATTCTTATATTTAATATGAATATATTTTTATTGTTAGTGTCCGAAGTGGGCGTGGCTTTCGCAAGCCAGAGTACCCGTTTTCGGCCGTATTTTCACCGCTCTGAGAAAATTATAAATATTGGTCCTGCAAGTTCCTGGAGTTGTGACTTTCTTTTAGGAAATTTCCTCCTCGTTTTAATTTTTTTTTATATTTCAAAAATCTCAATTAGTTTTTGAAATATTTGCAAAAAACATAACCCCTTTATTTTCAGTAAATTGTTTATAACTTTTGCAATTTTTGGTGGTGGTGGAACTTTTTTTTTTTCAAAAATCATCTACATGCTATTCCCAATAGAATGACACCTTGTTTATATGTTTCCGAGACTGCCGAAAAAAGTTGATCAAAAAAGCATTTGTTAACTAGACTAAGTGCGAATTTACACGATCCAATAAAATTGATCAATAAATTGAACAATAAAATTGACCAATATGGGTTATATTTACACCTGACAATTTATTGGTCAATTTTGGAAACAGTTTTACCTCAGGAATACCAACATACTGACAAGAAATGGTTCAACTATAGGAAAAGTTCCGAATATTATTCAATAGCTTATTGAATTGACTCTGATCCATTCTTAAATAACGTTTGAATTGATTAGGATCTGCACTCAGGAATTTTTCGTGACCTAATGTCAAGTTTCCTTTCCCTCTATTCTCAATCCAAGATCTGATCCACCATCTTCTACATCTCTGTCTTTCATATTCAGCAATGCACATTGCTGCGAATGTAATGCAACGTAAATTATGTTTTTTTTCGCACTATAATTTTTCTCGCGGTTAGGGTAGGGTATGTGAAAACGCGTAAATAATAACATATAACCTGAAAATCTCTGTTCTAGCAGGCATCCAATTCATGGCCGAAAGTTACTGCAAATTGTCACTAAAAATTGATGAAAAATTAGAACCGATTCTAAACGCATCAATTTATTGGTCAAGTTCAAATTGACAATTTTCTGTTTACACCTATCAATAAAATTCAAGGTCACAAAATTGACCGATTTATTGGATAAATTCGCACTAACAAACAACATGCAGAAACATGTCAAATCTAAATAATTTTGGTTCAAATGATTCCTAACATGCTTCCCGGACAATTAATGTGAACATGGCTGTAATTTTGGTATATTCTAGTTCGTTTTCTAAATTTTAGAAAACTGGAGTTATTTCAGTGACCTGTACAACAAAATTCATTCCAGGTTACTGGAAAAGTCATCGTCTAACTTGATATAAAATAGAAAGCTCGGAGCTGACTGCAGAATGAGTTCCTGAAGTCGAGTTGGGAATGTTTACGTCTAATTTTCTTGCTCCCGGGAGAAAACGTTTTATATTCAGGCTCACCTTTGATGAATATTAATAGTAAAGAACTTGTTAGCGTATCATACCAAAATGAAACACGTGCTTGAACTGTCTCTATTATCCAATATGGAGTATCCATAAAACATACCGAAGACATTATTTTTTATGAAGAAAACACGGATTTAAGAATTCTTCCGGATTTCCACTTCTCCGTTTCATATACAAAAAAAAGTTGAGAGGTGTCAAGGGACACCCGGATGGAACGAAGTTCCTTTCGAATAATTAGTGAAGGAATTGTAATAAAAATCTTTTTGTTCAACTTATAATAATTTTTTTTTTATTATTAACAAATATAATGTAATATAAAATTAATCAGTAGGCTCAATTTTAGTACATACGCATTGATATTGTAATATTAAAATATAATTTGCTTTTAAATTTATTAAAGTTATGACGCGTACACTTGCTAAACACACAATAATGGAGAGATTATAACGCGTATGACTTGGTTAGCACAATAGTAAAGAGAGGTTATAATGCGTACTTGCTAAAAATACATAAGCATTTATTATTGTCTGTATAAAATCTCTACTTACCTAACTCCAACAGCAATATCCGGAACTTGTGCAAAAACACTGTCAGAATTCATTATTGTTATTATTTTTAATTATTATTTATTATGTACAAAAAACCTGTATACACTCAACAAAAATAATCGTCGCGACACCACACTGTTCATTGCGAAATAGAAAGACGAAACTAAAATAACTGGCTTGCTTTCTATGAGAGAGAGAGAGAGAGACAGAGAAACACGCGCACGCCGCACGGCTTACAACTACAGCAGAAAGTGTCGTTACAACTTTTGGTCTCAATTTATTCCGTCTAGCCCCCTTTCGCAACGCGCGATAAGGAACTTCGTTCCAATAGGAGATATAATCGAAAGTTTGGAATAGTTATTTATACAACAAGAATATAAAGCGACTCTTTTTTGCACGCGCGAGTTTTCATAACGAGCCGTAGGTGAGTCATGAAACCGCGCATTTGATAGGTGTTCTCAGAAAAAATATCTAAGGTATCAGAATTCGTCATTCTTGCGTATTTGGGAGAAAAATCTAAAACTATGAAGTCACCCCTGTGGTCGAGAGTTGTCTATGTTAAAATCAACATTAGTTGTTATATAACAAGACATATAATACACTAGCGGACCCGACAGACGTTGTCCTGTCCAAATTTCTATGTTCCCTAAAATGTTTTTCCCGAAAACTCTCGTCCGCGTAGAATTTCTTTTTTTCTATGTTTACCTTTATGTTGTTCCATCTAGATTATGCTTTTGACTTCTTCCTTCCTTGTCCCGTTACTCGTTTTTCCGTTTTCCCGTTATCCCATTTTCCTGTTACACCTTCTTTTCTTTATCCCGTTTTCCCCCTTATCCTGTCATCCCGTTTTTTCATTATCCCGTTATTCCCGTTATCCCATTATTTCGTTATCCTGTTATCCCATTTTTTCTTTATCCCGTTATCCCGTTTTGCCCTTATCCTGTCATCCCGTTATCCCCTTTTCCTGTTTTCCCGTATTTCCGTTTTCCCTTTATTCCCTTTTCCTGTATCCCGTTATCCCGTTTTTCGTTATCCTGTTTTCCCCTTATCCCGTTTTCCTTTTTTCTTATCCCGTTATTCCCGTTATTCCGTTTCCTGTTATCCCGTTTTTTCTGTTATCCCGTTTTCCTTTCCCGTTATCCTTATCCAGTTATCCCGTTATCCCATTTTTTCTTTATCCCGTTACCCCATTTTTTCTTTATTCCGTTATCCCCTTTTCCGCTTATCCTGTCATCCCGTTTTCCCGTTTTTCGTTATCCCGTTATTCCGTTTTTTCTATGAAATGAAAAAAAAATAAAAAATAGGGGTGGATCGTAGAAGGGTGAAAATTAAGAGCAATATGAATTTTTGTATTCTAAGTCATGACAAAATAAAAATAAAAATCTTGCCAAAAAATGGGGGTTGATCGTAGGAGGGTGAAAATTCAGGGTTGTATGTATTTTGAATGATGTATCATAAAAAAAGAAAAATATTTCTCTAAAAGATTAAATTAAGAGGCGGACCACCATTTAGGGGGATGATTTGTGAATCTAAACCATCCAGGGCGCCACCCAAACGCACACAAATTTTTTTATTCAAATCGGTCTAGCCGTTTATGATACCGACTGCAGCGCCATCTTCCGGGCTGATTTGTGAATCTAAAACATCCAGGGCGCCACCCAAACGCATACAAAAAAAATTCATTCAAATCGGTCCAGCCGTTAAGGAGGAGTTCAGTGCCACACACGTACAGTAGAATTATATATATATATATATATATATATATATATATATATATATATATATATATATTATATATATATATATATATATATATAATATATATATATATATATATACAGTGCTAGTCAAAAGTCCCCTCCCCTCGTATCTTTTGAACGGGTATACTTATAATAATGAAATTTGGAGGGTGGAAATAAACGGATGTAGGCTTCTCAACTGGTCATAACAGGTGACGCAATAGTCATAAATGACGTCACAAGGCCACTGTGACCAATAATTTTAAATGGGACCCTATGGCAAGTGACAGCTCGTTTGAAAGGTATTGAAAATACCTATTCAGTCATACCAATTTTGTTTGGGTTTCGGCTGATTTTGATTGATAAATTGAAGAAATACGAAAATTATAGTTTCGCATTTAATTAATAAAGATTTTAAAGTACGCCTCTGGTTAATTGTCAAAAAGGTTGACGTTTTTGAATTCTCTACTTGTCAAAACCGTAGAAAAGTTGGCGATTTGTCTCTATTTTATAGATATTTTCATGGGCGATGCTCTTCTGAAATATCAACAATCGTTCCTGCTTTGGCAGTCTCTTCGAGACTAACCCGTCAAGTTCAGTCATCACACCCCTTCGTGGTCACTTTGGAGACCTGCAGAACATCACTTTCCAAAGACTCGTTCATCCAACGCACAGCGAGGCTTTGGAACTCATTGCCTAGGGAGGTGTTCCCCGAGGCATACAACCTCCAGAAATTTAAGAAGAACACCAACTCCTACCTTCTTTCCCTTGGTTCCCACGATGTTCTCTGAACATTACAGGATATCCCTTTTCGTGGGAACCAGAACATAAAAAAAAAATAAAAAAAAATGAAAAAAATATTTAAATAATTGTTGTAAAAATGTTTCGCTTCGTAGAGCCTTTCTTATATATATACTGAACAAGATCACGCCATGAAAATTGAAAAAATATTCATACTTTGTTTATAATAATTTTTGAACTTGAACAAAAAAAAAAATCCACGTAATGTTGTTAAAAATTTTTTTTTTCTTTAATCATCATATCATCGTTTTTTTATTAATACAAGATAAAAATTGATTAGCAAAAAAAAAATCCCGCTATTTGTTGATACATTTTTTATAAACAAATTGATTATTTCAATATTTTTGAATTTTTTTTTCACAACTTCATTATATTACTAAAATTATGATTTTTTGAAAAAAAAGATTTTCCTTAATAACAATTTTTAATTGTTTATAATCGTTTTTTTATATTTCTATTTTTAAATAATTAGTTGAGGAATTTTAAATTTTTAAAAAATTCCATTGTTTATCAACTTACAATTTTTATTAACATAATTATTACTTTGTTAGATTTTTTCCCAATTCCAATTCCCAAAGTACAATAAAAAAATGGAATTTTTTTTTTTCGATACTTTGTTATATATAATTGTTTTTGTGAATTTTAGAAGTTTCAGAAAAAAAATCTAACAAGGTTAAAAATTGGTTTATAACAAATTGATAAGTTAATAAGAATGGCATTGTTGATAAAAAAAATAATTTTTTTTTAATTTTTTTAAAAAAAAATATTTAATAATTACAACAATAAAAATATAAAAAAACGATTATAAACAATTAAAAATTGTTATGAAGGTTTTTTTTTTCAAAAATCATAATATTTGTAATATAATGAAGTTGTAGAAAAAAAAATTCAAAAAATATTGAAAGAATCAATTTATATCTTGTGTTATTAAAAAAACAATAATATGATGATTAAGAAAAAAAACAATTTTTTAACAACATTACTTGGATGTTTTTGTTCAAGTACAAAAATTATTATAAACAAAGTATGAATATTTTTTCAAGTTTTATTGCGTGATCTTGTTAAGTATGTACATAAGAAAGGCTCTACAAAACGAAACATTTTTACGACAATTATTTAAATATTTGTTTTTCATTTACAAGACAGAAGTTCTAGAAAATTTTGTTAGTTAACAATCGTTTAACAATCAACTTTAAGTAAAATTACCAACGGAAATAAATTATTTATAGTGTTCCGAATACACCATAATTTTTTCAAATTAAAAAAAATATTTAATACCTTAAATAAATCAATTAATGTGTCGTACTCGCTTTTGACGCCGCGCGCGCAACCTAAAAATGTCGCTCGGAGACCCATTTTCAGCGTTAAATTAAAATTATAAATAATGGAGATAGAGTTCCGGGAGTTTTTTATTGGAAATTTCCTCCTTTTTCAGAATATTTTTTAAATATTGATAGTTTATGAAATATTGGTAAAAAACAAAATGCCATTTTTTTTTCATTTTCAATTGTTTATAACTTTTGCAATTTTTTATGTCCTAATACACGTTTTTGGCACATTTTTCAAGGCGTTATTCCGGATCCAATGAGCTATCACACATAATTTTAAGAGCAGTATCTCTATTTTAGACCATTTTCAACTTGTCGAGTAGACTAGTTTGGAATTAACATAGAGAATAACAGCAATTGTACTTTGTATTTGTTTACGCCATTGTGACAAGTCTACGCGACTGTGGTTGTTTATATCTTTGAAAGACAGTTGCCACATGTTATGGTATGCACCAGGCAGAATGAATCAACCAGGGTTGCAAGCTAGACGTGTTTGCTTTAAGTTCTTGTAAAAATCAATTTCGAGTTCGAGTAGTGATTATTACTAGAAAAGAAGCAATTCCATTCCATATCATACAGTCCACTCAAGATCCAACATGGTCCTTCGAGCCGGATTAATTAGTGTGTGCGAATAAAAACAATCCATCGACAAGCAAGCAGGGTGCTAGTGCATTCTCAACGGCCACAAGTCATCGAATCAAGTTAGCAGTTAAGTAGACGTTACCAGTCGTTCACAATCAAACCCACAAGTTGAGCATTCCCAGTAAGTCCATTCTATTTGTTAAAATCCTTGTCCAAATTCCTATTTATTCAAGTAAATTCAATTCAGCACGAGTACGATGCCTAACAACCAGTAACTATTTGAAATTTGACCGCGGTCAAACAAAGTGAAATTGACAAGGAACACTATTTCGAGTCATTAGACCTATCCAAAATCGATAATACTATTTTCAATCAACTGAATTTGCGATTACAAAGGTTAGAACCCATTTTTGATGAGTTTTCGGACATTCAAACAAGAATATAATGTTTAGGTTTGGAAAATATCGAGCAAGAGTCGAAAAATCGCGAAGAATTCGAAAATTCTTATTACCAACTAGTCGCTCAAATGACCGATGCAATCAATGTTTTTGCCAATAAGTCAACTTCTGTCAATACAGTCCACTCAAGATCCAAACGAGGTTGTCCAAGCAAATGGAAAACTTTCATCGCCAACAGGGTTACCGAGATACAGAGTTTGACAGATTTAAATGATTGATATCATATAAAGTCGGAACATAACCCAGCGGATTTGATTTCGAGAGGCATGAGTACTTTAGACTTCATCGATTCTGAATTTAGGTGGACAGGGCCGAAGTGGCCGAAAGGTCAAAATTTGCAATTTTCAATAAACACGAATGAATCTATTGAAGAAAACTTATTAGAAGAACGCGAGCAACGAGTTGTCCATCACGCTAGTACCGAAGCTAGTATCGATATATTTGAGAAATGTTCATCATTGATAAAACTTCAAAGGGTGGTCTCATAGGATGAAAGGTTATCAGGAAATTTATCTGATGCCGAATTACAAGGTTTTTTAGAACTATTAATTCGTTTATCTCAAAGGGATGCATATCAGCGGGAATTCTTTAATTTATCAAACAAAAAATAGCCTCACAAACGAAGTAATTTGTTGTCATCAAATCCATTCATGGACGATAAATCATTTTTGCGAGTTAGCGGTAGAATCCAAAGATCAGAGGAAGCATATGAGAAAAAACATCCAATAATTTTATCGCCAAAACACAAATTCACGAGATTAATTTTCATTCATGAACATCAACGACTACTCCATTGTGGTCCTACGATGTTACTTCATTCCATAAGGGAACGTTTTTGGCCCTGTATCAGGACGAAACATAGCAAGAAAAATAGTTCATGAATGTATTACTTGTTTTAGAGTAAAACAACAATCGGAACAATATTTGATGGGTAATTTACCACAAAGTAGAGTGAGCCAATATCTACTCCATATCATACAGTCCACTCAAGATCCAAGAGTACTATCAATATAAATCTTGTAAAAAATTAGTGTGGATGGAATATGACTGTAATATGTTTGATAGAAAACGATTGAAATGATAATGATGGGTATAGTGTATTACCTGTATTTAAACAACGTAGGTCTGTACTTTTTTGCACACCGCGACGTGCAGTTTTTTTGCACTTTGTTCCAAAATAGTCTACTTTTGACATTTAAAAGTAAGCAAAAATGGCACATTTTCAACGTAACTATTGGAAAAAAGCTCTTTCAGTGGTGGATATTTCTTACAGATAAAAAAGGATATTTTTATAACATTTTGTTTTTCTTCATGTATGCATTTTTATATGTCTAACTAACATTAGCTTCTGATTTATGAAATTGCCTTCAAACTAATCTGACCTACGGAAACACTTATGTGAGTTTCCAATCAAACCTGGAGGTTATGAAAAAAATCCTATCCAAAGTATTACGGACAAAATAAAAGCGATTCACCCAAATATACTGATAGTGAACTCAATAGACAATAGTGAACAAACATTTGAAGAACCAGACTTACCCTATTCATTTTGAATAGCAAAAACTTCAAATTAGATGTTGAGTTACACATACAATAAATAGAAGTTAGCAGTGAGATTGATACCACTGGATAAGAAAGCCAAATTTGCCACACTGTGTCAACGTATTCTTCAGATAAGCCATGGTTTCCAGAGTTACGAGAGTACGATATTTAAACTTGACAGAAGTGTTGGATTCACGAATGGGAATATTTTTCAATATTTCATACTCTCCCATGACTTTTGGCTTCACCAGGAACTACCCCAACTTGGAGATTTTAAATAGAACACCCTGTATATTTTAACTTTTTTGGATTCTAGTAGTCCAAGAGGGGACTGCAGAAAACCTGGCCAATCGAGTAACATAATGAAATGTTTTTAAAATGTTAGTATTCACAGCAAACATAAGAAAAATCATTGACTACCGGGGCAAAAGTGGTGCATAAGTTTTTTATGGCCGTTTTTCGGAAAAAGCAACCATACCAATGTTGCTACATTGGTATGGTTGGTAATAGTTTCAAAACAAATTAACTTCCGAGTGGTCCAGCGGTTTGAGGTGTTGGTTCACGAAAGGGCGCGTGGGTGAGTGTGGATTCAAACCCCCCAGCTCAGGCAGCTTTTTTTTCTTTTTTCTTTCGAAATTGAAAAATGATTTGTTTGGGGCGAATATTCGTCCCAAAACAAATCATTTCTCATGCCTGAGAGCTGGCTGCAGAAAACCTGACCGATCGAGTAACAGAATGAAATATTTTCACAAGCACTCATTTAATTTCACATTAGTATGTGATTTGTTCAAATCTTGTAAGTGAATTTCAACCTTCTAGTTGTCCGATAGATAGATAGATAAGTTTATTTCTCAGAATCGAAATTACAGTTGGTATTTTTACATATTTTAACAAATATATGTTAGATTCTACATAGCATACAGCATCGAGAAAGTCTAGGGGTGTAGTGAATGAAAGCGAAAGTGAGAAAAGGAGAACAGACAAGAAAACATAGAAATACATATAACATATACGAAAACACATATATACATACATACATAAAAAAAAAGATTCTTATTCTAATTCTTGGAAAAAAAATCGTCTAAATGATAAAAAACATTTTCATGCAGTAATTTTTTTAGCTGTGTTTTGAAACGATATTTGCTTAGTGATTTCAAGTTGGAAGGTAGGTGGTTGTATACTTTGATTCCTGAATACAGTGGCCCCTTTCTAGTTCTGTTGTAATTATAGTTTGGCAGGGGGTATTCTTGGTTACAAATAACGTGAAATTTGGCAGGTGTTCATTTTTGCAAAGAAAAAAAAATTGGCGGCTCCAATATGGCGGACCAGTTTTGTGATTATAGTTCGAATCTATTCAAAATCAGTATGTGTGGGCTTTTGGGGCTGGACATCATGATTTCTTTGCCAGAATTCATGAATTCAAAATGGCGGCTCCAATATGGCGATGAGTTTTGTGGTTATAGCCCTATTCCAATAGAAATGGGTATGTGGGGGTTTTTTGGGTCAAAGATTATGATTTTTTTGGCAGTATCTACGAATTAAAAATGGCGGCTCCAAGATGGCGACGAGTTTTGTTATTATGGTCCGATTCCATTCAAAATTGGTGTGTGGGGGTTTTTGTAGTCGAACATCATGATTTCTCAGTCGAAATTCATGAATTCAAGATGGTGGCTCCATGAAGACGACGTGTTTTGTTATCATGGTCGGATTTCATTCAAAATTGGTAGATTTTTTGGGGTCATTTATTATCAATTTTTGTCAGAATTCAATAATGACGGATTTCATGAATGACTGAAAATAATTAAATAAAAATGATTGAGAAAAAATTAAGACATGCTTTTATACAAATGCACCAATAATTTCTTTACTTGTTTGATCTAGGTTATTCTGTGAGTAACAGATTCAGAAGCTTGCCGCGAATATAAAATAGGTATTGGTTGTAGTTTGAAGCTGTTGCTCGATAGATATATTAATGAACCAAAAAAAGTTTGGTGCCAAGGTATTAGAACAAGATTTAACGAGGCACTAAGAAATTTTATTTTTTTACTTTGTAAATACTGAATTTCAAGAGTAATTCCACGCTGTTAATCCATTGGGATGGTTGCAGTACGAAAAATGTTCCCGAGAGAGAGCATACAAAACTTGTGAACCAATTCTGCCCAGGCATTGAATTATTTTTCTTATGGTCCCTGTGAGTGCCAACATTTTAATAAAAATCAATTAAAAACAAGATGGAGCACAACATAAGTTCTTAAATACTCAAATTATCACTAATAGAGCATTTTAATAATCAAGTTATTGCAACCAATGGTCTCCAGTACGGTGGCCTGCCCGCACACCGGATCTCACTGTGCTTGATTTCTTTATTCGGGGATTTGTTAAAGAAAAGGTTTACTATGCGACAGTCCCATCCACTCTTGAAATCTCAGAAGAAAGAATTCTACGGGCATTTAGAAGAATAATGCCTCAAATGTTACGAATCGTGTTGAGAGAAACAATTGAACGAGCTGAAGTGTGTCTTGAACAAGGAGGAATGCACTTTGAAAATTCACTACAGTGAAAGTAAATATATTATTATCTATGGCACACTTGACAAAAGTAAATAAATTATTTTCCAGTATTTTCCTTAGTAATATTTAATTTGTTTTTATTTTCAATCCAATCGCAAATAAATTAGTATCGTTAGACTAGTCAAAAAATGGCATTTTCGGAAAGTGCTTGTTAAAAAATGGTCGCCATTTGAAAAATAATAGTTAGACACGAAAATGTAATTTTTCCAACTTGTCATATTCCTATCTATCATACTAGTCACGAAAACTTTGCGATTGTAATTTTCTGACATCACCTGAGGTCCTCAGATTAGTTTACGTCCGATCATGGCCACCTAGATGCAATATTAAAAGTGACTCTAAAAAATGAAGTAGGCGTAAAAACTTTTTAAAATGTCACATTCTGATCCAGAATTGTCTTAGATATCCAAAAATGTTACAATATACAGGATGTTTCATTTAAAAATTCAAAACCGGAGCCATTACCGTAATGTGAAAAATATGCGAAAAACTCTCCTCTTCACATACCATTCAACTATACTAAATCTCATTATGATACACCTAATATTCTAGAAGTTATGACTTGTCTAATAGATTCGTTGACACCCGGTATATAGATTTTGCCGTAAAATACATAAAAATTGTATTGCGTTCTATTCTGTCATTTACTTTTATGAATGCATATTTATTCGATGTGTGGTGCATTTGTTAAGGATATTTCATGCAGGGTCTAATTTCGAACATGAGTAAAAGCATTGTGTATTTGTTGCACATCAAATTGTTGACTATTGTTTCGGTTTTATCGTTCTCCAATCTGCATAAAAATATGCATTGGGGCAGCGAGAGTGTATGAATAAAGAATAAACATACATTTCACAGGCCAAGCGGATATTATGGCTGAACGTGTTCAATTGTGTTTTCAGGGGATAAAAAACTGAAATTACTTTTGAAACAGTGAATAACGGATTGTTTTCAGGTCTGCCTGATGCAATCTTTTCAATGTGTGGTTTCAAGCGGATAAAAAATCAATAAATGGGGGAATTTTATGGATCACTATTTTGAATTCTATTTTCTGCCGGAACACGGTTTAATGTCATTTTGCGCTGGAAAATAACAAACGGCTAAGAGCTAGTAGATCTGGCCAGCTGAATTTCAGCAATGAGAATATTTTCTCGCCCCAGTCTATTGTCAATGCATTTGCAATAAACTTTAGTGATGCGTTTGACGATGATGACATTAACTTACTTGAAAATCGAATTCCACAAGAACTCTTGAATCCTAGCCAATTTCTCACATTAATTAAAATAACTGACGAACAAATAATTTTTGCCTCAAAGAAACTTGGGAACAAGTTAACTTGTGGGCCTGATGGCACTCCAGCTAAAATTAGCCATCATATTCAACTTGATATTGAAAACATGTAATTTTCCTGCATTCAAGTCGGGAAAATGTTCGGAAGTTGAAAATTATAGACCGATCGCTCTAATTTATGTATTCTCTAAGTTAATAGAAATACTCCTGTTCGATTCAATCTACAGTGCGGCTTTTAACCCCCCCCCCCCTTCCCCGGTTAACATTTGAACGGTCGACATAGAACAACAGGACCAAAATTATTTTGAATGATATCATCGATACTACTCTTTGAAATAGAAGACATCGTGAGTGCTCGATAGATGAAGAGATAATTCAATTCTCTTTTCAACCATCTAATTGTTTTTGAATTTGTAAATTTTGTTATACTTGACATTTTAAATGCATATTGTGAAAAAACGTATTGACAAAATAAAAAAATGAAACCAGATGCTTGTAAAGAAAATTGAGTTATCTTTTCAATGATGTGCCACTTGACCCCTCCCCCCAGTTATTAGAAATTTTTAAGTTGATGTGCTCCTCCGCGCCATCTATCAAGCAATCACCATGTCTTTCATTTCAAAAAGTGGTATCGGAGATATCATTCAAAATTGTTTTTTAACCGACGAAACCAAAAAGGAGGAGGTTCTCTAGTAGACCCGTATATTTTTTTTTTCCATCATTTTTTTTTTATGTATGATCACGTATAACTTTTTACTGAGGCGTCCGATTCCGATAATTATTTTTTCAGTGGATAGGGTGTACTTCGAAGGTGGTCCGATTTGAATTTAAAAGATGGAATCCACCCCTAAGGGTAGCAACATGAAGGATATTGATCACTCACCCTCTGAATTCTGGTCCGTTAACCGATTCTATCGGGCATAACTTTGTACTGGGTTCTTCGATTTGGATGATTCTTTTTTCAATAGATAGGGTTTACCTTATATTTAGATTTCGAATGGAATTATATACCCTTACGGGTAGAGAAATAGGGGATAATTGATTTTTCACTTATGAACATTGGCACACACATAAGTAGTTGACAATGACAGATCGCTACTGGCATTATTTCTGTTCCACATCTGTCAAAACCATTATATTCTATGAGAGGATGGAATGATATACAAAGTAATGAAATAAACTAACCAGAAGAACAAAAATAATTTATATTACAACAAATAGTAAAAGTAGATAATCATATTATTTAACTGGTAATAGTTGAAGTAAGGTGGGTAAGTAAGTATTTTGGAAGTAATCAAAAAACAAGTAGATAGTAATTAGTATATTTCAGCCATAAAAAATTGAAAAATAAAAACTTTTTAACAGAAAATTAAACCGACGAAATACGGAACTGAAAAGTAAAAAATAAAATAAACCTTCTTAGTCTCAGTAACTGAGCTCCTAAACTAATGTAAGTAACTAATTTTGAGTAGGCGCCAAACAAACAAGCAAATGAATTAGGTAAGGCGTAAAATGATGGAATCGAGTTGCGCGGTGACATTCTGATAATTTTTTTGAAGTAATTTAATGATGTTCGTTGATTGTTTGTTGTTGTTTGGCGCCGACTCAAAATTAGTTACTTACATTAGTTTAGGAGCTCAGTTACTGAGACTAAAGAGGTTTAATTTATTTTTTACTTTCCAGTTCCGTAATTCGTCGGTTTAATTTTTTGTTAAGAAGTTTTTATGTCTCATTGTTCTACGTCAAACCGTTCAAAAGTTATTAGGGGGGGGGGGCTATAAAAAGCCGCCCAACATGTGTTTTCGTTCAGTCTCGTAGCGCAGCAACAAATCTGTATACTCTCACTCAGTATGTATCCAATGCTCTAGACCGCAGAAATCAATTTGATATAATATACACGGATCTCAGCAAGGCATTTGACCGTGGATCACATAAATAATTGCTGAAAAAATTACCCCGTTTTGGAATATCGTACAAATTACAGTTGCTCCTACATTCGTATTTATCGAACAGGCAATTATTTTCAAATTTGGGCCCTTATTGTTTGTACTTTTTATTATTGATAGTACCTGGGCAACCGATCTTTGCTCGGTGTTTTTTTTTCTGTAAAATCGCATTTATTCGAAGAAGATGCTTATTTAGATACGAATCACATATTGTAACGTAAATAAACTTAACTTGGTTCTACTAATTTATTTCACACTTAATCTACAACTTAATTTATATTACTACTCCACTGTATAGCTCGATCGTATGGGCTCGTTCAGACTGTCCTGACTCCACTTGAGGGTCGCCTATTTATCTCCGATACAGCATTCTCGGTTTCGAATTCTGGCATGTTCCAATTGTTTCCAATATTGACCGTTGTTTTCCGTGGCAGAGCGACTGGATGGTTCTCGAATATCTCCGGGGATGATCTCATCGCTGTCGACGGCAACGCGCGAGGCGACAGGTCCGGCCTAGGTTCGTTACATTGCCCCCTTCTTAAAGACATTTCGTCCCGAAATTTCATCCTTGGAGTGTGACGATATCTGCATGACTCCCCATATCTGCACCGTGAAGTTCGATGGAAGTAACACTCCACGGTCTTCATGATCGGTCGTGGAAGAGGGTTACAGCAAACCAAAATCTTGACGCCGCGGATCTGAATATCGCCTCCAGCATACTTCTTTGACTCTCCAGTCCAACCCATAATACCGGACGGTGCCTTGTACTAGGTAGTAGATGTTTCTCTGGCCTTTCTTCAGCTGCAGCACCCCACCAACTTCTGGATTCTGCTCCCGCAGTGTTTGGAGTTGACCAAATTTCTTGGAGAACACTACGGCGATGCCCCTGGACATTCGAAGATCTTCTGCCACACAGTGCGCTAGTGCGTAGTCAGCAGGCACCTCGAAAAGGTCTCGTGACTCCTCTCTAGTAACCCCATGTAGAACTTTCTGCCCGTTTGAATACAAGGACATAAACTTCTCGAACGTCATATCATCCTCCGGTGGCTTGAGGGTGCGAACTTGGTCATGGTTTCCAGCGTAAGGGCCAACCTGTTGAAATGGACGACCCTTGGTTTCCCTCGGGTGGCTTATGGATTCGGTACACAAGGTCGTTTATCCTTTTCACGATTTTGTACGGGCCTTCCCACGAGTTCCGCAACTTTGGTGATAGTCCACGACGACGTTTGGGGTTGTACAGCCAAACCAGGTCATCAACCTTAAATCCTCCAGCGTCGGCCTTGATGTCATAGGTCTTCTTCATTTTATCGCTGGCACTCTGAATGTTCAACCGGACTCGTTCGTGGATGTCGTCCATTCTCTGCCGAAGTTTGCTGACGTAGTCCTCTCCGCAGTGTCTTGTCCTGGCGGTATCCCAAACTTCAGGTCACAAGGCGTAGCAGTTCTCGGCCCATTATAATACTAGCAGGAGTTTGACCGGTTGACTCGTGTACTGCGGATCGATAGGCCATCAGGAACAAATGAAGATACTGGTCCCAGTCTCTTTGATGGTCAGAGACAACCTTGGACAAGTGGCGGTTGATCGTCCTGTTCATCCGTTCCACCATTCCATCGGACTGCGGATGTAGGGCCGTGGTTCTTGTCTTGCGGATGTTCAGCAGTAGACATATTTCTTGGAAAAGGTTGGATTCGAAATTTCTGCCTTGATCCGAGTGCAGCTCCATTGGAATACCGAATCGACATATCCATTCTTTCACCAAGACGTCGGCGACGGTGATGGCTTCCTGGTTGGGCAGGGCATAGGCTTCCGCCCACTTACGAAGTAGTCCATTGCCACAAGGATGTATTTATTCCCGTGGTCGGATACGGGAAACGGGCCGGCGATGTCAATGGCGATTCTCTCGAACGGGCTGCCTACGTTGTACTGACGCATCGGGGCCTTGGGTCGTATTCGAGGTCCATTGCTAGCAGCACATACAGCGCACTTTCTGCACCAGTCCTGGACGTCAGCTTGACAATTGGCCCAGTAAAACCGCTGCCTCACTTTCTGCAGGGTCTTCGTCACTCCCAGATGTCCTCCGGCGACTCCATCATGGATTTCCCGCAGCACTTCCTCTCTTCTGTTCCTGGGAACAATGATTTGGCGTCTGTCTTCCCCACCAATATCGGCCTCCAACACACGTTTCAGGATCCCATTGTCCAGAATAAGAGAGTTCCATTGTGCCCAATAGGACTTAACAGCCGGCGAGTAACCTGCGACTTCCTGCCATGATGGTCTTCGATTGCCCTTCTTCCAGCTGACGACTAAGCCAAGGTCGGGGTCTCTCTCTTGGTCTTTCTGGATCTTGCTGTCATTCCAGTTGTCATCCATTGCCGCGGTTCTACAAAGTGTTGCTTCTTTCTCTTCTGCTCGTCGGCAATGAGAGCAATCATCTGGACATGGTCTTCGCGACAAGGCATCTGCATTCTTATGGCTAGTTCCGGCTCGATGTTCGATCTCGAAATCGAATTCTTGGAGTCTCTCGATCCAACGTGCTACTTGACCCTCAGGATTTTTGAACTGTAAGAGCCATTTGAGAGCTGCATGGTCAGTTCTCAACAGGAATCTTCTTCCATACACGTACTTGTAGAAGTGCTCCACTCCCTTTACAACAGCTAACAGCTCTCGCCTGGTGACACAGTAATTTGCTAAGCGTCTTGCTGAAATAACCAATGACCTTCTCCTGTCCCTCCTGGATCTGAGATAGGACAGCTCCAAGTCCCACGTTGCTGGCGTCCGTATCCAAAATGAATTTCCCTTTGGGTAGGGGATAGCTCAGTACAGGTGCGTTGATCAAAGCTCCTTTCAGCTTCCTGATTGTTTCCTTTATTTTGTCCATTTCTGCCTCGACCCCATCTTTGATTTTATCTACCTCCGTGTTCATTTGCTCCCTAATTTTATCTATCTCTGTCTCAACGGTTCCCATTCTTTCTTCTAGAAAATTAGCCACACCACACAATTCTTTTTTTAGACCTTCTGTGTTTTCGAACTTCTCTTCCAGGCTTGAATTTTCTAGAAGCTTCTCTTCCAGATTTCTAGAATTTTCTTCAAGCTTCTCTTCCAGATTTCTAGCATTTTCTTCCAGGCTTCTTGAATTTTCTAGAAGCTTCTCTTCCAGATTTCTAGAATTTTCTTGAAGCTTCTCTTCCAGATTTCTAGCATTTTCTTCCAGACTTCTTGAATTTTCTTGAAGCTTCTCTTCCAGATTTCTAGAATTTTGTTGCAGTTCTTCTTTCACGGATTTAGTAGTTTCTTCGAGTTTATTCATTACCAAACTTAAATCACCTCCGGGAACTTCGAATAAAAATGTTTCGGGGTCCTCACCTTCTTGTATAAGTCCTTCTGCAAGTCTTTCCTGGAGTACTTGCTTTTTACCCGTTGTTTCCAGTTCCCTTTCCTCCAATTCCTGTTTCAATTCCGCTACCTTCAAGTCCGCAAGGCGCACTTTTCTTGAACACATTTTGTCTTTGACGAGGTATCAGTCTGTTTCACACGAAAAAGTTTATCAGTTTGTTAAAATTTACTTCGCGAATTCTTTTCCACGGGCCACCAGTCTATTGTCTGTTTCACGCGAAGAGTGTATAAGTTTATATTCCCACGCACAATTGTCCACTTCGCGAAAACCGGGCCACTGTCTATTTTGGGCGTACAAAAAGGTCTATCAATTTATTTTTCTGACTATCCACTCCACGATCATTTGTTTATTTTCAAAATCTCACTTCCGACACCAATTGTAACGTAAATAAACTTAACTTGGTTCTACTAATTTATTTCACACTTAATCTACAACTTAATTTATATTACTACTCCACTGTATAGCTCGATCGTATGGGCTCGTTCAGACTGTCCTGACTCCACTTGAGGGTCGCCTATTTATCTCCGATACAGCATTCTCGATGTTTCGAATTCTGGCATGTTCCAATTGTTTCCAATATTGACCGTTGTTTTCCGTGGCAGAGCGACTGGATGGTTCTCGAATATCTCCGGGGATGATCTCATCGCTGTCGACGGCAACGCGCGAGGCGACAGGTCCGGCCTAGGTTCGTTACAATATGAATATTTCGCAATCTTACCTAGTGCACAGCTTGGCTACAAATACACATTTTAAATGAACCGTATGAGTGAGTTCCTTGGACTAACCAAGGAAAATCTCTAACATTTGTATTAGGACAATATCATATAGCGCCATCTCACAAAGTTTAGAGATACCAGTAGGGTGGATTATCAACAATGTAAGTACCTC
The DNA here is from genome assembly GCA_018342105.1 of Gonioctena quinquepunctata. NCBI lineage: Eukaryota > Metazoa > Arthropoda > Insecta > Coleoptera > Chrysomelidae > Gonioctena > Gonioctena quinquepunctata. The sequence continues at coordinate 367,061 of JAFIRS010000719.1, read as the reverse complement.
AAAAATTTACGAGATGATATACATATCGATTCGTAAAACATATTTAAACTTAAAAAGCAAAACCTTATCTATATAAAAAACTTCATCCAAATCATTAGAGCCGTTTCCGAAATGGAGGAAATATATATACAGAATTGCTCGTTCAAAGATATAAGATTTGTGATCATATACAATGTAATAAACTACTTTTCGCCGATGACATGAAAATATTCAGAGAAATTAAATCGATCGATGATTGTGAACTGAGACAACGGGATCTTGTGACAATTAATGATTGGCGCACCAAAAATAAACTTTCCTTAAACACTAATAAATGTATGAAAGTATGCTTTTACACGAAAATCAACCCATGTTTTATTTGAGTATCACTTGAATACCACTTATTTGTCGCGTGTTACCCAATTCAAAGAAGGAGTGTAACACCCTGTAAGGTGTTATGTTATTATTGTTTTTTTTTGCCTTAATGAAAGTATTTACTTTTCTGGTAAATTATGGGATTGAAATTTTATTATTGTGAGAAATAATGGAAGAGCTCACATCTTAGTCATTTAAAAATTTAATTTTATTTCAAAAAAGTAAGTGGAATATTTCTCTATATGGTGGTTACTGGAAGTCAACCATCAATCTTCGATGGGAGATTGAGAAATAATCTATTATCGGTTTAGACTTTAATTGTTTATTTAAGTTCGGACGCTTGTTTATATTTCTTCATACAGTTAAGTGTTATGGTCTAATTGCCGTTGTGCTGAAATAACAAGAATTATTCGTGGAGAAGGTTCATCTGGAAAAATCACACCATCATTAGTAGCCAATTGGATTTGAATATGCAAAAGTACCACTCAACTGAAAGACCAATGAGGGATTTTAAAATGGGACTACGCCTTGACGCTAACTTGGAGGAAAAAAAATGGGATGAAATTCATGAATTAGGTCTGCGGGCTTCATACGAACAGGCGTGCTAGGCACGGGCGCAGTGGTTCGGTGGAAAATGTTTGGTAACAGATTCGTTTTTTTTACGACGGTGGGGAATAATGTTTTGACTAAAATTTTGAAGCGTCGAGGGATATTTATATGAAATTTCGGGATAAAGTGAGTCAAAATGGGTGGTGTTTGAGTATGTGATTTTTATTGTATCGATGGATCGAAAGGGAATATATACGAGTGTCTATGAAACATGGGACAGAAAACTGGGACAACCATTTGGAAAAATTGGTTATTGGAGGTAACAATTGTTCTACAGGGTAGGTGCAAAGCTTTTAGGAAATAAAAACTTTTTAACAAAAAATTAAACCGATGAAAAAATCAACTGAAAAGCAAAAAATAAAATAAACCTTCTTAGTCTAAATGATAATTGAGCTCCTAAACTAATGTAAGTAACTGATTTTGAGACGGCGCCAAACAAACAATTATCGAAGATCATTATCTATGAAAGAAGTCATCAAAACGCAGCCGTGCATCTCGCTGCCATCATTTTACGCTTCACCTAATTCAATTGCTAGTTTGTTTGGCGCCGACTCAAAATCAGTTACTTACATTAGTTTAGGAGCTCAATTATCATTTAGACTAAGAAGGTTTATTTTATTTTTTGCTTTTCAGTTGATTTTTTCGTCAGTTTAATTTTCGTTAAAAGTTTTATTTTTACTTTCAGTTCCGTATTTCGTCGGTTTAATTTTTTGTTAAAAGTTTTTTATTTTCAATTTTTGTGGCAAAAATCTACCAATTACTACCTACTTGTTTTTTGATTACTTCCAAAATACTTACTTACCCACCTTACTTCAACTATTACCAGTTAAATAATATGGTCATCTACTTTTACTATTTGTTGTAATATAAATTATTTTCGTTGTTCTGGTTAGTTTATTTCATTACTTTGTATATCATTCCATCCTCTTATAAAATATACTGATTTTGACGGAACAAGAATAATGTCAGTAGCGATCTGTCATTGTCAACTACGTATGTGTGTGCTAATGTTCACTAGTGAAAAATCAAGTATCCCCTATTTTCCTACCCGTAGGGTTGGCTAATTCATTCCGGAATCCAAATATAAGGTATACCCTATCTATTAAAAAAAGAATTATTCAAATCGAAGAACCCAGTACAAAGTAATGCCTGATAGAATCGGTTAACGGACCAGAATTCAGAGGGTGAGTGATCAATATCCTTCATTTCGCTACCCTTCGGGGTGGATTTCATCTTTTAAATTCAAATGGGACCAAAGTCAAAATACACCCTATCCACTGAAAGAAGAATTATCGGAATCGGACGCCTCAGTAAAAAGTTATGCGTGATCATACATGAAAAAATATGATGGAAAAACATAAAATATACGGGTCGAATAGAGAACCTCCTCCTTTTGGGTTTCGTCGGTTAAAAAGTAGTTTAACGATTGCATTGATTTTATTGTTGTACAAAAATCGTTCGTATTGACGCCAATGCACAAAAAATTTTTATTAAAATTAGGGAATTATCGGTAGGGTTTTACGGGAAATATGGATTTATTTGTTTTAAAAATACAAATATGAGCTCTTTTATTGAAATACATTTGGTGTTGATCGATGCTTTTAAATTTATGGTTTCAATCTTTGGTTGAAGCTAGATATGATTTCATTTGTTCATTTTATTATATTGTTATTGTTCGTCGATAATTTTTTTTAACGATGTTATATTTTTTATGCTTTTATTCAATAGAAGTATTAAAGTTATTTCGTTTATTATTTGAAAATAGAGTAAAGCAAAAGATAAATTGAATTCAATGTAAAAGTTATTTTATTTGAGAAGAAAAGTATATATATTTTATCATATTTAGAAACATTTTATTTCAGGAAAAAAATACTATTTGATTTATTGGGAAAGAAAAGTTGTTCAAAAGAAGACCTCGCATGTTAAGCCGAGGCCGAATTCATTGTTCTGAAGGACAGGTGACTAAAATTAATCAGTGTCATACAAGAATTTTTCAAAAATCTGGTGAATGTAAATTATTTTCAAAATTTGTGGAGTGTGTCGAAAAATATATTTTTGGCCATTTCGTTGGTGTCAGATGCCCATATAATATTCAAAATATTATATGTATTCTTTTGGTTTTATTAGAAACAAAAAAACCAGATAGTGTGACTATATGGGACATCAAGGAAAGATAGTGTTAGTAAGTATGAATAATTTATTTTTGTTTAAAAGTACGGTATATTATCGACTACTTTTACACTGGTGACCAGTGGCGGGATTGAAAAAGTTGAGTATACATTTTTCTGAGTAATATAAGAATTTAGTTATATACTTTTCTGATAATTTTTTTTTAAACAAAGAGTATGATCAAACAATAGCTACTACTTGTACAACTGGTGACATCGGCAAAATAGTTTTTTTTTGAATTTATTTTTTTCATAAGAAAAGCTATGAAGTCAATTGATGCTTTGCGCTGTATCTACTTTTCTTGAGTTGAGAGCAAATTGAATTATTACAGCGTAATGTGGAACCCCTGCCAATCAAAATATATTGAAGCGATCGGAAATTTGCGAAGAAAATTTCTAAATGCCATGTTCCTATAAGAAATATGGCATTTATTACTGAGTGAAATCAATTTGGTCCTCTTAGAAAACAACGTGAGATATTCCATCTAACTTTTAAATATAAAATTATTCATAATCATATTGACTCGTCCTCCTTACTTTCTCTGATTGATTTCAATGTACCTCGATCTGAATCGAGATCTAATATAACATTTCGCATAGCTGTACCAAACTGTCAACATCATTTTCATTGTCCCCTCACAACCATGTGCCGTTGTTATAATAACTTGCAGTGTATCGATAACTTTTTTCTATCTTTATCTGAATTTAAATTTCACCTCTCTAGTGTCTTGCAGAATTAGTCATGTAATGTCAGGGACATTTATTCATATTACCTTAATAATATATTTGTCATACTACAATTAACAATTGTTTTATAATTTTGTTCACCTGTAAATGGGCATTAGCCTACTGGATGTATTATTGAATAAATAAATAAATAACGAGTGTAGCATACCACAATGAAGTATAACAATTCCAGATTTGTATGAAATTTTGTTAGATGGCCAAGTTATTTTATTTTTCCATAACCAACCAATTCCAGCAACTGAATAGACATATATTTCTGTTAATTGAAAATTCCACTATATAAATAGTTATTTTTTGCGAATATCTAACAGGAAACAACTATTTTCCCGGCTATAGCCACGCTGGACATTGAACTACATCTGATAGATATTTCAAAAGGAAAAATCTGAAAGTAAAAATTTGCATTTTGATTCAGATTGTTATTTGATTCTTTATTCCAGCCTCAATTAATAACTCATATAGATGAATGAGACAAAGAAACAGGCACGTGACGTCAGATATTTTCCAATCTGGATTGTTATCTTTAGGAAAACGAACAACTATAACTGTACATATACCCGAATCAATGTACCAATAAATATCCATCAGTAATTTTGTAAATTGATATTGATGAATAATGTTTATTATATGCCGCTCCTAAATTTCTATTGAGTTTTTTTCTTTTCTTTGAAATATTATGAATATCACCGCGTCGGTGAACCTGAAAGTTACTTCTTCAATATTTAGATCTAACAAAATTCTGCAAGAGATAGTGCTATCTCTCCTCACTAATATGAATTATGAAAATGTTCAATCATTAATTGGAATTAACATATAGGATCAAATTTAAAGTTATAGTAAACTTCAGTGGTTTCACTCTTTGTTGATGAATCAGTCAGTCAGTACGTTGTAATTCAATGTGGATAGGTGTGTTTTAATTACAAACAGTGGAGTGTATCAATTTCGTTCGATCCGCCCATACGTATAATGCAAATAAATGAGCGCCAGCCTCTTAATCGAACATCTTCACTGAAACCCAACTACTGAACACATTTTCCTTGTTATTACAGGAATCTTTTCGAAGATTAAGTGGTTATTTGATCTCGGATGGCAGTGTGAGTCACACTCCCATATTAATTGGAACTCTGTATAATCTACTTAATTAAAAGGCCTAATGCCAAGTGATCTCAGTGCGTTATAATGATCGGTATGGCCTTAATGAACAATGCAGTGGCGGGCCTTTGAGAACGTTCACCTCACCCGTTTGTCATACGACGGAAATAAACGTGAATCCAAAAATTGTACTAGTGAAACAATCATTGGGATAAAATTATCACGGCTTTCTTCGGTGACTTCAGCGGTTCCGTATGTAGGGAACAAAAAACTATATATATATATATATATATATATATATATATATATATTTCTTCATATTGTCATAACTATATTGCCAAATAGGCGTTAAAAGGGGTTGGCAGCTTAAGATAACTTTTGTGGTAACCAGATTATGAACTCAAAATCAATAGAACAAACGTACAGCATTTAATAACAAATATAAACAACAATTATACTTATACCTATAACTATATTTACAATGCTGCCTATAGGGCAGCTCAGCAGTTGGGTCTACATCTTGTACTGCCTATAGGGCAGCTCAGCAGTTAGGTCTACATCTTGTACTACTATACTCAAGATAGAATTCACTTCTTTCAAAATGGTTTTAAACTTCTAATAATCCCGCGATAGTGCTAGCAACACTCTTGTATATCCAACACACGTTGTCCGATGTGATCCAATCCCAAACAATTCGAGGTTGAATCACATCGTCTTAGGGAACTCCATTGGTGCATGATGATTTCAAACTAACTTGATTTAATAATGAAATCTTCAAGTCAGAAAACAGAAAAGCTAAACAACACAACTACAAAAACAGAATTGACTCCGCATCAAATGAAATGAAAGAGTCTTGGAAGATAATCAACGAGAATTTGGGTAGGAAGCAGAAACAAAAACTTGATATTTCTCTAAATATTGACAACAAGATCATAAATGACAGTGACAAGATTTGCAGTTCTTTTGCAACTCACTTTTCAACTATCTGTAGAGTCAAACTGATTGAACATTTTGGGCAAAATATCTCCCTGCCATGCACAACTGGAAACCTTTTACAAAATTCGATTTTCATCCCTCATATTACGAAACGCGATGTTTTAGTACTACTTAGCTAAAAAAAAACAAAAAATTGCTGTGGTGTTGATGAACTATCACCAAAACTTCTGAAACATGTGAAGGATAATATAGCTTCCCCACTTTCTCATTGATTCAATATTTCTTTACAAAATAGTGTTTTTCCAGATCCATTGAAAATGGTTCGTGTGTACCCATTACACAAAAAAGGAAATACTATGGATATAGACAACTATCGCCAAATATCGAAACTACTTGAGAAATCCGTTTGTGATACAATATCCAAATTCGCTGAAAAATATAATATAATAACAGTGAGCCAACATGGTTTCAGAAAAGAAAAATCGGTTGAAACAGCAACTTACTAATTATTCGAATATGTATACCAAGAAATCGACAAAGGTGTTATTTCTCTGATGTTCGATTTGTCGAAAGCTTTCGACAGCTTAAATAGTGAAAACATAATTGAGAAATGATCTACTCTTGGAATTAGGGGTATTCTTTCTGACTGGATAAAATCTTATATCTCAAACAGAAATATAATCGTACAAATTGAAAACGAACTATCCGATATTCATCCCGTTTCCCTTGGAGTTCCTCAGGGTTCCGTGTTAGGCCAATTGCTATTCCTGCTTTATGTCAACGACCTTCCTCAATTCATTACAAACGGAAAAGTTACCATGTTTGCTGATAATACCACAACAAGAATATCCGGAACATGCCCTGAGCAGCTCCAAGAAAAAGTTAGATGCACGCTAGATGAGATGGATACTTGGTGTCAGAGAAATTCTCTGATCTTAAACAAAAATAAAACAGTTTGCTTGAATTTTCATTAAAAAAATGTGTTACGAATTCATTCATGTTGGAGCTGAATCTAAACATGACTTCACCTTCTAAACTCCTTGGAACCTGGCTCGATTCAAATATGACCTTTGATCACCATATCAATCACGTCTGTGGAAATTTAAACAAAGCCTTCTATGCAATCTTCCCAATGAAGCCTCACTTGGATGAAAACGGGTTGATGAGTCTCTATTTCGCATTCGTGTAAAGCCATTTATCTTACAACATAATGGCCTGGGGCTCAGCTTCAGGGATAAATAGGGTTTTCATATCACAGAAACGAATCATTAGAAAAATCTTTGACTTCAGCTACAACCAAAGCTGTCGTGATATCTTCATAGAGAAACATATTCTTACCTTTACTCCTATCTACCTCTTGAAATGTATTACTTTCACAAAAAAACATCTACAAAATTTTACTATTAAGGGCAGCCACCATGGATATGGCACGAGAACAACTAACTTAGAACTACCCAAATACAAAACATCCACTTTCAAAAAACCTCCTTTTTACAACTGTGTTACTCTATACAATGCACTACCAATGAACATTAGAGATCAACCCTCTTACAAGTATTTTAAAAGGAGTAACATTTTTTTATATCCAAGTGTTTTTATAATCTGGATGAATACTTCTCCCTACAGTCGTAACTGACCACGTCTTCAATCAACCAAGATATCCGTGATTGTCCGAAGATTTACATCTTATGGACAAAGTATTGTAAAAAGTAATATTCGAGTTTATGTATTTGCGTTTGTCTAGTCAATATTTTTTTAATTTGTGTTCATAATTGTTAGTTTGCTCATTGTCATTTCACACAATTTGTATTTTCACCTGATAAATGTTGTGTACTGTATTTTTGACTTGCCTTTTGTACTATGTATGTAATTCGAGGCCAATAAATACTCACTTACATTCAAACAAAATTATTACAATAAACATATGAGCGTGCTAGCCCTGATCAGGAGAATATGGGTCGATCCGTTTTGGAGGGCATATTTCTGAAAATATAATTTTAAAAACATATTTTGGGAAGAATATTTTTTTAATATTACAACTATTATCTTAGTCGCAAAGGAACCTTTGAAAGACTCACTCTGCTGGACCGTCGTCTCACATATGAGCCTAGCAATATTACTCGATTATTTATTCGATTTTCATCGGAACCGACAACTGTAAGAGCGTTTTCACACACACCGGCAAAACCGGTGCCTGTGACGGTGCCGGCACCGAATGCAATGTAATCAAATCATAATTTTCACACATAGCCCGGTACGGCCGCCGATTCTGATTTATGCAGCCCGCGGGGATCTCGACAATCGGAAGACGGATCGGTCTCTGATTAGTCGGTTGCTGTGATTTCTTATGTACGTTTGTCCACACATACCTGTTCTGACATGTCGGTAACGGAGAGTATTTTGATGCGTATTTTGTTTATATCGCTTAGCGACAGAGTATTTTATATTTGATCGTACATTTGTGAACCAAAAATGAGTAAATTATTCAAATACGATGTTGTAACCCTCATTGAAGCCGTAGAAAGTAAGCCTTGTTTGTGGGACAAGACTGCAGATTGCTTCAAAAACAAAATTGAAAAAGATAAGGCATGGAAGGAAGTATATGCGTTCTTAGAGAAAGCTTTTCGGAATTTTCTCCTAAGATACAATAACCCTAGAAGACAGCAGTAACAGCACACATCTTTATTCCTGCACTGTTCAACGTATACTAACACAGATAACGGCACCGATATGCCGGGCTGTGTGAAATACGCTGTTGTACGGTCCGGAACCGGTACCAGCACCGGCACGGCACCGGTTTTGCCAGTGTGTGTGAAAACGCTCTTAAGGATTCATATTTTGCAGTAGTCTATAGGAAGGTATGGCTAGTGAGTGTGTCGGATGGTCTCTCAGTCACTAACAGATCATCTTTACAGATAATTGTATATACAGGGTATATCGTAACTTTCAAGTTAATTTTACTTTATAGACTTTTTTCTTATAATTACGATTTTTGCATACTCTCATTCATGTTGCATATAAAACACAACACTACCTAATATTAGATTTTTTTTTCAGATTCTCTGAAATATGTCAGGACGTGAAGGCTCAAACTGAAAAACAGCTTTAAGACGAAGCTGATAAAATAGTAGCTGAAGGCAACGATGAAGTTTTGTCGTGTATTTCTGAGGAAATACCGGAACCTTTTTTGGATTCGGGAAGTAGTAATGCACCTTCATTATCAAATACTGAAGACTTAAACTCGTCTGATGAAAGTGTAAATAATGAAGATACTTCTCAGGAAGATATTGAGGAGAAAGTTGAGAACAATCCTGTTGACGAATCGAATGAGAACGACAACGAGTGGGTAGATATCGACAGTGAACCCACATTGTTTGAATTTACAGAGCAAGCTGGCATAAAAAATAATATTCCAGCCACAAGTACTGTGGAAGAAATATTTGCATTAATATTTGACCAATTATTGAGGGAACAAATATGCGAGTGAATAAATCTCTGTCCCGGAATATTTAGGCGTAATTTGACAAGGTATTGGACAATGAAACATTGTACACCAGTCGATAGTAATGAGCTTGGATGTTTGCATTTGGAATAGCACATACTTATATAACAAAGTGCAACGGAATAAAACTTATTTGCAGTTTAAAGAATTGCTCCTCTTACATTATTGAAAGTAAACACAAACACACGTGCTCTACCAGTCAAAAAACCAACATAGGTGCAAAAACCCCATCATCCAAAAGGATAGAGAAGAGGAAAAAATGTCGTGTTTTCTCTTCTTGAAATAAGAGAACTCAATCGTATTTTGTCTGTGAAGATTGTAAGGACAAATATGGAGAAACAGTTGGACTTTGTGGAGATCATTGTTTTCGAGACAACCATGAAACGATGATCTGATTTCTTTTAATCATTATGTATCCTCGTTTTGTAAAAGTATAGAAATAAGAAATAAAAAGAATTCAGTAGAATAAATTATTTTTGGAGTTGCTCATAAATGGTCTATCAAACGGAAACTGGCCGTATAATTGCAACTGATCTTATCAGGTCATTGCCAATTGTCAACACCCATAATTAAACAATATCAATGACGGGTCCACTATTTAGTCGAAGAAACAAGAGAACGACGGAAGTAGTTTTTGATTTGGGTCGCAGTGGCTACCTTTGATTTTCGCCACCCACTATTAGACCAGGGCTAAAGCCTTTGAAAATGGTAAAAAGTGAAAAAAAAAAATAGTAGGATGAAACCCATTGGAAAAGGAAGAGAACATAACAAAAATGAAAGGAAAAATAATTTACGTGCGATCTGAGGTCGGGAAGTGGAAGGGGGGGAGTTTTTAAGGGTAAAAAGCGGTTTATCACGATTTCCGGCAAAACTACAAGTCCTACGGAAAAAAGTTAAATGGCAAAGTTGTAGGTAATAAAAAGATCAATCGATGAAAGAAAATTGTATTTCAAGCATAAAATAATTTATTCGATCGTAACAAAGCGCTTTCGACCGTTAGGTCATCATCAGTGCGTACCTGAAAGTAAGTACTATTGATAGAAAAAAGTTACTGAAAAGTTTTATTTTTGAGAAAGAAAATTGACATATTTTAAAAAGTGAGGTTACTTACTCGTCAGGTGTACAAGAAGCCAAAAAGACCATAAAACATCTCATGATCTGTGCCTAACATAACTTTGTCAGGAGTAACCATACCACTGAAGTCATCCATATCGATGCTTCGTATTACTATCAGCAATAACCTTTCCTGGGAAAATCACGTGAGGTCCATTGCCAAAAGTGCATCCCAAAAACTTGGTTTTTTGTTTCGTGCCAAGAGCTATTTCACCCCCACTCAGCTGCTTATGATCTATAAGGCACAGATCCGACCTGTCCTGGAATACTGTTCCCATATTTGGAGCGCGGCACCTAAACATATCCTGAGGCTATTGGATTCTGTCCAAAAAGGGCAATTCGTCTCGTCGGTGATGCTCGCTTACAAACTCGCTCACTTGTCTGGAACACCGTAGAAAAGTTGGCGATTTGTCTCTATTTTATAGATATTTTCATGGGCGATGCTCTTCTGAAATATCAACAATCGTTCCTGCTTTGGCAGTCTCTTCGAGATTAACCCGTCAAGTTCAGTCATCACACCCCTTCGTGGTCACTTTGGAGACCTGCAGAACATCACTTTCCAAAGACTCGTTCATCCAACGAACAGCGAGGCTTTGGAACTCATTGCCTAGGGAGGTGTTCCCCGAGGCATACAACCTCCAGAAATTTAAGAAGAATACCAACTCCTACCTTCTTTCCCTTGGTTCCCACGATGTTCTCTGAACATTACAGGATATCCCTTTTCGTGGGAACCAGAACATAAAAAAAATGATCAATGAAAATTGTATAGGTTTACATAACATACATGTTAAAATAAGTATTCTAGGCCAGGATGACACTAGAGATTAAATTTTTCTCTTTTTTCTCATTTCTTGTAAGAAACCATAAAAAGATGTACAACTTTTGTATTTACACTTTTTTCACATAACCTCAAAGTTCATGTGAAAATAACCAAGTTTTTTGGTTTTTTATTTTTATCTTTTACAAAAAAAAAAAATTTTCACCAAATTCAGTGAAAATGTACCTTTTTATGTACCAAACACACTGTAATTTTTTTGATTTAAAATATTAATTTTTTCACCTTATTTTAACTTAATATCGAAAAAGCACCCTGATTTTCAATAGAAAATTCTCCCGTCAAAATATCAGCTTCTTTAAAAGAGTTGGTGGGCTTTTTGTTCGTTGAAATCTCTACTTTCTGAAGGTATAAAAAAAAGTACATTACTATGGCAGAAAATGCAAAGAAACGAAAAAAACTCGAATCCGACTTTAATACATCTACAATATTTTGAGAAAGTTGTAGAATCTTCTTTAAATTATATGCGTAGATGCCTATTTATTGCTATTTTGAGATAACTATATACCTGAGTGACCTTCGGTAAATTTTAGCCCATCAAAAGGTATTTCATAGAGAAGTGGGGAAGGGGCTAGGATGGTCTGGGCCTTACTACCTGTTATTTCTTTGCATTTTCTGAGAACATTTACCATAGTAATATTTTTTTTACACCACCAGAAAGTAGAGATTTCAACGAACAAAAAGCCCACCGACTTTTTAAAAAACCTGAAATTTTGACGGGAGAATTTCTGATTGAAAATTAGGGTGCTTTTTCGATATTAAGTCAAAATAAGGTGGAAAAATAAATATTTTAAATCAAAAAAATTACAGTGTGTTTGGGACATAAAAAGGTACGTTTTCGCCAAATTTCGTGGAATTTTTTTTTCTTGTAAAAGATAAAAATAAAAAAACAAAAACTTGGTTATTTGAACTTCTTACATAAACTTTGAGGTTATGTGAAAAAATTGTGGATACAAAAGTCCTAGATCTTTTTATTACCTACAACTTTGCTATCTTACTTTTTTCCGGAAATCGAGATAAACCGTTTTTTACCCTTAAAAACTCACCCCCTTCCACTTCCCGACCTCAGATCGCCCGTAAATTATTTTTCCTTTCATTTTTGTGATATTCTCTTCCTTTTCCAATGGGTTTCATCCTACTATTATTTTTTCTGGTTTCAAAAATTATCGACCCTGGTCTATATGTCCAACCTAACAGCTAATCGAAAAATGTTATTTTTTCATTTCCTGAGGTTCTCTAGTTCCGGAACAATTCCCATTCAATTCGATATTTCCAGGCAAAGCACGACCCGTGAAAATGCTAGATCGACTCTTCCTCGCACAATTCCATTAAATCCTCCAGAGTCTAGACGGTATAAAATATTAAATTCCAATCTCCCATGGTGTACATACCACCGCGAACATAATCCAGGCCCTCACTTGTAGGAAAATACAATGTGCCCCCCTGGCTATCTAACCAGAGTCGGACTAGGATTGCTGGTCGCCCTTTGCTACGGATATTCAGCTACATGACTATTCCTAGATCGTCGTCGAAGCAAAATACGGTAGATTATATTGACTGGTTATTCTAGAGCTGCTCCTCTAAAAAAATATTGTCCCTTTGCTACGAATATTTAGCTACATGATTATTCCTAGATTATCACCAAAATACGACAGAATATTATAATGACTGATTATTCTGTTTGACTTGATTTTTCTGGATCCAAACTTTGGGAATAATCCGGAGACTGGATATAATTTTTTTAGCATAAGTACCAATCATCCACCCATCCACATGGATAATAAATAACAATCATCGAAAAAAAAAAATCCTGAATCGTTATATACTAAACTCATGTGGATTGTGAGAATGAAGTTTTTATAGCCACATATGATATAAAGCAGGTTTTTACCTTCTCCAGCGTTATATCTCTTCTCCCACTAAAATTTGGATTTATATGTGGTTGAATCAATATTTGTGCGAGAAATGAGTAAATATGCCCCATAACGTTCCTGGAACAATAACGACAATGCTGCAGTGAGCGACATACTATGTGTTTTTTTGGCCGATGATACAACTTATATCTGTGAAAGTGCTAATTCAGAGAAGTTTTGTACGTTATCGAATGATACAATTTATTCAGCCGAAACATGTTTCACATGCAATAAACTCAAAATTAATATAGAAAAAAAATCAGGCTGTTCTTCTTTCTTCTAATCCTAATGTCACTCAGGGTACTAGCGTCAAATTACTTGGCGTGCAATTAGACGATAGAAAAAACTATATAGTATCACCTTTTTGATCCGATGTTTGAAGAATATTGTCAGCTTGCATGTTCTTGAATCATGTTATTTTGGTTTATTCCATAATCATTTGTCATATGATATTTTAGTATGGGGTAGCTCGTGCCACTCTCATAAGGCTTTTATGTAACACAGAAGGGTCATTAGAATAATGGCGGGGGTACTTTTTCGCCAACATTGTCGCTCTCTCTTTGTTAACCGACGAAACCAAAAAGGAGGAGATTCTCTAGTCGACGCGTATATTTTTTTTTGTATGACCACGCATAACTTTTCACTGAGACGTCCGATTCCGATAATTCTTTTTTCAGTGGATAGGGTGTACTTCGAAGTTGGTCCCATATTAATTTAAAATATGAAATCCACCCCTAAGGGTAGTAAAATGAAGGATATTGATCACTCACCCTCTGAATTCTGGTCCGTTAACCGATTCTATCAGGCATAACTTTGTACTGGGTTCTTCGATTTGGATGATTCTTTTTTTATTAGATAGAGTATACCTCATAGTTGATCATATTTGGATTTGGAATTATCCACCCGTACGGGTAGAAAAATAGGGGATAATTGATTTTTCACTTGTGAAAATTGGCACACATATGTAATTGACAATGACAGATCGCTATTGTCATTATTTTTGTTCTCCTACATCCGTCACAATCATTATATTCTATACGAAGTAATGAAATAAACTAACCAGAACAACAAAAATAATTTATATTACAACAAATAGTAAAAATAGATAATCATATTATTCAACTGGTAATAGTTGAAGTAAGTATGTATTTTGGAAGTGATAAAAAAACAAGTAGGTAGTAATTAGTAGATTTCAGCCACAAAAAATTGAAAAATAAAAACTTTTTAATAAAAAATTAAACCGACGAAATACGGAACTGAAAAGTAAAAAATTAAATAAACCTTTTTAGTCTCAATAACTAAGCTCCTAAACTAATGTAAGTAACTAATTTTGAGTCGGCGCCAAACGAACAATCAACGGAGATCATTAAATTACTTCAAAAAAATTATCAGATTGTTACCGCGCAACTCGATGCCATCATTTTACGCCTTACCTAATTCATTTGCTTGTTTGTTTGGCGCCGACTCAAAATTAGTTACTTACATTAGTTTAGGAGCTTAGTTATTGACACTAAGAACGTTTATTTTATTTTTTACTTTTCAGTTCCGTATTTCGTCGGTTTAATTTTTTGTTATTATTGTTGGAATCATGCAACTTCATACTTTATTTATATGTTCATCTTGAATGAATTAATATTCATCTTTACTGGAAATTCATAGAAGTAAAAACAAATATATGGTTCAATCTGAAATCCATCATTACTACACTCGCAATGGCAACTCAACACCTAAATTCAGACTACAGATGTCACAAAGAAATCTCTTAATCTGCACCTGTATAACAAGATACCTTCAAGTGTGAGGTGTCTAAACTTTCATCAGTTTAAAAATAAAATTAAAGCTTTTTAACTGAAAAACTGTTTTTATACGATGAAAGAGTATCTTGATTTGAGCATGAAATAACACTCTCTTGCTCTTAGAATGTGCTTCAACGTGGATAAAATTTTCGAAACGAGCCGTAGGCGTGTTTTGGAATTATCCGAAAGACTATACTTTCTCTACGACTGTACGATAATCAGAGTCTACGACTGTACGATAGTCATTTTGAATTTCAGATTTATTTGATGGATTGATATATCTTCCACAACGATGATAACTTATATTTCTCAGAAAGTTTTGTAAAATAAGCGAGAAGGACATTTTCCCCAGAATGAATGTGCCTTGTTCAAGTTTCGCCAATCCATGAACTCTGCGTATGCCTTCGAATATTGCTTTTTTTATATTTCCGGCAATGAGTTCAGAGTTGCTTTTTTCGCCGTTTCCAATAAATCCGGTGGTGTATAGATCTCATTATTTTCACTATCACTGCTTCCCCAATCATAATTATTCATTTTATATTTTGATCGTGACAGATCAAAGTTGAAACTGAGAAAACAGTCAATCTGACATTCGCGGAAGCCCGTGACACGTCGAATAAAGCAAAGCCTGCTTGAGAAATTTGTTTGGTAGATTTGCTGTTTTGTCATTAGTCCAAACCTCTCAGTTCCCGTGGATCCTGAAAATTCTGAATCTGTGATTGGTCCAGTGCCGTTGAATAATGAGTTAGGATCCATGGTGTCTTGGAATCATCTTCATTCATTAATTAATAACCAATATGTAATCAATTTAGATAGTCGTAGAGAAACTTTTTTATATTATTTATTTAGTTTTGTGATTATACAGGTGGGGCACCCCATACGACACGGTCCCTGTAAACCAAACCATTAATTTTTTCGGGAATTTCTCAAATTCATTATATGTATATTGATTGAAGCTGCAAAAGGGAATTATTTTGGAGTCTACAGGGTGGCTCAAAAAAGTGTGACATCAAAGTTGTGTTTTTTAAAATAGAACACCCTGTATTTCGTTACACTTTTGAATAGGCCAGGAAAAAATAATATGATTTCATATAAGGTACTATGTACCTAACTATAACCGTTCTCGAGTTATTGATTTTTTTATGAAAATGCTAGGTACAATTGGAAACTAAATAACATCGAAATGTATAGAAATCATCCCTCCGAATTCTGACCAAGCATAAAAGAGGTTTTAGGCTATTGATTTCAATAAAACAAATTTCTCAATATTATACAGAATGTTCAAAAATCATTGTCACTTTTTTATAATTTCGGACAAAGATAAATTTGTTATTTCAAATAGAACACCCTGTATTTTTTTGGTCTGAACCATATAAAATTCATCTTTCATTTCATATTTGGATTACCTATACCTAACCCAAATAGTTTTTCAGATATTGGCTTTTTCAAATAGTAGTTCTTATTTCAATGCATTCTTTGAATCAAGATAGCTTTGAAACGACATTTATTTGATTGGCTTACAGAATTCTCATTGACAGTTGTTATCTTGACTTCATCGAAAATATTTACTGTTCATTTACATTCATATTCTGGCAGTAGTTCGTTGAACAGACTATACAATTTTTTTTTTATTATTCAACTGAAACAACAACAAAATATGAAACACAAATGTATTTAATTCAAAGTAAGTGCTCGAAATGACGACCATCCTGTTGAATACAAAGAGTCACTCTCTCTATGAAAGATTTCTTAACATTTAATAACATTTGAGGCGTCACTCTTCGAAAAGCAGCCCTTATTCTCTCCTTCATATTTTCCAGTGTGGTTGGAGGAGTGTCGTAAACCTCATTCTCCAAGTATCCCCATAGGAAAAAATCGAGGCAAGTGAAATCTGGTGATTTCGCTGGCCAATTTGTGGTCCTCCCCTACCAATCCATTTATTCGGAAAGCACATATTCAAAAACTGTCTGACACTGAATTTGAAATGTGCCGGAGCACCATCCAATTGTAACCACATCCGTTGTCTGATATTTAGCGGCACATTCTCCAGAAGCTCGGGCTCGGGTAAAAATTTTGGACCATTCAAGTTTCCATAAAAAAAGTATGGTCCTATAACTTGTGTACCTATAATTCCTCCCCACACGTTAACAGACCATCTATTCTGGTGATCCAGAGTGCGGAAAAATGAGGATTCACATCACTATAATAATGGAAGTTGTGTCTGTTCACTAAGCCATTGTTATGGAAAGTAGATTCATCAGAAAATAAAATGGAATCAAAAAAATGTTCATCCTCACTAAACTTGTCCAGAACCAATAGACAAAACTCGATTCGTCGATGGAAGTCTATTTCATATAATTCCTGGTGCATCTGAATACGGTACGGGTGAAATTTGTATTTTTTTATTACCCTAGAAATGCTTCGTCTGCTTATCCCTGTATCTTTCTCGAGCTTAGGTTGACTCGTATGAGGGTTTTTTATGATTGATCCCATAATAAGAAATTCATTTTCCTCATTTCCAATGATAGGTTTTGGTCTACTTACCTATTCATAAGCTACACTTCCAGTCCTACGAAATTGATGTAGAAATCGTTTGAAAACCAATTGATTCCGGTCTGGATATTTTTGGGCATACAGCCTCGACGCCAAAAAGCAATTCTCTAAACACTCACCAATCGCTAAAATCATATCTATCCGCTCTTGAATGGGATTAGTTTTCATTTTCGACGCTAATAATTCAGTGAATGTTTTGAATAACGTAAAACACAATAACTGTCAATAAGAATTCTTTCAACAAGTTGAATAAATGTCGTTTCAAGGCTGTCTTGATTCAAAGAATGCATTGAAATAAGAACTACTATTTGAAAAAGACAATATCTGAAAAACTATTTAGGTTAGGTTTAGTGAACCCCGATATGAAATGAAAGATAACTGAATTTTATATTGTTCAGACCAAAAAAATACAGAGTGTTCTATTTGAAATAACAAAGTTATCTTTGTCCGAAATTATAAAAAAGTGACAATGATTTTTGAATATTCTGTATAATATTGAGAAACGGGTTTTATCGAAATCAATAACCCAAAACCTCTTTTATGCTTGCTCAGAATTCGAAGGGATGATTTCTATACATTTCGATGTTATTTAGTTTCCAATTGTACCTAGCATTTTCATAAAAAAATCAATAACTCGAGAACGGTTATAGTTAGGTACATAGTACCTTATATGAAATCATATTATTTTTCCTTGGCCTATTCAGAAGTGTAACGAAATACAGGGTGTTCCATTTTAAAGAACACAACTTTGATATGTCACGCTCTTTTGAGCCACCCTGTAGACTCCAAAATAATTTCCATTTGCAGCCTTAATCAATATACAAATAATGAAATGGAGAAATTTCCGAAAAAATTAATGGTTTGGTACCGTGTCGTATGGGGTGCCCCACCCTGTATACATGTGTGTTTTGTATTGTACTATTTTTTGACACTCCACTAATTCAATTTGTCTAAAATATCTATCTATCTAAAGTTCATAGGATAACATCATAGGGTACGAAAAGTTTGGAGAAAAGATAAACCTTATGTGATAACGTCACAGTATTGAGGAAAGCAGGGGTAAGTGGAAGAAAGGATTTGATTAACACGTTGCTTCAATGTTTGAAGGTTGTATCATTGGAAAAAATCCCAAACAGCGATTCTACAGAAAAATTCGTCCCCTCAAAGCGATGTTCAACAAGTTTCGAACTTAGGCCCGATATTATAATGTCAGTTTAAACTCCGAAAACCTTAAATCAGTTTATCTTCAAGTTCAAACCAAAGGTGGTGAAAAAGTCGTTTCATAAAAACACATGAGATTTTTATTTTCCATGTATACAGGGTGTAAATGAATAAGTGTAAAACATTTAAGGAGGTGATTCCTCATCGAAAAAAAGATAGGATCTTTCATATAAAGAAACTTCATTGGAGCATCCCTTGTTAAGATACAGCCCCTTAAAGGGGGTACATAAAATTTGTATAACAATTTTTTTCACAAGCACTGAAAAAGTTACAATATTGAAATTAACCTGACGTTTTGTTCTACCAAAAAGACACTTAGGCAGTTATTTATTTGGTTTACCCCATGGTTGTAAGGGGTGAATAACGCAACCCCTAATATTTATTTCCCAATGTAACTGTTTGTCTTATTATTTGTTTACCATTTAAAAATTTATTTCCGATAGCCTGTTTCATTCTAAACAAAAAATGTCTCTTGGGTTTTTGCCCAAAATAAACCAGTAAGCAGCAAAACATTATTTTACGAACAACTACAGAGATACATCGTCATAAATGCGAAAATACGAAACTAATCTATCTAGTAGGTCGCTATTAGCGATAGTGACAATTAAATTGGTATGACGCTGTCAGTTTGGGAATTTTCGAAATTGAATTAATACTAATTGTGTGTTGTTGTTCTGTTCTTAATTTGTTACTTTAATAATTCACTTGTTAATAAAATGGCATACACTAATGAGGAAATGGCTGATATGCATTACGTTTACGGTCTGTCGCAGGGGAATGGGTTAGAAGCTTCTAGAAGATATGCTGAAATGTATCCTCAACGGCAGCATCCTTCACATAGAATATTTGCTCGACTTCATCAACGATTACGAGAATATGGTTCATTCGACAAAGAACGCAGGATTGTGGTCGCCATCGAGAAATACGAACACCACAGCTTGAGGAAGCAGTACTTAATTTATTGAAGAACAACCTACTACCAGTACTAGAAAGATTGCTTTCCAGCTAAATGTTGATCATATGACGGTATTTCGAATTTTAAAGGAACAACTCTTATACCCTTACCATCTGCAACGAGTACAGGCACTGTTACCGCGAGACTTTCGAACCGTCTTGAATTTTGCAATTGGATGCTGAAATGATTAGAAGAAATTGTGACTTTCTGAAGACGATAGAATTCACAGACGAATGTAGTTTTCTCGGGACAAGATTATTAATTTTCATAATTACCACATGTGGGCTGATGAAAACCCTCACGCTATTGTCGAAACTAGCCATCAAGAACAGTTTTCTCTTAACGTGTGGCTCGGAGTTATTGGGGATGATTTAATTGGGCCTTATTTTCTACCTCCTCGATTAAATGGTGAGGCATACGTTCAATTTTAAGAGTAGTGCATCCAGTACTGCTGGAGGAAGTTCCTTTGGGCGTCAGAAGGGATATGTTTTTATGCATGATGGGGCTCCCGCCCATTTTAGTCAAGTAGCACGTCAGCATTTAACTGAAACATATGCAAATCAGTGGATAGGTCGAGGAGGACCACATAAATGGCCCGCTCGATCCCCGGATCTCAATCCTCTCGATTTCTCTATTTGGGGCCATTCACAGCATTTGGTATATCGTACTCCTGTTCGCGATGTAGAGGACTTAAGAAACCGCATCATCGATGCGTGCAGGGTAATCAGAGAGCTCCAGGAATATTTGAGCGAATAAGTGGCTCAATGCGCCGACGTCTAGACGCATGCGTAATGTTTGAAGGTAGACATATTGAACATTCACTATGATTTCTACATGTTGTGTGTTTTGTTATTAATAACTTAGTTTTGTTTATTACCCTTTAATCGTTTAATGCAGGTACTAACTACAAAATAACAATAAATCCAGTTCGCATTTATGACGATGTATCTCTGTAGTTGTTCGTAAAATAATGTTTTGCTGCTTACTGGTTTATTTTGGGCAAAAAACCCAAGAGACATTTTTTGTTTAGAATGAAACAGGCTATCGAAAATGGTAAACAAATAATAAGACAAAAGTTACATTGGAAATAAATTTTAGGGGTTGCGTTTTCACCCTTACAACCATGGGGTAAACCAAATAAATTACTGGCTAAGTGTCTTTTTGGTAGTACAAAACGTCAGGTTAATTTCAATATTGTAACTTTTTCAGTGCTTGTGAAAAAAATTGTTATGCAAATTTTATGTACCCCCTTTAAGGGGCTGTATCTTAACAAGGGATGCTCCAATGAAGTTTCTTTATATGAAAGATCCTATCTTTTTTTCGATGAGGAATCACCTCCTTAAATGTTTTACACTTATTCAGTTACACCCTGTATAAATCATAAGCCTAAAAGTATATTTTCCATGTTACTTGATCAAGAATGAAGCGATTTACACGATCCATGGCATTCTAGATCGAAAAATAAAAATTGGAATAAAAATGACTTTATTTGTCAAATTTTGGCAAGTGAAGTGTTCTTGGATTAGGAATGTCATTCTCGATCGAAATAAGTAAAAATATATAGGATGTCCCATTTAAAAATCGAAAGTTGGGGTCATTTCCGGTCCAACCGAAAGTACGGCAAAGCAAGTAAATATGTAAAAAAAATTAAATTGAACTATAATACCCAACCCCCATATTTCGTTTTTCTATCTTCAATAATAGAAAAGTGATAGGGGTGAGCCACCTTGGAAAATCACCCGGTATACGACTTCCATGATGTTATTGGAGGTACAAATATGGAAAGGGGAATATCGGATGCAAAATTTGATGAAGATGCATCATCTTGCTCTTCTTTTCACCGAGCTATCGTGGACCGAATTATTATTGTAATCATCATTATGATTGTTATTATCGGGGCAAACTACACGCTTCTTTCATATCCAAAGTCCAGCCCTGCTTCTTGGCCCCTCGGAAACATAACCTACAGCCCATCGGCGTCTCTAAATCAAGCCTAGCCCTGTCGTTATCCTGAGCCAACTTTGTGTCGTCTGCAGATACATGGACGAAACAAAGAACTCACGAATAAGGCTGGCTGGATTATAATGGCATATTGGTTAATCCTCCTGTCCATCCAGATGTATCAGTGGAATTGATTGGATTTCGTTCGAGAATTCGGAGGGCAAATGAGAAATATCCTCGATGTGTGTATAATGGAAAATATATATGAATATGACTATCGCCTGTATTGGAGTGATTGTTGTGTTTGGCATGCAGGGTATTTTATACGTATAGAATAATGCAGCTATCAGATAGAGTCGAAGCTATTTCCATTAGCAAGCATTGAAAATAATCCTATTGACTTATTCGATGATATATTTCAAGTTCCAATCACTATTGGGGTGGTGCAGTAGTCACCACTATTTTCCAATGATTTATAACATCAAGCTGACTAGATCAGAGGACTAATTATTTTTATGATAATAGTATATTTTGCAGAAGTGAGGCATTTGTAGAATTGTTGCACACGATTTTTTACAACTCTATTGAATATGTTAATTTCATTATTTTTCATGAATATATCACATTAGTATTTATTTACTTAACAAAGTAATAATAATAACTGTAAAATTTTGTTTGTTGTTTCATAAACCATATCTTATTTCCCAACATCGTAATTCATGGAAATGTTTGAACAACTTTCTGAATGGATCTCAGTCATTTTTTCAAAATTTTTTAGTTCCCATATATTAGTTTCACCCGATCACTTCTCCATTTCTTGTAATACTTTTACTTTTTTATACAGGGTGGGGCACCCCATACGATACGGTCCCTGTAAACCAAACCATTGATTTTTTCGGGAATTTTTCCATTCCATTATATGTATATTGATTAAGGCTGCAAAAGGAAATTATTTTCGAGTCCACAGGGTGGCTCAAAAAAGTGTGACATATAAAAGTTGTGTTTTTTTAAATGGAACACCCTGTATTTCGTTACACTTTTGAATAGGTCAGGAAAAAATAATATGATTTCATATGAGGTACTATGTACCTAACTATAACCGTTATCGAGTTATTTATTTTTTTTATGAAAACGCTAGGTACAATTGGAAACTAAATAACATCGAAATGTATAGAAATCATCCCTTCGAATTCTGACCAAGCATAAAAGAGGTTTTGGGCTATTGATTTCGATAAAACCCGTTTCTCAATATTATACCGAATGGCCAAAAATCATTGTCACTTTTTTATAAATTCGGACAAAGATAACTTTGTTATTTCAAATAGAACATCTTAAATTTTTTTGGTCTAAACAATATAAAATTCAATTATCTTTCATTTTTTGTTGAGGTTCCCTATACCTAACCTAAATAGTTTTTCAGATATTGGCTTTTTCAAATAGTAGTTCTTATTTCAATGCATTCTTTGAATCGAGATAGCTTCGAAACGACATTTCTTTGATTTGCCCACAGAATTCTCATTGACAGTTGTTATACTTCACTTCAACGAAAATATTTACTGTTCGCTAAAATGAAGCCATTTACATTCATATTCTGACAGTAGTTCATTAAACAGACTATACAATTTTTTTTTATTATTCAACTGAAACAACAACAAAATATGAAACAAATGTATTCAATTCAAAGTAGGTGCTCGAAATGACGACCACCCTGTTGATTACTCTCTCTATGAAAGGCTTCTTAACATTTAATAACTTTTGAGGCGTCACTATTCGTAAAGCAGCCCTTATTCTTTTCTTCATATTTTCCAGTGTGGTTGGAGGAGTATCGTAAACCTCATTCTTCAAGTATCCCCATAGGAAAAAATCGAGGCAAGTCAAATCTGTTGATCTCGCTGGCCAATTTTGTGGTCCTCCCCTACCAATCCATTTATTCGGAAAGCACATATTCAAAAACTGTCTGACACTGAATTTGAAATGTGCCGGAGCTCCATCCAATTGTAACCACATCCATTGTCTGATATTTAGCGGCACATTCTCCAAAAGCTCAAGCAGATCATCTCGTAAAAATTGTAAACATTTTTGACCATTCAAGTTTCCATAAAAAAAGTATGGTCCTATAACTTGTGTACCTATAATTCCTCCCCACACGTTAACAGACCATCTATTCTGGTGATCCAGAGTGCGGAAAAAATGAGGATTGACATCACTATAATAATTGAAGTTGTGTCTGTTCACTAAGCCATTGTTATGAAAAGTAGATTCATCGGAAAATAAAATGGAATCAAAAAAATGTTAATCCTCACTGAACTTGTCCAGAACCCATAGAGAAAACTCGATTGGTCGATGGAAGTCTATTTCATATAATTCCTGGTGCATCTGAATACGGTACGGGTGAAATTTGTATTTTTTTATTACCCTAGAAATGCTCCGTCTGCTTATTCCTGTATCTTTCTCGATTTTAACGTTGACTCGTATGGGGGTTTTCTATGATTGATCCCATAATAAGAAATTCATTTTCCTCATTTCCAATGATAGGTTTTGGTCTATTTGCCTTTTCCTAAGCAACACTTCCAGTCCTACGAAATTGATGTAGCAATCGTTTGAAACCAACTTCTTTGGATGATTCCGGTCTGGATATTTTTGGGATAAGTTTTAATTTTCAACGCTAATAATTCAGTGAATGTTTTGAATAACGTAAAACACAATAACTGTCAATCAGAATTCTTTCAACAAGTTGAATAAATGTCGTTTCAAAGCTATCTTGATTCAAAGAATGCATTGAAATAATAACTACTATTTGAAAAAGCCAATATCTGAATAACTTTTTAGGTTAGGTATAGGGAACCCCAATATGAAATGAACGATAATTGAATTTTATATTGTTTAGACCAAAAAGATACAGGGTGTTCAATATGGAAAACATTAACAATCGATTAGATCAATACCATCGATTAGGTGAACATGTTTCGAACCTCTATAGGTTCATCATCAGCATATATAAAAGTATTCTACAATAAAAGAAGAACAAAGACTTAGTTACATGGGTAATGTGATACAATAAGTGCTACTTACTTATTGTATCACATTACCCATGTAACTAAGTCTTTGTTTTTCTTTTATTGTAGAATACTTTTATATATGCTGATGATGAACCTATAGAGGTTCGAAACATGTTCACCTAATCGATGGTATTGATCTAATAGATTGTTAATATTATATTGTGTAGACGACTTCGTGTTTTTCTTCTTCATAAAATTATACCACTCCACTTCGAGATACAATGGACTTCTACCACAGGTTATGAAAAACAAAGTTATCTTTGTCCGAAATTATAAAAAAGTGACAATGATTTTTGAACATTCTGTATAATATTGAGAAACGGGTTTTATCGAAATCAATAGCCCAAAACCTCTTTTATGCTTGGTCAGAATTCGAAGGGATGATTTCTATTCATTTCGATGTTATTTAGTTTCCAATTCTACCTAGCATTTTCATAAAAAAATCAATAACTCGAGAACGGTTATAGTTAGGTACATATTACCTCATGAAATTATATTATTTTTTCCTGACCTATTCAAAAGCGTAACGAAATACAGGGTGTTCCATTTAAAAAAACACAACTTTGATATGTCACACTTTTTTGAGCCACCCTGTAGACTCCAAAATAATTTCCTTTTGCAGCCTTAATCAATATACATATAATGAAATGGAGAAACTGTCGAAAAAAATAATGGTTTGGTTTACAGGGACCGTGTCGTATGTGGTGCCCACACTGTACAGTAGGTATTACAGATTCGTTAATTTCATTAAAAGTTTCAATTTTATTATATAATCATTTATAAACAATACAATATCAGACCATTAGCGTCCCTAGCGCTGATAAATTAATGAAACAGCACCAGCACGATAGTGTGGCTGATGACCAACGTAAATAAACCCAAAAAATGAGAAGCAAAATTCCGATAACTCAAGAAAACTTATATGTTATTCATATTCCGTTCCACAACTTGTTTTGTACATTTTTCAATTTTATAATAAAGTTTTTCAGGAAAATTTGGAGGAAGATGTTGATCGTTTCATTAGGGTTCGCAGACATTAGCCATTTATCTGCTTGATCTACCCTGTACTAAGGAGAGGCAACTACCCCGAAACTACAGCCCTGTTGAAGTGGTTAATATTTTTCCATTTCGCAACAAATATTTGCAAAGTAACCTCGTAGGACTTTGCACGATTTTCCATCGGATGTAATCCAACGTACGTCGAGGCATTAGCCAGGAAAGTAGTTGTTTTTTTTATGGATATTCGACCAACATTAAACTGTTGTATGGGTATTTGTAGTCAGTTGTCTTGAGGAATAAGCGTTTTCATTTTAAATGAACTGATGTGATACGACTGATATTCAGGTTGGTTAGGTTAGTTGCAGTAGTTGGCGTTATAGTCCATCCAATATCAATTGCAGAACCTGTTTCTATAGGGAGCAAATGAAAACTCACTTCGCTAACACGAGCGTATATGCGAAGAAACGGAACGAAAAATAATCTGTACTACTTGTATACAGTCTCCGTCGGCACAAAGAGCCCGCTGGTAAACGTGGACTTGAGTGACTGCTATCTGTTCTTCAACCGATTCTTTTGGGCCAATCAAGTCGGACATCAATGCTTGCAGGTGTGGCTATACGATGGGAGGTCATGAATCACGCGTTATATTTGTGTTTTAATAGCTCTGGAAGATTAAAAACCAGTAGCGTCTGTGGTCTTGGTGTGTGCCGATCGAAATACGTTTTAGGATATTCTATCAAACAATGGAAGAAATTATTTTTCTTTCCTAATGTTTTTGTATAAATAAAAGCTTGTCTTTATTTTTTTTCATTTTTCATTAGTTATGAAGTATTTTTAAAATCTTAAAATATCTAAATAAAATTAGTTATCTCCGCCACTGCTGCTCACAGGATTTCGCCGCAAGACTTTTTTATGCTTCTGCAATTGATATTGGGAAAACTATAACTAATGGTATTTTCAATGATGTAAATGTAATCCCAACGAAAACTGAGAAATGAATAGATTTTGATCGTTTCATTAGGATTCGCAGTCATTAGTCATTTGTCTGTTTGACCTACTGGTGAGGAGCAAATACCCCGATATTTTGAAATTGAAATATACTAACTTTTATAATTAGATTAGAAGATTTAATTGACCAAAATATAGGATGGCCAATCTTGGGGCTACGAAGTTTCACAAGAACGAAATATGGTGCTGAGAAGGGAACTGAAACAAAAGTAAATGGCATTTTTTTCTTGAAACGATGATTTCTCCATGGACAACTTGATAAAAAAACGTGAGATACACGAAGAAATCCCAACAAACTAAGGAATGCTATAGAGTGATTCTTCGATAGATACTGTTTTGAAGACGGCGTTATTTGGGAATTCAAACATACTCACCCTCATTAGATTCGAAAATGTAATTGATGCTTACCTGAAACAGAAAAAGTCTATAAGGAAAAATGGATCAAGATCACACACACACCCACACACATATATATATATATATATATATATATATATATATATATATGTATATATATATATAATGAAAAAGGAAATTGTGGCATAATGGACAGATTATTAAATTAAAGAAAAAAAGCATCCTCAAGTGGGACTCGAACCCACAACCCTATGCTTCCCGGGCATACACTCTTACCACTGAGCTATCGAAGCTATGAGAATCGACACACACTCGCGAACACTTTAATTCCTTAATTTGATGTGAATGTTGGAATGAATCGAAAATCGAACGTACTTATCAATGGCCGTCGAGACTTGGTACCTATTCAACCCAGCATTATCGTCGAATTGACGATTTCAGTAGAAGATATCTAGGATGATCTCCAACCACTGATAAATTAAGGAATTAAAGTGTTCGCGAGTTTGTGTCGCTGTATCTGGAATTACCACTGGTATCGATCTCTGATGATCTTTTCTTTAATTTAATAATCTGTCCATTATGCCACAATTTCCTTTTTCATAATTTCTCTCGGACAACAATTTCCCACTTTCATATATCTATATATATATATATATATAGAGAGAGAGAGCGTCGGTCTTGTGTCAACTGTTTCCACCTGGCGCGGGTTCGATTCCCGCAGCTGGTGAAAATTTTTTTCAAGGTCCCAAGAGTGGTTTCGGATCCCACTATAAAAGGTAAGGTCCCCGTGATCTTAACTCGTACAAGTTTTCATTAACTTCTGAGGGTTGGTCAAACAACTAAGAAAGCGGTTAAAAACAATTTTACAATTTACAAAAAAAAATATATATATATATATTGTTATGAAATAATATTTGTTATTAATTTTTATTGCTCTTTATTGGGCGACAATTATTATAATAGGTAGAATTTTTGTTATTATTTTCGTCCTGTATAAAAATAATAATTGCAGTATAATTTCCTTTAAAATATATTACTGGTCCTTCCTAACATAAAGATATATATATATATATATATATATATATATATATATATATATAATATATATATATATATATATATATATATTATATATATATTATATATATATGTATATATATATGTATAGTAGATGTATTAGGCCGGTTTTGCAGTCGTATTTTAAGAAAACTCTTTTTTCTGTTCAAGCTTTCGAAACTTTATAATTTGTTTCTTCTTCAGGAACTCTAAATAACAGGATATGATAATATAAATATTGAGTACAATAACTTCTACTTACGAAAAGTGAGATTTTTGAGAAGCTTAATACAACATAAAATAAAAATATTGTTAATCTTGGACAATTTCAACTAAAAACTAGAATGACATAAATTTGAAGTGAAATGATTGTTTGTCATCTTGATGTTTCAAGTATGGGCTGGAACTTGTTTTTTTTTTGTTGAATTGATAATCATTTTCCGGGGTGTTCATTAGGTGGAATATGATGATTTATTTTATCAATGTGTAAAAGATATGTGCATATAATGCTGAGTCCTATGTCTCTTTTCGAATTTACAGATTGAGGTTCTTGAAAAAACCTAGTCATTTCTAGAAAAAGTCTTTTGTGTTCATTTGATTCTCTGTTTAATATTGAATTATAATCATATGAGAAATTATGATTTTTTTCCAAATATGTTTTGCTAAAGTTATCGATTGTTCGTTGTTTTACATCACTTTTGTGTGAAGTTATTCTCTCTTTGAGACGTCTGCTAGTTTGTCCTATGTATTTTTTGTCAAATCCTGTAGGAGAAATGCAGTATACTACATTTGACAAGTGTAATGGTTTGTCTTTAACTTTCAATTCGGAAAAAATATCATTGGTTGTTTTATAGATTTTGAAGGCTATTTTGATATTGGTGAATTCGTGAAATATTTTTTTAATCTTTTATGATACATGACCTACATAAGGAAGTGAGTAAAACAAGGTGGGTTGATTAATAGGTATTACATTGTTTGTGTTAATATTATCTATTGTTGTTGAAGGTCTGCTGAATAATAAATGGTTTATTAATTTAGAAGCGTAGCCAATATTGATAAATAGTTGTAATCGTTTTTTTAGATTGTTATGTTGTAAAGTTATATGGGTGGTCTTAATAATTCAATTTTTCATATTTATACAAGATTATTTTGTTGTTGTTTTTGATGAAATGATTCATAATGAAGGAATCTGCCTGAAGAGTCTAGTTTTGTATACCAGGTCGTAATTAAAGTATTATCAGGTCTTGTTATTAGAGTCTCTTCTTCTATGGTGAAAGATATAAAACTGTCATAGTTAATAAAAACTTTTATATTTTTGTATCTTGTGGTATGATTAAAATTATGTCATCGACATATTTTTTAAGAAAAGGTATTTGGAAAGGTAATTTTCTTATGCAGTTATCTATTAGATCATCCATTACATATTGTGCCAGAATGGGAGATAGAGGGCTACCCATTGGCATACCGAGTATTTGTTTATAATGTTTCGAAATATGTGAAGACTGAGGTATCAAAAAGATAATCTAAAAAAGTGTTTTTTTAAAATACTACTGCAAAATTTTCGGGATAAAGGTCTGATTCAGTCAATTCATATAATTTTTCTTAACGACGTTTCGACATGGTATTTGTCATCATCAGGTTAAAACACTAAAATAAAAAATATGGAGTTTGAGACATTTAACTTAACACAATATTGAAATGTATGCACTAAAATAATTCTTGAAAAACATGGTTCGAAATATAACATGTTATTTAACTCAATATAAATATTTGTAACATTTATGAGTATTCACTTACAAATTATTTTATTTGAGTTTTGCGTTCGCATTGTACGAAGGTTATTGTGGGAGTGTGACCTGCGTCGAAGTGATCGGGAATGGTTTGTTTATTTTTCATGCATTTTTATCCTCTTCATAAGTAGGTACATGGGAATGTTTATATTGAGTTCTAATATATGGGCCGGACTGTATTTTTTTGGCAGCATGTAAAGATCAGTTTTCATTATGATTACTTTAAACGAAGTTAAAAGAGGTTGTTATAAATCTGGCTTAAGTTTTTGATATCATTTCTATTGTTAATGCTATTGGGGTCTTTTTAAATATGTATCATTTCAAGGAATGTTCTTACTCTTGGATTCCTTTCTTTGGTCAAAATTTCAACGTTGTTGGTGTTAAACTTATGTTGATTTTCTTTTTCGTGTTTTGATAAGGCTGTAATGTCGGTTTTTGAATATTTGTGGGCTTGTACTCGTTTCTGCAAATATTGTTTTGTTTGACCTATATAGGTACTTTGACAGTCTTTACATGGTATTCTATATACTGTATGAGTTTGTTTGTTTTTTGGTATTTGAAATGAAATGAAAATGCATGAAAAATAAACAAACCATTCCCGATCACTTCGACGCAGGTCACACTCCCACAATAACCTTCGTACAATGCGAACGCAAAACTCAAATAAAATAATTTGTAAGTGAATACTCATAAATGTTACAAATATTTATATTGAGTTAAATAACATGTTATATTTCGAACCATATGTTTTTCAAGAATTATTTTAGTGCATACATTTCAATATTGTGTTAAGTTAAATGTCTCAAACTCCATATTTTTAATTTTAGTGTTTTAACCTGATGATGACAAATACCATGTCGAAACGTCGTTAAGAAAAATTATATGAATTGACTGAATCAGACCTTTATTCCGAAAATTTGAAGAAAATACATATTTATATATATATTTATTTCAATACCCAGTTGGATGTATGCAAAGAGCTTTCCAAGCAGCGTCCTTGTTTTTTCTTGTGTATGAAAAAGTTTGTATATAATCTGTCTGTTTCCAAGACTTCAATAAAATTAGATAAAATACGGTGTACAGCAAGGGAAGGTTTTGAGTCCATTATTGTTTTTGTTGTACATGATATGATGAAGGTGACTAAAAAATGTGAAATTATTATGTTTGTGGACGATACAAGGCTCTATATTAAAAGAACAAACTTTAATCAAATGCAAATAGATATGATCAATGAACTTAACAATCTATTTGATTGGCAAGGTCATAATAAATTGAGATTGAATGCAGTTTAATCTAAATTTTGTTAGTTCGACAAAAAGTCAAGAATAAGTTCTGTAAATATTAAGATAATGCAGATTATCATAAATGGGAGAAAAATCTTTATGATAGAGGAATTGAATATTCAGATTCCAACTTCAAATGTCATGCCCATTGTTAGTAGATAACTTTCAAAAAAAGTTGCATTTATAATGAGAATAGGCAAGAATCTGTCAATGCTCACGGAATTGTCGCTTCATTTCACGTACTCATTTACAGTTCTATTCAACCTTATTGTTTAATTTGCCCGATATAAAATGAGTCAGTTAAAAAAAATTGAAACAAAGCTATGAGACAGATTTCAAAATGTAATTGTTATACACCTGTTGTCTGTTGAAGAAAGAATAATTTATAATGTGAATTTGTTTATATTTGTTTATATTTAAACTAACATAGTCTGTTACCTGAATATATTGATGGAGCATAGTGAATAGTCGAGTATCTGTGCGCTCCCAATAAAACGTGTGTGAAGAGTGTAAAAAGCCCAAATTTTCTAGTGAAAAGTTGTATAGAAAACATACAAATTATTTCTCTACTTTACCAAAAGTCTGCCATCGAAAATGGTTTTGACTAGAGAGACTAGTGAAGAAATAAAATCTTCGATAAATGCAGCAATGAGTAAATGTCTGAAAGATGCCACATTCATAAAAACCTTATCTGATATGGTATCGGCCGCCGTCTCGAGCACCTTAGACAAAAAGCTAATTGAAATGGAGGAAAAAATAGCGGAGATTAAAAATGAACATCAACAATATATAAAAGAAAACGAAATAAAGATAAACAATTTAGAAGACATAGTCAGAAACCTACAGGAGGATACAAATATTATGGAAGCCAAATACGATACATTAGATCAAGCAGGTAGGAAGAACAACCTTAGAATTTTCAATTTCCCAGAAAAACTGAATGAGAATTTGAGAGATGAAATAAAAGGCTGGTTAATTCAAAATTATTATCGATGGAAATCAAAGACACTGATATAGCACAATGCTATAGAATAGGAAAAGAAATTAATAAACAAAAATCTCGAGGAATCTTCATCAAGTTCAACACATATGAGATAAGACAGGACATTTACAAGAAAAAGAAATATCTAAAAGGAACAGGAATAGTCATCCGGGAAGATTTGACCACTCTCAGAGTGGAACTGTTAAATGAAGCTATAAAAAACACCTCAATGAAAGATGTATGGACCGATGCAGGAAGAATATATGTTAAGAAAGGGGAACACATTTCCATTATTAGAAACAAAGAAGATTTTAAGAAAGTTTTTTAAAATAATTTGAAATGAAACTTCTTATTAGCTATATAATTATCGTTTTTTCATCACTTTTTACTTTTTACAATTACAATATAACTTTTGGGACATGCTAGATATACTTACAACTATTACACCTTACTTTCTGTAAGGTTGAAAAATTCCAATTAATTTTCAGCTGATTTGAAAAAAATGAATGAGTTATTCGATCAAATTGATAATGAAGGTGAGATACAAACTAAAGAATATGATTATCCAAATGAATTTTTGAGAGAAATGGGAAAATGGGATGAAACTGAAAACATATCAATATTACATTTCAATATACGAAGTATTAGAAAAAATTTTGATGAATTATGTTTATATCTTGAAGATTTCAAAAATACTGATGTTATCATCCTTTCCGAAACGTGGAATATTAATGAGGTAAGTGACTATGACATTCAAGGGTATACATCTTATTATAGTGAATCTAAAATAAATCAGAACGATGGCCTAATTATTTATGTGAAGAATATGTGGAAGTCAGCGACTGAAACGATTTACTTTGAAGAAACAAATCTAATCAGAATCAACTTGAAATTTGGAGACATTGAGACTGGAATAACTGCGTCATATCGGCCACCATCAATAAACATAAACACTTACTTAGAAAACTTAGAAAATTTCTTTGATAACCTGCATAAAAAAAACCTTGAATTTTTCGTGGGAGAATTAACCTAAATATATTAGACACACATGACATTTCGGTCAGTGAATACCTGAATATATTATCACAACATGGTTTCTGTTCGTACATAAACAAACCAACGAGAGTAACTAAAAACTTCCACTATAATTGATCATATATTTAAAAAAAAAAAAAAAAAAAAATTAAAAAAAAATCTGAAACCACTACCACTATAATGAACAAATGGGAAGATGTGTTTAGTTGTAGAAATGCACAAATCAGTTATAATAAATTCATGCAAAATCTTCAAAAGTACATAGAAATGTCTTCTTATACTAGGAATTTTAAACAGAATGAATATAAAATCAAACCTTGGATAACAGAAGGCTTAATAACATCCATTAGACATAGAGACATCCTTAAGAAAAGATTATTGTACAGTCAATCACCAGAAAATGACAGAGAGTATAAAATTTATAGAAATAAACTAAATAGCTTAATAAAAAAAACAAAAAATGAATACTATAAAAATAAATTTGAGTTAGTAAAAGGTGATAGCAGAAAAACATGGCAAATAATCAATGAGACTTTAAACAGAAATCCTAGTAAATATTCCTTAACAAACATACCAATAACAGATACCGATAACATTGCTATTTCAGACAATGAACAAAAATCAAACATATTTAACAAATATTTTGTTGAAATAGGATTAAAGATGCAAAACAATATAAATAAAACCCTGCTCGAACATCCTCAAAGACTCTCAAATGACCCAACAGTGCCATCCACAATGGTTCTTGAGCCTACAACAAGAAATGAGATCATCAATATTATAGCTTTGCTCAAATGCAATTGTTCACCAGGTCCAGACAAAATTTCAGCAAAACTCATTAAACAATTTCATAACTATCTAGTAGATCCACTGGTTCATATCATAAACATCTGTTATGAAAGCGGTGAAATTCCACATGAGTGGAAAAAAAGTCTAATCACTCCTGTTTATAAATCTGGCGAACGGAAACTTATCGCAAATTATCGACCAATCTCTGTGATCGACAATTTTGCAAAAATTTTTGAACACAGCATCAAAAAAGACTAATAACCTTTTAAACAAAAATAACGTTATTACTGAAAGACAATATGGATTTTTGAGTAACTCTAATACAGAAAAAGCAGTTCTTGATTTTGTGGAAAAAACCGTAAACGCCTTGGATAAATCAGACAAATGTCTCGCTATCTTTCTTGATCTTGCCAAGGCGTTTGATACTATATCTCACGAATTACTTTTGGAGAAGCTTTATAATTATGGGATTAGAGGGCCTATTAAGAATATTCTACACAATTATCTATACAAGAGATCACAGAGAGTAAAGCTTGGAGAATATAACAGCAACCCATTAGAAATAACAATTGGTATACCACAAGGAACAGTCTTGGGACCAATCCTGTTCCTTATTTACATAAATAGTATCGGATATCTGGAAAACTGTAAAGGCCATATAATCTCCTATGCCGATGACACTACTTTGATTTTTTCTGCAAAAACTTGGGACGAAGTTATAAATAATGCTAATAATGGACTAAGACAAGTTAAGAAATGGTTAGACCAAAACCTACTGAGCTTGAATGTTAAGGAAACAAAGTACATCTCATTTTATTTAACAGCAAGTGATCAACCGACAGAAAAAAGTAGTATTCTTGTACACGAAAATTATTGCCAAAATCGTTCAACATGCTATTGCCCGAAAATAGAAAAATGTAATAGCATCAAATATTTAGGTGTCATGATAGACGAACATTTAAGGTGAGAAAAGCATGTGGTATCATTGACAAACAGGCTTAGGCAGCTGACTCGAAAAATGTATGAATTGAGAGATATTCTGAATTATAAAACACTAAGAGTAATCTACCATTCCTTGGCTGAATCCATATTAGGTTATTGTATTAAGGTATGGGGCGGGCTATTCCAAAATAATTTAATACAACTCCAGTCAATGCAAAACAAAATTCTAAAAATCATATTTAAAAAACCTAAACTACATTCTACTGTACAACTGTATGAGCAGTTGCAGATACTAGACATTAGAAGCTTATATGCCTATCAATGCCTGGAATGGATGTTCCACAACGTAAGTCGTTTTAGTCGTCCCATGGAAATCATAAAAAATACCAGATCACTAGACAAACTTGAAATATATATACCAATGTTCGAAAAGAGTCATACACAAAGATTTATTTTCTTCTTTGGGCCGAAACTCTATAATATTCTACCTCCTGAAATGAAGACAATAACAAAACTCCATAAATATAAAAAACAAACAAAACTTTTCGTTCAAAAAAATCAAACAAAAATCTATCAAATATTAATTTAGTCGATGTGTTACTCAGTACCCACCTATTCTTAAGAACATCTCACTCAACAATAAGTTAATCTTGCCTTCATGTACCTAATATATTGTATATAAATGTCTTATACTTATCAAAAAAAAACTATCACCATCAATGAATTTCTGTACAATCTCAATGTTTCTGGAGGATTGCAGACAAGCACAACACAAGCATTCAGTATGCTTAGGTGCAGTTTTGTGGTCCAATTAGAAACTTTAAGATAAATCACTGTATATCATGTTATGTACACTTTTACTCTGAATAAAAATCTGTAAATCTGTAAATATATATGTGATAAACTAAACGTTTTTAGAGATGTATATAATTATAATACTAGAAATTGTACAAGCTTTATTTTACTGGATATATGTAACACCACCCAA
Organism: Gonioctena quinquepunctata; assembly: GCA_018342105.1. Classification (NCBI taxonomy): domain Eukaryota; kingdom Metazoa; phylum Arthropoda; class Insecta; order Coleoptera; family Chrysomelidae; genus Gonioctena; species Gonioctena quinquepunctata. The sequence goes on along the minus strand of JAFIRS010000719.1, from coordinate 331,038 downwards.
ATGTTAAACTCTGTGACTATTAACCAGCTCAAAAAGCTTCTGAGATAATTTGTTTATAACTAAATGTTAGCGTGTTTGTCATCTTTTATTTTATTCTTATAATTGTATACCTAATTTAAATTCTATATAGATCGATTTAGTTTTCCCATACATAATAATGTTTTTAACAAATCCTGATTGCTAATTTTAATGTAGTACTGATGCTAAATGAATACATTATTATTATTTTGTCTGTTCAGAATATGGTTGGATGGATATTGATTATTAAATATGCTATTGGTTCAAGGAATTAAAGAAAGTCTATTATCATCCAGAGTAGACCCACGTAGGTCGTGGTGGTTTTTGCGAATAACTGATGAAAAAACGCATTTTCCAGAAAAAATATTACAGTAATTTTTTCAATATATTGAAATTCAAGAAACGCGAATCTCTGAAAAAAAAAGAACGAATGAATTTAAGTAACGAAAAATAAATCCACGGGGAAGAGTTCAACGGATGGAACTATACTGATAAGCTCAACTTTTTTGAAAAATGGTATAAGGATTTGAGTTACACGCATTTATTTCTACAAATTTCACCTATAATTTATACCATCCGATTCCATTATACGACCATCAGTGATCAATTCAACATTTTTAGCAGTAATATTTGGAAAACCTCCAAAAAGTAGTTTTTGCTGGTTGAACCAGAAGTAAAGGAATGGGTTTTATTCACAAAAAAAAGGTTTTTATAGAATATTGCGTTGAGATTCAATAAAATATTTGATTTTCGAAAAAAAAGTGGGGAATATTGGTGAGGTTCTATTTCTCAAATTTTCCGAATGATCTTTCTTTTTTTAATATATCTTTGGATAAACTCATTTTTCATGAGAATGACATGAAATCTTTTGTGTAGAAATGTATAGGAAAAAATCTCCCCTAACTGAGAAATGTGCTAGATGACGAAGATTGAATTTATAATCTCCGACCCCGAAAACGCCCATATACCAATTTTGAATCAAATCGGACCATAATCACAAAACTTATTCGTCATCTTGGAGCCGCCATCTTGAATTCATGATTCTAGACAAACAATTCATAGTCTCCGACCCCAAAAACCCCCATATACCAATTTTGAATAGAATCGGACTATAATCACAAAACTCGTCCGCCATCTTGGAGCCGCCATCTTGAATTCATAAATTTTGACAAACATTTCATAATCTCCGACCCTGAAAAGCCCCACATACCAATTATGATCGAATCGGACCATAATCACAAAACTCGTCCGCCATCTTATATTTATGAATTTTGACAGAAAATTCATAATCTGCGACTCTGAAAACCCCCACATACCAATTTTGAATCAAATCGGTACATCATTACAAATCTCCTCCGCCATCTTGGAGCCGCCATTTTGTTTTTTTCTCTAATAAAAATTCCATATTGCATTGTCACCGGAATTATGAACGTCTGCTAAATTTCAAATCAAATGGACGACTAGAAGTTTGTCAAAATTCACTTGCAAGATTTGACCCTAACGAACGAACTAACAAGTGAAACTAAATAAAGCTTGTAAAAATAGAGCTTGTTAAAGGAAGAAGAAGACTCAATATTAAATTTCACCATCACCATTTCGACATAATCTAAATTCAAAAGCTCTAATTGGTCTGGCAACCTAATTCGAAACTCCCCATCTTTCTGAAACTTCCAAATTAAAACATGTACGTGGAGTTCGTGGAAAAGTTACAAGACCAACTTCTAACAATGTAAATAAATGGCAAGCTCATTAGTGAAAATCCGGAATGTACGAACTGTATGAAAAAAAAAACAAGTTCACCGACGAGCCCAACAGAGTAACAAGCTTGCTTAGGGAGCGTCTGCTATTATAAAACATTACAATCAGTGGTTATTAGGGCAAGCAAGTTCCGGTTAACCAACCGAAGGAGGCATGAAGTTGCTCTATTCTGTGTACAACATTGACAATGATACGCATCAATAACAAAACAAAGCTAGAGCTACAATGGAATCGGCTTGTTAAATGGTCGAGTGGTTCCTAATGACTTTCTTGCAGCTAACTATTAGAATGTGTTCATGTTGATTTTCTTTGATGAAAAATGTCAATTTCTCTGATTCTTCATTTCAACACTGGAAATCATCTTGCTCTTCATGTGTATTTATATGCAAACATAAATAAAATACTGAAATTTTTTAACTGTGAGAAAGGAATACATTTCGAACTGAGATTGTAGCAATAATAATTGAGCATGCCTGTAATATCATAGCTGTTACACAAACGAAGATGATGCTGATGACGTTAGCTATATATAGACAAGCGCGGAGAACACTATACTTTATCAGGGACTATAAGGGTCCTTCTACAATCATTTTTATTAACAATGTCTTCGAAATGAAAGCAGTTGGATTTGATTGAATCTTGTCTTCTATAAAGTTCTGAACCGCATTTTCATTTTCGATTGCCTAAATGTATTGGTAATATCTCAAATACCTGAGGCGGAAATATAACTGAAGTTATAAGTGCAAGTCCCTATTGGAACGATTATATGAACAAGTGATCGACTGAATATTAGGTGAAACTCTAGGATGAGATACGAAATCTAATGACGTCCAGCCAGTGACCAATTTTAAATGGAACCTAGGCAAGCGACACTCTTAAGGTATCGAAACCTATTCAATGATACAATTGTTTGTGTTATGGCTTTAATGGCTCATTAGTAAACATTAAAATTCAAATTCAGTATGATATTCATTACAGATTTAAGAATCAGTATCTACTTAAAGAAATTGCTCGAAGTGACCTCCATTTACTTCCTGACAGTGAAATATCCTATTTTTAAACTCTTCTCGTACTTCTGCAAATGTGTCTGCGGAAACAGCCTCACATTCTGCAACAATACATTGTTTTAAAACGTCAATATTGTCAGGTTCAGTGGCGTAAACCTTCGATTTGGGGTACCCCCACAGAAAAAAATCCAAAGGTGTGAGGTCCGGTGATCGAGCTGGCCATTCCGTTGAACCTCGTCGTCCAATCCATCTACCACGATACTCCTCATCCAAATACCGTCTTACTGCACCGTAATAGTGTGGAGAAGCACCATCATGTTGGAATGTTATTTCCAAATGGCCAAATTCATCTGGATTATCTTCCAAAATTTCAAGGATTAACGGTTCTATTGCGTTTTGCAACAGCTCCAGATAAACCTCACCAGTTAAATTAGTATTTAAAAAAAGAGGCCCAACGATGTGGTTTCCCAGGATACCTGCCCAAACATTCACCTTCTGGGGAATTTGGGTATGTGTTTCACGAAACAGGTGAGGATTTGCGTCACTCCAATACCTCACATTCTGTGTATTTACATTTCCATTTAGATACAAAGTACTTTCGTCACTAAAACAAATTGTTTTGACATAGTCTGGCTGTTGGTTAATTTTAGTTTCCATATTTTCACAAAATTCTAGTCTTCGGTCTGGGTCGTCGTCTGAGAGTTGATGAACCATTTTCAATTTGTATGGATGAAATTTGTTTTTTTTCAACACCCTGTGTACTGTACTTCGACTGACTTCACAGGTAGATGCAACGTGAGTTGTTGAAGAAGTAGGATTAACTATTACTTCTGCCAGTATATAAAATTTTTTCACATCAGGCATTTGTGGTCTGCCAGATCGTTTCGCATCATTAATACTACCCGTTGTTTCAAACTAACGAAAAAGCTCCCTCAAATAAGTCCTCGAAACGGGGCGATCGGGAAACCTCTCATTAAAAATGCGTTCTGCTGCATGAATATTTTGTCCAGTTTCACCAAGAATTAGGATCGCTGCTACTTTATCACCTAAAGCACGTACTATTTCACTTCTTGAAGCACTTAAACGTTCGGCTCACAACAGTTTAACAAATTATCAAAATGTACAAAAATATTAAAAGTACCAAAAGCTGCTAAAACAGTTAAACGTTCGATCGACAATACACAAATTATCAAATGTACAAAAACTTGGACAATTACAAAAACGTCGAATTAGGGAGACTAACAAAAACTTCAGCTTATTTGACAACTATCCAGAGGCGGAGCTTGAATTTGGAATTTTAGTATTAACTGATTTAATTCATCACAGATTTGCGTTTTTCAAAAGCGAGTTGCCAAAATTGCCATAAACACAAACAAAATTAGTATCATTGAATAGGTTTTTTCGATACCTTTTAAAAGAGGTGTCGCTTGCCGTAGGTTTCCATTTAAAATTATTGGTCACAATGGCCTTGTGACGTCATCTTTGACGATTTCGTCATCTATCATCACTAGTAGGGAAGTTTACAACCTTTAATATTCAGTTTCCAAATTTCACTTGTTTATTTATAATCGTTCCAAAAATAAGAGGGGGGTAGGGGACTTTTGAGAAGCACTGTATATGCAAAGTCAAACTGATTAGGAAAAAATATAGATCCCTTGCCGTCTTTTCTTTTGGAAATGAGAGAGAGTAGAAAAATCATTATAAATGCCAATCCTCGAAAAATGTACCCCACAATATTTGTAGAGTCCAGGTAGTTATAAGTAATATTTGCAGTTTCAAAGAGATTTTTTTGGATCTATCTATGTGCTTGATTGACTATGCCTCTTTCATAATAAATTATCATGGTCCAGTGCTTTCAATACAGTCATCATCGCCAAAATCATGAAGTTTTCCAAAATTTTATAAAATTATTCATTATTACTTTAATGAAAATATTCAGATAAATTAAACAACAGAGGTATATTTCATATAATGGCATTTCTACCTGTGTCGTGCGAAATTCCTATAATTATGAGCTTGATTCACTATGCCCCTTCAACCTCTCCGGGATCTCTTTCATAATTAATTATCATGATCTAGCCGCTTCCAATGCAGTCATCATCGCCAAGATCAAGAAGTTTTCCAAGAGTTTGATAAAATTATTCATTATTACCATAATGAAAATATTCAGATAAATTAAACAACTTATTCCTACTTCATATAAATGAAATCGACAACTTCATCACGGATTCATTCATAACGATGTATGATGATGACACATCCTTGGTGGTGTCTGGTAATGTGGATCATCTTCTGTTTGATAAGTGTGAAAGTACTCTGAAGTCAGTTGTGAATTGGTGCGGTTCCAATTCATTGTACCTCAATGCTGACAAAACTCAGCCCGATGTGCTTGACATTGCTTTGGCCAAGAACATCACCTGGAATTGGGACATTCGTACTCTCTCCGAGTTGGGCTCTGATCACAACCCGGTGATTTTAACTCTAGGGGGTGATCCACCGCCCCAGACAGATCGTATGTGCACCAAGGTGGACTGGGAGAGGTTCCGTTCGCTTCTAGAGACAGGTTACTGTACTCCTAAGAGAATTGATTCTCCACTTGAGTTGGACGAGGCCGTAGCGCGTTACGAGCTCACCATCAAAAATGCTCTCAGGGATTCCTCCCGAAGGGAACCAGCTCCTAGATATCAAGATGAATTTCCTCGAAGAATTAAAAATCTTATTCGAGATCGAAATCGGGCCAGAAGAGCCTATCAAAGGAGTCTGTTCCCTGGGGACAGAATCCGTCTAAATGAGTTGAATAGGGAGGTTAGAAATAACGTAACCGAGTTCAGAAACGAAAGATTTGGCAACACATTAGAAAATTTAGAAAATGACGGACAACTTTGGAAATTAAATCGAAATTTAAAGTAAAAAAAGACTGATTTCCCCCCTATTCATGGAGAGCTCGGCATGTGCTACGACTCCGAGTCCAAAGCTCAAGCTTTTGCTGACTCGATGGAAAGACAATTTAAACTTAATGAGCATCCAGACGATGATCTGGATCGTGATCTTTTGCTAGAAAACCGGGTTCACCGCACTCTAAGAGAACCTGATCGTGATGTCATTCGTCCAGCTTCGTTGGATGAACTTAAGGCGCATATCAAAGGATTAAATCCCAAAAACTGGATCGTGATCTTTTGCTAGAAAACCGGGTTCACCGCACTCTAAGAGAACCTGTTGGAATTTCTAATTGTATGATTAGAATTTTCCCGGGTAACCAGGTGCAGTCATTATTGAATATCATCAACAATTCACTGCGCCTCAAAAGATTTCCTCGAAGGTGGAAGCATGCCATCGTGGTCATGATCCCGAAAGAAGGTCAGAACCCGACCTTCCCGCAAAATTATCGACCAATCAGTTTGTTATGCTGTTCAGCTAAGTTGGCTGAAAAATCGTTCTCGAAAGGCTTGACGATGAAGTGGAGGACAGAAATGTCCTACCGAATGAGCAGTTCGGCTTTCGTCGCGCTCACTCCACCGAGCTACAGGTTTTGAGGCTGGTGGAAAATACAATCTCTTCACTAAACACCAACAATAGTGCTCATATTGTCCTTCTAGACATAAGTAAAGCATTTGACAGAGTATGGCACGAAGGCCTGCTCTGCAAATTGATCGATTTCCACTTGCCTTTGAGCCTGGTGAAGTGGATAAAGTCGTTCCTCGTGGGTAGGACATTTCAGACCAAGGTTGACGATTTCCTCTCGGACCCGAGAGAAATTGAGGCCGGCGTTCCTCAGGGGGCAGTACTGTCTCCTGTATTATACGCACTCTTCACCTCCGATATACCACGAACCGAACACGTGAAAATCTCCCTGTTCGCCGATGATACGGCCTTACTTTCCTCGTCAGCCAACCACCTGATGGGTGTTGTTTATTTGCAGAATGCATTAAACGACCTCCAGCAGTGGTACCTGGAGTGGAAAATAAAGTTAAATCCCGATAAAACACAAGCGATCTCGATGGGTCGCAAGAGAAACAACCCGGAGAGGGAAGTGACTATCTCTGGAAGGGAGATAGAATGGTCGGAACAAGTCAAGTACTTAGGGGTTACTGTGGATCGTCGGCTCACCTGGAAGCCGCATGTGAATATAATAAAAACAAAATTGCTAAGAAAATCGGCGCACTTTACCCTCTGATTAATAGAAGAAGTAAACTCTCTTTAAAAAATAAAGTCAAGATCTATAAAATGATGTTCAGGCCTGTCATTTTGTATGCCTCGGCCGCCTGGAAGTAAACCTGCAGGACTAGCATTCGCGTCCTGGAACGGGCGCAAATGAAAGTCCTGAGGATGATAACGAATGCTCCGTGGTATGTGCGGAACGATCGGATACTTGAAGACTTGAACCTGCCTTCCATCAGGAGTATAATCAGAGACCGCAATCGGAAAGTATTCGATTGCTCAATAACCCACGAGAACCCCCTCGTGAGGGAAGCTACTGATTACAACATAGACGACCCCTCGCGCTTTAAACGTCCTAGGCACTCCCTGGAGTGATGGGCTATCTATCAACCTATCCCGGGTAGTGAAAGCTGCATCCTCTATAGAAATTTTATTTTTCAAAATCTAGATTCAAAATTCTTTCTCGGCCATTTTTGAGAACCGCCATCATGGGAAGGGCTGGAGACCGGTCTCCAGCCTTATCCAGTCAAAATTCCAAATCCGTGAATGGCTGTTGCCCACTTGTTCGAAGCTCAAAGAGTAAGAGCCTTAGGGTTACACTCGTGTTAAGTAATAGTGATAGAAGATCCTGAACAAAACTCAGTTGGTGAGATTCCACAATCGCCAAAAACAGCGCGAAAAAGTACAAATTCAAGTAAATGATCAAACACTCAACAGCTCAGATGACTCAACATTTCTAGAGATACATGATGAACTGGAAAAAACACTGCACCCTCGTGATGAACAAACTGAATTCATTGTGCTACCTTTTCAGAAATCACAGAAGCATTTTAACAGAACAACAATTATTATCATTATATCTTGCACAAGTGGCGTCAATATTGAGATATGGCACATGTATATGGGGTAACTCTACACTAGTTTCTGATATGTTTATTGTACAGAAAATAAATATTCGTATAGTAGCAGGAGTTCCCAGCACATTTTCTTGTAGGGATTTATTTCGAAAATTCAGAATTCTAACCCTATCCTGTATGTATATTTTTGAAGTCTCAATCTATGTTTTTAAAAACAGGAATAGATTTCCTTCTAATGAAAGAATTACAACGTGCACTAGACAGAAACGTGATGTCCATGTTCCGTTCCGTCAAATTGTCTTTCAGTGGTCGGTCTTACTATTTTCGAAAAGCTCCCCAAGTGCTTAAAAGATATGACAAACCTCAAAAAATTCAGTAACGTGCTGAAGAATCATTTGATTTAGAGTTGTTTTTATAATTTACAAGAATTTTATGATTCTTAATATGTTAATGTATCTGTTTGTACTTTGCTGCTGTTGTTTTATTATCAACGGTGTTATTTACACTGTGAATTGTGCTGGCGTGGCTTTGTTTGTACTTTGACGGTTCCAGTTCATATTATTTGTGTGTCTAATGGAAAATAAATATTATTATTATTTATTATTATTTAACAGTCGTATATTTCACATAAAAAAATATTTTTTGCAGAAAATTCTTTTCACTTACAATAGGAATAATTCATTTATTCCTGCTTATTTTATTGTTTTGTTATACAGTACGTTTTTTTATAGTCCCCCCCCCCCCTGTTAACTTTTGAACAACGGTTCGACGTAAAACACTGGGACGAAAACCGTTTTCATATCACTCGTTGATTTGAAGTATAAGTGCGGATCTGAAGTTACCCTTACATCGATAACTTTTCAACGGTTTGTGGGACAGAAAATATTTTAAATTGTATTACCGACCTTACTTGAGAGAAGATACATTACAATTACTCGACAGAGGGCGATGAGAGCACATCAACTTAAAAATTTTGGGAAGGCATATAGGTCGAGTTGCACATCGTTGAAAAGGTAATTCAATGTTACTTTCACATTGGAATACGTTTTGAAGCTCAATTAGGTACATATTTTGAATCCATACAGTGATACAATTTACGACCCAAATAATAACCAATTCATTTATTTTTAATGTCCATAATTATAACGGGTATCATTTATTGGATTTGGTAAACTGTTAACCAAGCAGTTACCTAGAAATGCCTACTATGGAGTTGGATTATTTTGTCTATGTTTGAGACCTTCTAATGTATAAATGATTATAACACTACTTACCTGCTCTTCATATTAAAAACGAATTCTCGCAACTGAAACAACGAACACGGGTGTGTGTTGGTATACCTACAGATATGTTACATAATGTTCAGGAATAATTTTCAAATCAAATATTTTATTGTCAAGAAGCATTAGGCGGGCATTCCGTACACTTAATTCATTAATTGACAACAATTTTGCTTCTTATTCCCAATAAATAAAAATCCTACATAAAAGTTTTATTTTTTGTTATACTTGTTCAAATGCATATTGTGGAAAAATTTAATAACGAAATCCAAAACAAAATAGATGGTTTAAAAGAAAAATTTTTGACAGTTCTAACAACCATTAAAATTTTGACATTTTGCATTCAGTGCAATTATCAATCACTATGACAACACGATTGAGTTTGACAACTCCATTCCAAATGAATTTCAATATGTCACGTTGTGGCAATGCGAATGTTCAAAGTATAAATGCGCTAATCAAAGAAAAAAATTCCAGAAATACAACCTACAGTCACAAATATATTTGGGGAATATTTATGGAATTTTGCTGCGAACGAGAATATGAATTAAATAAACATAGAAGCTTAGAAGAATTGGCGTTGATACTAAAAGATTGGGCGGTCAATATGAGAAAGAAAGACGGGACCGAATTCAAAGAAGCAACGGTGAAGACAATGTGGAACGTTTCGTGCAAACTTTTGCAAGAAAAGTACTATGATTATAATATTATGATTGACCCGTTTAGCAATATATACAGGGTGTAACTGAATAAGTGTAAAACATTTAAGGAGGTGATTCCTCATCGAAAAAAAGATAGGATCTTTCATATAAAGAAACTTCATTGGAGCATCCCTTGTTAAGATACAGCCCCTTAAAGGGGGTACATAAAATTTGTATAACAATTTTTTTCACAAGCACTGAAAAAGTTACAATATTGAAATTAACCTGACGTTTTGTACTACCAAAAAGACACTTAGCCAGTAATTTATTTGGTTTACCCCATGGTTGTAAGGGGTGAAAAACGCAACCCCTAAAATTTATTTCCAATGTAACTTTTTGTCTTATTATTTGTTTACCATTTAAAAATTTATTTCCGATAGCCTGTTTCATTCTAAACAAAAAATGTCTCTTGGGTTTTTTGCCCAAAATAAACCAGTAAGCAGCAAAACATTATTTTACGAACAACTACAGAGATACATCGTCATAAATGCGAACTGGATTTATTGTTATTTTGTAGTTAGTACCTGCATTAAACGATTAAAGGGTAATAAACAAAACTAAGTTATTAATAACAAAACACACAACATGTAGAAATCATAGTGAATGTTCAATATGTCTACCTTCAAACATTACGCATGCGTCTAGACGTCGGCGCATTGAGCCACGTATTCGCTCAAATATTCCTGGAGTCTCTCTGATTACCCTGCACGCATCGATGATGCGGTTTCTTAAGTCCTCTACATCGCGAACAGAGTACGATATACCAAATGCTGTGAATGGCCCCAAATAGAGAAATCGAGAGGATTGAGATCCGGGGATCGAGCGGGCCATTTATGTGGTCCTCCTCGACCTATCCACTGATTTGCATATGTTTCAGTTAAATGCTGACGTGTTACTTGACTAAAATGGGCGGGAGCCCCACAGCATAAAAACATATCCCTTCTGACGCCCAAAGGAACTTCCTCCAGCAGTACTGGATGCACTTCTCTTAAAATTGAACGTATGCCTCACCATTTAATCGAGGAGGTAGAAAATGAGGCCCAATTAAATCATCCCCAATAACTCCGAGCCACACGTTAAGAGAAAACTGTTCTTGATGGCTAGTTTCGACAATAGCGTGAGGGTTTTCATCAGCCCATATGTGGTAATTATGAAAATTAATAATCTTGTCCCGAGAAAAACTACATTCGTCTGTGAATTCTATCGTCTTCAGAAAGTCACAATTTCTTCTAATCATTTCCAGCATCCAATTGCAAAATTCAAGACGGTTCGGAAAGTCTCGCGGTAACAGTGCCTGTACTCGTTGCAGATGGTAAGGGTATAAGAGTTGTTCCTTTAAAATTCGAAATACCGTCATATGATCAACATTTAGCTGGAAAGCAATCTTTCTAGTACTGGTAGTAGGTTGTTCTTCAATCAAATTAAGTACTGCTTCCTCAAGCTGTGGTGTTCGTATTTCTCGATGGCGACCACAATCCTGCGTTCTTTTGTCGAATGAACCATATTCTCGTAATCGTTGATGAAGTCGAGCAAATATTCTATGTGAAGGATGCTGCCGTTGAGGATACATTTCAGCATATCTTCTAGAAGCTTCTAACCCATTCCCCTGCGACAGACCGTAAACGTAATGCATATCAGCCATTTCCTCATTTGTGTATGCCATTTTATTAACAAGTGAATTATTAAAGTAACAAATTAAGAACAGAACAACAACACACAATTAGTATTAATTCAATTTCGAAAATTCCCAAACTGACAGCGTCATACCAATTTAATTGTCACTATCGCTAATAGCGACCTACTAGATAGATTAGTTTCGTATATTCGCAATTATGACGATGTATCTCTGCAGTTGTTCGTAAAATAATGTTTTGCTGCTTACTGGTTTATTTTGGGCAAAAAACCCAAGAGACATTTTTTGTTTAGAATGAAACAGGCTATCGGAAATAAATTTTAAATGGTAAACAAATAATAAGACAAAAAGTTACATTGGAAATAAATTTTAGGGGTTGCGTTTTTCACCCCTTACAACCATGGGGTAAACCAAATAAATTACTGGCTAAGTGTCTTTTGGTAGTACAAAACGTCAGGTTAATTTCAATATTGTAACTTTTTCAGTGCTTGTGAAAAAAATTGTTATACAAATTTTATGTACCCCCTTTAAGGGGCTGTATCTTAACAAGGGATGCTCCAATGAAGTTTCTTTATATGAAAGATCCTATCTTTTTTTCGATGAGGAATCACCTCCTTAAATGTTTTACACTTATTCAGTTACACCCTGTATAGTAGAGATGCCCGCGATGCAATCAGGAAGAAACTACAAGCAGATCCATGTAAACGTAAGTCCAGTTCAGTTTCGATAAATTTGTCTGAAGTTAACAAAATAATATTGCTATGGGATGAAAAGACTCCTGAAGGTCTTATGCGTAAATTTTACCATATTGCTGCTGTAGAATTAGAGTGGCGAGGAGGAGAGGCAGTTGCTTGTCTAGTGGATTTTTTTCAAATCGAGAAAAATAACGATGACTTTCCAACAAATCGCATTGAATACAATCCGGTGTACAGTAAAACGTGCCAAGGTGGTTCTAAAAGCTATACAAGTAGTAAATGGTTGGTTTTCAATAGCTGCCCTATACGTCTTTTTCATAAACTGATATCAAAACGAAGTGACAATATTACCTCACCTCGACTGTTTCAAAACCAAATCGACACTGGAAAAATGAAACTGACAAATGGTACCCGTTGAAGAAATACAATAAATGGATGGAATAATCTGCTGTGAGGCAATTGGCTTGAATGTAAAGGACAAAAAGATAACAAATCACTCGAATAGATCAACTGCTGTTAGCGAATTGGCAAAAAGTGGTGTAGAAGAACAACAATTGCTGAAAATTACTGGTCATAGCAATCAACATTCTATGAAATCATGCTTGAATCTCGATCAAGAACACCACAACAAGATCATAAATATTATGCGTGGTAATAGATCTTCTATAGTAGAGAACAGCAACGAATCTAATGTTAAGTTAACTTTTAATAATTATACTTTCACTAACTGTACTTTCAATAAATAATAAATAAATAAGTGTTTCATTGTTGAGTTATAAATTTTTGTTGTAAAAAAATTTTCCGCCGAATATCCCTCGGACATTGACAAATGCCTCATAATTTCATGACAAATTTCTCAAGCTCGTTGCTTGGTAACAGGTAACAAGGAACAAGCTTTCGATTGTTATAAAATTATCTCGTCTATTATCAATGTCCTAGGGATATTATTACTGATAATTGAACTATATTTTCAACGATGTGCCACTTGACCCTCCATGCGATTTGAAATTTTTAAGTTCTAACAGGGCTGCTGTTCTTCCTTTGGGATGGTTTGGTATAAATACATTCTAGTGGATTCACACTGTTTCAAACCAGTACTCGCGTTTTTTCCACTCGGTCCGATTTGAGAACACTTGCAGGTTATGCTATGCTCTTTGTTTTCCTAAAAAATGCTCTGGCCCGCTCTGGTCCTATGAACTTCTGCATAGGGCGTTATTTTGCCAGAAAATCAGCTATCTCATTTCCTTCGAAGGTTATATGTCCAGGGAACCATAGCAGAGTAATTCCGTTATCCTAGGCTTTCTTCTTGCAGTTCCATACAGATCCGGACTCTATCCGATTAGATAGAGCTGCTTGACTATTTGAAATGATTTTGGTTGTTCAGTACTTCTCGTAGGAAGTGTTCGATTGAATGAACTTTTGCCAGAAATATTGTGACAGTCAAGTGGTTTATATAACTTATCCACTTATTTGCAGTCATTCATTGCAAGGAATCGATCAACAAAACTTTGAAGAAATCTAATTCAAACGTAGTTTTATTCCTTCCACCTGTGCACATACCAATTCAGTGGGGTTAAGTTCACAGTGGTAAGGTAGCAATCGTAATGCAGTTATTTGACAATTCTCTTCCAAATTAAAATTCATTCATCAAATGTTGTTATATCGTACGGTCGTTCGAAAGGAAAGAGCGTTTAGTAATATAGCTAAACGGAACGGAACCAAATTTGCATCAATATAAAAAATCTTATAATTATTTGAGCCATAGTAGGTAGGGCTCCTTGATTTTTTCGTAAAAATTTTATCTTTTCAGGATGATTAGAGTAAAGCAGAACTGTAAAACTCTATTCTACCTCCAACAGAAAAGGTATGGACCCACCTGATTTGAAATAAGAAAGAAATCAGTACAGTGGGAGTTCATCTTCATGACTGATAAAAACTTTTTAACAAAAAATTAAACCGACGAAATACGGAACTGCAAAGTAAAAAATAAAATAAACCTTCTTAGTCCCAATAACTAAGCTCCTAAACTAATTTGAGTAACTAATTTTGAGTCGGCGCCAAACAAACAAGCAAATGAATTAGGTAAGGCGTACAATAATAACTAAAAAATGATAATTTTTTTGAAGTAATTTAATGATTTTCGTTGATTCTTCGTTTCTCGTTCTCTAAATTAGTTACTTACATTAGTTAAGGAGATTAGTTATTGAGACTAATAGGTTTATTTTATTTTTTACTTTTCAGTTCCGTATTTCATCGGTTTAATTTTTTGTTAAAAAGTTTTTATTTCTCAATTTTTTGTGGCTGAAATTAACTAATTACTACCTACTTGTTTTTTGATTACTTCCAAAATATTTACTTACCCACCTTACTTATTCAAACACATATAACTTATGGGGTACTGACATGGGGATCAGCTGGAAAGACCACTATTAATAAACTGATAGTAACACAAAAAAGTATACTTAAAATAATTTTCAAAAAAAATAACTCGACCGACAGATGCTCTCTACCTCGAAACAAATATATTTGATCCAGTACAACTCCTCTTTTTGCATACTAATATAAAATGTTTTAAATCAAAACACAAACATCCGAGAATAGAACACGAATACAGCACTCGAACCAAACATAATTAGTAGATTTCAGCCACAAAAAATTGAAAAATAAAAAAATGTAACTGATGAAATACGGAACTGAAAAGTAAAAAATAAAATGAACCTTCTTAGTCTCAATAACTAAGCTCCTGAACTAATATAAGTAACTAATTTTGAGTCGGCGCCAAACAAACAAGCGAATGAATTAGGTAAGGCGTAAAATGATGGCATCGAGTTGCGCGGTGACATTCTGATAATGTTTTTGAAGTAATTTAATGATCTCCGTTGATTGTTCATTTGGCGCCGACTCAAAATTAGTTACTTACATTAGTTTAGGAGCTTAGTTATTGAGACTAAGAAGGTTTATTTTATTTTTTACTTTTCAGTTCCGTATTTCGTCGGTTTAATTTTTTGTTAAAAATTATTATTTTTCAATTTTTTGTGGCTAAAACCTACTAATTACTACCTACTTGTTTTCAGATTACTTCCAAAATACTTACTTACCCACCCTACTTCAACTATTACCAGTTAAATAATATGATTATCTACTTTTACTATTTGTTGTTCTGGTTAGTTTATTTCATTACTTTGTATATCATTCCATCCTCTCATAGAATATAATGATTGTGATGGATGTAGGAGAACAAAAATAATGACAATAGCGATCTGTCATTGTCAACTACATATGTGTGCCAATGTTCACAAGTGAAAAATCAATTATCCCCTATTTTTCTACCCGTAAGGGTGGATAGTTCCATTCGAAATCCAAATATGATCAACTATGAGGTATACCATATCTAATAAAAAATCAAAGAACCCAATACAAAGTTATGCCTGATAGAATCGGTTAACGGAACAGAATTCAGAGGGGTAGCAAAATATTACGCTACTCTCAGGGGTGGATTTCATCTTTTACATTCAAATGGGACCAACTTCGAAGTACACCCTATCTACTGAAGAAATAATTTTCGGAATCGGACATCTAGGTAAAAAGTTATGCGTGGTCATACATAAAAAAAATATATGCGTCGGTTAAAAATAGCACACAAGGTAGTCTAAACTGAGAAGTTGAGGTGAATTAATGCAGAGGTTTTGATTCTTCAACGGAATATTCCATTCTGTCACAAAGAAATCGGCAAATGATCATAACATAAACGGTAAAATCATTATTTTCGAATATCAAAATCATTACTCACCTTTTTCCATTGACCTATTACAAACAAAACAACAATCTGAAGATTAATGAACAAATAATCGATTTCGTATACCGCCATTGATTAAATTTAATTTTTATTAGAAGATTGGCGCTGCTTGCGGGAAAAAAATATTATGTTGTTTACAATTCATCACTGGTGTGTTATTTATATTTTGATCTCATTATTTTTTGTCCCAACCACGACTGATATTGATTCATGTTCGTACTGCGGAGAAAAATTTGTTCGGTAATTTGTTAAGACCAAACTAGAATTTAATGATATCCTATTTTTCTCTCCATCTAGGTATGGTTTTCCCATGAGTTAGTTATTGACTGAAAATTCATCATCAGTATCACTAGACAGTGAGCAGGCATTTCACCCGTAATAGTATAAAGGCCAACCAATAGAGCAAAACTACATGCATTTACCCACTTAAATAAATATACTACCTTTTAAAAGATAGTTCGTAGATGAAAACCCTGGTGTCTGCCCAGCAAAATCGCTTTGTGGGATTATAGACAAGAAATATTATCAAAAATGCCCACTTTTTTGTTTTTTTGCAAATATAATAATATAATAATAATAATATAGTTTATTAACTTCTTCAGGTACAATATAAATTGAGGCAAAAATTAAAAATTGAGTTAATAAACAAGAGAAGTCACATAAGCTGTTACCAGTTTGTGTGTGACTTTGAAAATCACATTGCAATCAGGAAGTAAAATATTATGTAGAGAAAAAACAAGTACAAATTTTAACATAAAATTTTCACACATAATATATATATATATATATAAATATATATATATATATATATATAAATATATATATATATATATATATATATATATATATATATATATATATATAAATTAACAGTTACAGTTCTTTGAATAAAAAATACATTTACCATATAATATAGAGACATTATTTTAAAAAGGTTTTTATACCATGGGTGTATATAAAAACAGGAATGTTAATTTTTTTTTGTGAAACTAGGAATACACTAGCTTATGTATCTCTTTACGTGGCATAGTAATCGTTTTTTGAGTTCGTTTTGATTTTTTGAACTTTTTATTTGATTTGATAGATTATTATATAATTTGAGACTGAGGTAGCTGTGGATTTATTGTCCTACAGCTTTATTCATGAAAGGCATTTTGAAGTTATTTTTAACCGACGAAACCAAAAAGGAGAAGGTTCTCTAGTCGTCGCGTATATATTTTTTTTTATGTATGATCACGCATAACTTTTTACTGAGACGTCCGATTCCGATAATTCTTTTTTCAGTGGATAGGGTATATTTCGAAGTTGGTCCCATTTGAATTTAAAAGATAAAATCCACCCCTAAGGGTAGCAAAATGAAGGATATTGATCACTCACCCTCTGAATTCTGGTCCGTTAACTTTGTACTGGGTTCTTCGATTTGGATGATTATTTTTTTATTAGATAGGGTATACCTCTTATCATCCACCCTTACGGGTAGAAAAATAGGTAATAATTGATTTTTCACTTGTGAACATATGTAGTTGACAATGACAGATCGCTAATGTCATTATTTTTGTTCTCCTACATCCGTCACGATTATTATACTCTATGAGAGGATGGAATGATATACAAAGTAATGAAATAAACTAACCAGAACAACAAAAATAATTTATATTACAACAAATAGTAAAAGTAGATAATCATATTATTTAACTGGTAATAGTTGAAGTAGGGTGGGTAAGTAAGTATTTTGGAAGTAATCTGAAAACAAGTAGGTAGTAATTAGTAGGTTTTAGCCACAAAAAATTGAAAAATAATAACTTTTTAACAAAAAATTAAACCGACGAAATACGGAACTGAAAAGTAAAAAATAAAATAAACCTTCTTAGTCTCAATAACTAAGCTCCTAAACTAATGTAAGTAACTAATTTTGAGTCGGCGCCAAATGAACAATCAACGGAGATCATTAAATTACTTCAAAAACATTATCAGAATGTCACCGCGCAACTCGATGCCATCATTTTACGCCTTACCTAATTCATTCGCTTGTTTGTTTGGCGCCGACTCAAAATTAGTTACTTATATTAGTTCAGGAGCTTAGTTATTGAGACTAAGAAGGTTCATTTTATTTTTTACTTTTCAGTTCCGTATTTCATCAGTTACATTTTTTGTTAAAAAGTTTTTATTTTTCAATTTTTTGTGGCTGAAATCTACTAATTATGTTTGGTTCGAGTGCTGTATTCGTGTTCTATTCTCGGATGTTTGTGTTTTGATTCAAAACATTTTATATTAGTATGCAAAAAGAGGAGTTGTACTGGATCAAATATATTTGTTTCGAGGTAGAGAGCATCTGTCGGTCGAGTTATTTTTTTTGAAAATTATTTTAAGTATACTTTTTTGTGTTACTATCAGTTTATTAATAGTGGTCTTTCCAGCTGATCCCCATGTCAGTACCCCATAAGTTATATGTGTTTGAATAAGAGCTAAATATAAGGTTTTAGGTGTTCTGTTGTCTAACATATCTCTTAGGAATTTGAAACGATGCATTAGAAATTGGAGCTTTTTTATTACATACTGTATATGTGATTTGAGTTAGTTATCTATAATGATCCCAAGATATTTAATATGTTTCACAGGCGTGATAGTGGAAAGATCGGACAAACTGGGAAAGTGAAAGATGGCTAGTATCGCGCAGAAGCATAAATTGCTAGGGAGTATGTTTTGGAGACATTTATTGTGAGGAGTTTATGAGAAAACCAGTTCTTGATTGTTCCAAGATCCATTTCTACTTTATTTTTTAGCGCAGTCCAGGTGGATACTCATAAAAAATGGCTGTATCATCGGCATATGTGAATATTTTTCCTGTTATTGGGATTGAGAATAGATCATTCGGGTAAATATTGCTTGATTACTTCCAAAATACTTACTTACCCACCTTACTTCAACTATTACCAGTTAAATAATATGATTATCTACTTTTACTATTTGTTGTAATATAAATTACTTTTGTTATTCTGGTTAGGTTATTTCATTACTTTGTATATCATTCCATCCTCTAATAGAATATAATGATCGCGATGACACTAGCGGTCTGTCATTGTCAACTACATATGTGTGCCAATGTTCACAAGTGAAAAATAATTATCCCCTATTTTTCTACCCGTAAGGGTGGATAATTCCATTCGAAATCCAAATATGATCAACTATGAGGTATACCCTATCTGATAAAAGAAGAAAAGGTTAAGGCCAATTGGGAAATTTATTTTGTACCCTTAGGGGTGGATATATCTCTTAAATTCAAATGCGACCAACTTCGAAGTACGCACCATTCACTGGAAGAAGAATTATCGGAATCGGACGCCTCAGTAAAAAGTTATGCGTGATCATACATAAAAAAAATGATAAAAAAATATATACGCGTCGAATAGAGAACCTCCTCCTTTTTGGTTTCGTCGATTAAAAAAATAGCGTATGATACACGTGTATAAGTGCCTTCAAAGCACTTGCCACGTTGCGCATGCTTTGAAGGCTTACTTATACACTTATCTTATAATATACTATTTATTTCGATGAAAATGATGTCAATAATGGTAATTTTTGGCACTTGATATGAAAAGAAAAGGGATTAGTTTTCTTGATGAAAATCAAATGACTAAATGAATAACAATTCATTAAACAAAAAGGCTCCAGGGAGATCAACTGGAATATAAAATGGCAGGGTACTTAAGTTCCCAGAGTCCTCAATCTTGGAGAGTCGTAAAAAAGAAAAATTTACATTTCCTGAATGGATCTAAGAAGAGAATGTTAAAAGGAACGAGCAAGCAATCGGAATGATTCGCACTCCGAAAGTATAGAGTGAAAACGTTAGAATCTGAGTGCTCAGGTTATCATTGCTCTGTGAAAAGATCTTACAGGATTATTCGATTTCATCCTCAGGTATGCAAACAAAACAATTAACAATGTCAAGTATAGTAAACTTCGATACATTATAACTATTCGAATGCTTCATGTATGGAAAATTTCGTAGAATTATACTCCCAACAAACAATATAGGTAAAATCTACGCCATATTGACTTTTGAATAAATTGACACCAAAGGTGAAGGTAAATTTCATGCCACATTTACTAATCATAGGTTGAAGTCATAAGTAGACGAAATTGTCTTAATCCTAATTATTTCTACTCGTTCTGTTCTGTTCTAATCAGATGTTAGAAAAAGAAGGCAGATGTTAATCAACTCTGCAGTTGATAATATGATCAAGGCACTGGAATTCGGGAAATAACCTTCAGTTTGAATCTACAGTAGAGGAAAATTAATTATTGTGTTGCAATGTGTATTTTGACACATGTAAGACAAGTGTGTCCATCGAATGAAACTATGTGTATACAGCCAATTTTTCCATGCGTTGCTTCGTTCTCTTCTGTTCTGTTCATGTACCTCGACGATATTTTTTGAGAGAACTCTGAATATAATTTAACCAAATTGATCACTTAATAACTCCTTGGATTATGAGGTACGAGTATGTTTGGAGTTAATAATTTTGCCTGTGTATGAAGGAAATGTATTTCTTATAACCTGAATCATTATAGAGGATGTAATCTTAACCTCTCGCACAGCCCCTAAGAGTCGATAGTCCATCAAAAAATAAACAGAATTTTTCTTTGAAATTTTACGATAAGTGCTTAATAAGCCAGAAAAAAAGAATATGTTTCTTACGAAAAAATCTCGTTGTTTCGCGGCTCCCAAAATTTAGACAAATTTGAAAGAAAAAAAAAATTGTAGTTGAACTTTTTCAATTTTTAATTTTTTTATTTTTTATCCACTGTATTTTGTTATGGAATGGCATTATCCATTCGTCATTCATGGGTGTGCAAGAGATTGATACTACCCTGTATATTGTAAGAATTACTTAATTTAGGTTTCCATTTCACCTCCGATTATAAAAAGAAGTATAATTTTCCCACAGTGCTGAGAAGAGAAATATTTTGGAATAAATAATTAAAAATTCACAATCACAAATTTTCAAGACAATCTGTATGGGGTTATAAATCTGTATGGGGCTAGAATAAATTATTTTATACTTTTTAATGCGTTTTATAAACGTGGTTTATCAAAAAAAAAACTATATTTTATTCTTTTTTTGATGATAGAGACATGTGGCAAATTTCAGGTCGATCAGTTAGTTTAAGTTCGATTGCTCCTTACTATTATTATGATTATTATTCACAGACAAACAAACAAACAGACAGACAGACAAGAAAGCGAGTAAATAATGCATTGTCATCCAGATCTGAGCTAAGTTTGAAGTTTTAAGTAAAGTAAACTAAAAAACACTTCACTACGATTTTCATTGTAGTATTGTGAATTCTTGTCTCCGTTAATCTCTAAGCTCTCTAAGAGATCGAGTTTTTGACCTTTCTTTTCTACATGCAAAAGTTAAATGTCATTAGCAAACAAAGCTTTTCAGTCAGGAGATGGTTAGCGAAAGATGAATTAGATAAAACTGTTTCTATGCTCAGATATGCGTTGCTTGAAAGTTCAACTGTTTGTCCTATGTAAAACGACAAGTACCACGTGTTAGTTTATAAACTCCAGATTTGTCAGACTTTTCAATTAGATCTTTGTTGTTTTTAATAAATTTTCCCAAAGTATTATTGGTTCTGTAAGCAATATTAATATCTTTATGTCTCAAATAATTAGAAATTTTCTCTGAAGGTTTGCCAAAATAAGTAATAATCCTGAAGTTTGACTTTGTTTTTGAATCGATTGGATAAACTTCCTGAATTGCTTTTTTATAGTGTTGTCGAGAACTCAATATAAACAATCCGGTGTACTTATGAAGAGGGTAAAAATGCATGAAAGATAAACAAACCATTCCCGATAACTTCGATTTCGCAGTCACACACCTACAATAACGTTCGTACGATGCAAGCGCAGAAATTCAAATAAAATAATTTGTAAGTGAATACTCTTATATATTACAGATATTTTTATATTCAGTTAAATAACGTGTTATATTTCGAACCACATGTTTTTAAAGAATTATTTTAGTGCATACATTTTAATATGTCTCAAACTCCATATTTTTAATTTTAATGTTTTAACCTGATGATGACAAATACCATGTCGAAACGTCGTTAAGAGAAATTATATGAATTGACTGGATCAGACCTTTATTCCGAGAAATTGAAGAAAATATTGTAATATCTATATACGAAGGTTTGTGGAAAATTGAAAAATCGTGCTTATTGTTTATTTTCGTTATGGTCAAATCTAAGAAGTTTATCGAATCATTCATCTCAATTTCTTTTGTAAATTTTATTGAGCGATGATTGTCATTAAGGAAGTCAAAAAATGTATTTAGTTGTCTATCAGTTTCTACAAAGCAACATGATTTGTCGTCTACATATCTATACTAGTATAAGAAGTTTTTTATTAACGAGTTGATATGAATTTTACTTTCGAGATTATCCTTTAAAATTTTCGCAAGTAACGGACTTGAAAGATTACCCATTATTAACCCTTTACTAGAAGAATACAAATTATTATTAAATTGAAAATAATTTTGTGTTTCAAACTGTAAGTGAATCCAATATCTCATCTTTGATGATCGGATTAACATGGTTTTTATCCAGTAGGTTACCTACTAGAATTATAGTTTCATCTGGTAGTATGCTCAAAAAAAGATTTTGAATATCGAAAGAAATGAGTTTTTAATTTTTAGGAAGATGCACGTTCTTAATTTCATTCTGAATTGTACTGGTGGTGCTGTAATGAAAGAAAATACTGGCCGGATAAGGTAATTTTCTTTATGAAGTTTTTTAAGTGAGTAGAGTTTTGGAATTTGAAGGTTCACAATAGTAGATTTTATTTTTTCATAGTCGTTTAGAACATATTGAATTGATTTTAGTATTTCTTCAACATTTTTTTGGTAAAATCATGTAGGGTCTTCTTTCAAGATATCAAAAAAACCCGAATTCAAGAACTCTGTAGTTTTTTTTAAATAATCAGCTTTATTAATCGCGATCACAGTTTTTCCTTTATCTGCCCGAGTAAAAACAACTTTATTTTGAATGGATTTAGTTTTAATTGTTTTGGTTATTGAAATTTCTCTATTATGTTTAATGTTAGATTTTGATTGTTCTGATTTCAATATGTCAGCTGTGATGTGTTTATTGATATTCGAATTGGAAGTACCTTTTAGTGCCATTTCTGTTTCAATACCAAGAAGATCTAGATTTTGTATGTTAATAATTGGTTTGAGGTTGTAATTAAATCCCTTTTCTATGAGAGTTTTCTCGTTTGGAGTGAAATTTGTGTTCGATAGATTGACAAATCTATTGAAAAATGTATGTGCAACAATTTCAGGGTTTCCTCGAATGTTCTTGTATTTTTGTGTATTATAAATTGATTCGAATTTCGTTTGTTGTTTCAAATACTTTTTATGTTTAATGTTAGATAGATAGATTAGATTTTTATTGACAACGTTACACATTTTTACAAGTGTTTGTAGCACGTCAGATAATTGTCAAAATTATAGAAATTATAAAACACTGAAATATAAAATAATAAAACATTGTTACGACACAGAGGTACTTAGATTCACTAAAATCAAGGACACACACAGGTTAAAACATTAAAACAATCATAAATTAAATCATTAAAACAATCACTCAAGTGTAAGGGAACATAATGAAATCATATAGCTAAATGTGGCGAGAAAAGACATGGGAAGGCAAATGGAGTTTCCAAATATTCCTCTATAGAGTAGAAGCAGTGGTATAATAGGTATTATTTTACTGTGATTTGAAAGTGTGAGACTGGAAGGTTTTCCAATTTTCAGGATGTTATAGAATCTAATATCCAGAGAGTTTTTGAACGATTTTGTCAAACGAAATCTGGGTGTTCTTATCAGGTTAGCAGATCTTGTCGAGTAATTATGTACATCAGATTGCATTGTGAAATTTTTTATATTTCCATGGATTCCATGGATAGGGTGCTATATATGTATAAGCAGGGCAGAGGCATAATCTCAAAACTGATGAAAATTGGGAGACTGTTCAATATAGCTTACGTTAGCTATGATCCTGTTAACTTTTTTTTGTTTCTTGAAAATATTAGCTGCACCAGATGAATTTCCTCATAATATTACTCCATAACTGAGTTGTGAGTGGAAAAGTGAAAAGAAAACAAGTCTTCAGTGTGGTGATATGTTTTAATTGACCAATGAGGAATATTGTACCGGCCAATTTTCTATTGAGGAGGTCAGTATGGTAATGCCATGTTAGTTTATCGTCAAAATTGATGCCTAATAAAGTGGCAGTTTGTCCTGCTTGATAATTTGCATTAGTTGAAAAGGTTATTCTTTGCGATTTTGATTCAGTTTCAGTGAGTTTAAGTTTGTTAGAGGAGAGCCAGCTATTAGTGTCTCTTTCAATGTTGTCTGATGATAGAATTAGATTATCGTAGTTTCCATCTGAACATATAAGTGATGTGTCATCGGCAAATAAAATGCATCTATTGGGATGTAGGAATGAACATAGGTCGTTTATATATATATAATAAAGAGTAACGGTCCCAAAATAGAGCCATGGGGATCACCATGTCTTATAGGTAAAAAGTCCGAATGAGAGTTTTCGAGTGTTATACATTGGAATCTGTTTTCAAGATATGACTTCATGAGTGATAGGGGCATACCTATTATTCCATAGTAATCCAGTTTTGCTATGAGAATATAATGTGATACACAATCGAAGGCCTTGGATTATGTCTCCTTGTTTTCCTTGTTCTAGGCCTTTGATTATGTCTCCCAGAACTTTCAATAATGCCATGATTGTTGATCGTTTTTTTCTAAAGCCATACTGTGAATCATTCAAGAAATTATTATTCTCAAAGTATTTGGGGAGCCTCTTCTTGATGATTATTTCAATAATTTTGGAAAATATGGTGATCAGAGATATAGGATGATAATTCTCTGGAACAGATTTGTCTCCTTTCTTGAAAACTGGAATTACTCTGGAAAACTTGAATATTCCAGGAAAGGTACCAATTGAGAAAATTAAGTTGATCAGGGAAGTTAGCGTTTCTAAAATAATATCTGATGTAGATTTGATTATGTCACTGTTGTATTAACTCGTTCTCTAGTATTATCATCTGAAACACTGAATTCAATCTGATGGAGTCTATAAACCAATTCTGTGTGTATTATTTTCAGATAAATGTTGTAAACATCTCTTTTATTATACTGAATCTTTCGTTCAACTTTCATCCATTTTATACGTCCAAATTTCTTACCTTGGTGAGCAGCTAGACTGGTGTTGTTATTTTTTAACTGGAAAGATTTTGGGAAAACCTCATATTTACACCTTTGTGACAAACATTTTTTTAAATATTTTTTTCAAATAAATCAATCACTATTGAAATAATTGTATTGAAAACATATATGTTCAACATTACTCCGTTTACGACTACTGGAATTGAATTTTTAACGAATATTACCAATTATTATATAAAAAATGTCACTTGGTCGAAAATGTGACATATTATAATATATTTTTTAGGATCTTGATTTCCAATGTAAAATCACCCGCTCACATTTAATTCGAAATCAACAAAAATAATTGACAAGCACTTATATCATCAATAATATCAGGAGTAATAGAAATGGTAATCGTGCATTTTTATTCCATTGAACTTTTCCAGTCTTACTTCTAAACATGCCATAACTACATAACATCCTAATTGCTGACTATTCTCATAGTTCATGACTTCAGAGATGCAATATGACTAACATTTCTGCATAAACACGATATTTATAGATACAAATAACACTTGAACCATTTAATGACCTACAATTATCATAAATATAATTGCAGTTAAATATAATTTATGCTCCTTTTATATATCTAATTCGCGTAGGAAAACTTGAGTCTACGAAAGATGGCGAAAGAAACTAGGTTACTGAATCACATTGATCACTTTCAAAGTATCATAACAGATGTTATTTTCTTTTATTGCCACTTCTATTCAGTACGAAATACATACAGAGCGATATAAAAAATGATGATCCGATAATTCAGTAGATGGATATTATCAAAGAGAAAGAAGGAGTATTTGATATAGTGAGTTCAGTGAAATTGAAATTTGATGGATGAGATGAATGAATGAGGAGTACTCTGAGAAGTACCTGCCTTCAGACCATCGATGGCCTGGTCTTCTCTATCTTCATCCCAAAATTCCATAGGTGTTCTTCTCGCAGTTTGATGACACTCGTATTACGTACGATACGTATTTTGCCTCCGCAACACGAGTCCGAGTCGTAAGGGGGCGCTATCAAATACTTTCGTAGGTACAGCCCTTCAAAGGTCGAAAAAACGTTACATTTCAGCGCAATTCTTTGCTACTGGAAATATCCAACATTCGTCCTTCTTCAACCAAAACATCACAGATACCCTAAAGTACGTGTCTTTAGAACTTTTTTCAGAAATAACTGCCCTTACAAATATTCCCTATAATGTAAATAGATCTCACGACTCCTATTCTACATCAAACAAGTAGCAATTTTTATTGAGGAAGGAAATTGATCACGGTCCAAGAAACTACCTCAATACACATAATGAAACTGGACACTGGAAACATTTATATCTTAGTAGATACATACTGAGAAAAATAAAAAAATAACCTTATTTTATTGTAGCACAATTTATGAGTTTTCAGAAATTTTTGAGTGCTCATTTTATTGAAGTTGAGATCTTGTAAAATATTCTCCAAAAAGCGTTTTCTTCTTAGAATATGCACATTTCTTGATTATGAAGGAGTATTTATTGATAATAATACATTTGATATAAAACTCATTCTGAAATGAATTCTTGAAGTGGTAATGGAAGGGTTCGCACGCGTTTCTAGCAAGTTGATTATTATGTGTACATGTTTCTTATATCTGATTATTTTACCGTCAAAAGTTAATATTTGTATGAATTAAAAAAAATTCACCTCTGAGGGTAAAAAAATTGGGGATGATTTATTTTTCACCTGTGAACCGATCCTGTCGAAATTTGGCACACATATGTAGTTCTGATGACACTACAACATAATGGAGGCCCTCAATTAATCTGATGATAGAGACAAGAGACTGTCGACGGATCTCCTCAACGGTTTACAGGAGCTACCCCGTGTTTGGACTTATTATTTGCTTCCAATCCCTTTTTGTCTCATTATTAGATTTTTCTAAATATTGTTTTCACATTCGAGCAGCATTTTTCGCAGGCCTACCTATGTAAGTATTAATAGATTGTTGTTTTATTGTTTTATAAGTATTCAAATTAAATAACAGTTAATAGTTAAAGTAGGTAATTATATTATATAACAGTAAATAGTTGAAGTAAGGTAGGTAATAATTTTAAAAGTATTTAAAAATTTAGTAGGTAGTAATTATGTAGAAAATTTTAGCCACAAAAAAAAACATCAACAAATTAACCCGACCAAAAAAAACTGAAAAGCGAAAAATAAAATAAACCTCTTTAGATTTGATAACTAAGCTCCTAAGCTGATGTAAGTGACTAATTTTGAGTCGGCGCCAAACAAACAATCAACGAAGATCATTAGATTACATTAAAGAAATGATTAAAATAAAATAACATAAAAATGCAACTTGATATTCCAAAAATGCGCTCACCGCACGATCACTCACTGGAGTATATGAAATAACATACTTGTCCAAGTTTTTACATAGGACAAACAGGTAGAACTTTCAAGCAACGCATATCTGAGCATAGAAACAGTTTTATTAAGGGAAAATCTAATTCAACTTTAGCTAACCATCTCCTGACTGAAAAGCATTGCAATGAACTATTACATACAGAAAACTCAATCTCCAGAAACCTTAGAGGTTAACAAAGACAAGAATTCACAATACTTATTAAATGACCAGATTAATTTGAATAATTCGCCCCTTTCAAATCTGTTCACTAGAAATTGAATAATCTTTCTTCCAATAATCCCTTAATTACCTAATAATATACAACTGACTACCTGCTTCTATTATTTAAATCAAGCCCCAGTAATTGTAATTTAGTTTCCACTTGACAAAGCTATAGTTGAGCGGAACACGTGTTGTGGGTTTTGTGAACCAATTTTTGTGAAACATTGCATCGATATGGGATGGAATCCAAATGAGTGAGTTATTTATTAACATTCTTCATGGCTGTTAAAAGGTTGTAGTTGTCAAAAGAAACCTCCTCAAGCTGGAAGTTCAAAAATTTTCACATTAGACAAAACAAAATTAGTCCTTATAAAAGTGATCTTCGGCAAGTTTTGAGCTTAACAATGTGAAGGTGCATTTGACTAAGTCACTGACTAGTATGATCATTGCTTAAGTGTTGAATATTCGAACTAAACCTACAAAATCAGTGTATATTTTATATAAGTTCCAGGTATTCATTTATTTCCCTCCAAATATCAGAATGAGCCATAATCTGAAGACATTTTCATTACAGAGCTGAGAATTCGGTGTTTGATTGAATAAAAAATGAGAATCATGTGAGCAGTGTCTGCTTGGTTTCATTTCAATATGTCTTTGGTACGCCATATGTGTGGATCTTTATGCAGGAATTCTGAGAAAAGTACATTGTGCATTATTGCGTTCTTCGTCGAAAGATTGGAGGAAATGAGGACTGCGATTCATGGGTGGCTTCAGCTTCTCCGAATAACAACTCATTGAGATGTGGACGTGTTGCCATATTTTCTTCCCTCATCAGAAGCTTCATAATAGAGCCTCACAGAATAGTATCACTTGATAGCCAATCGACTGTTTATATGACCATAAATATATTATAATAATCATGTTTTTTATTTGGCAAGCACAGTAATCATTTTTACACGCTTTATAGACCAGGGTGGATAATTTTTGAAACAAAAAAAAATAATAGTAGGATGAAACCCATTGGAAAAGGAAGAGAATATAACAAAAATGAAAGGAAAAATAATTTACGGGCGATCTGAGATCGGGAAGTGGAAGGGGGTGAGTTTTTAAGGGTAAAAAACAGTTTATCTCGATTTCCGGCAAAACTACAAGTTCTATGGAAAAAAGTTGAACGGCAAAGTTGTAGGTAATAAAAAGATCTACAACTTTGGTATCACACTTTTTTTACATAATCTCAAAATATATGTGAAAAATTCAAATAACAAGGTTTTTGGTTTTTTATTTTTATCTTTTAAAAAAAAAAATTCCACGAAATTTAGTGAAAAATTACCTTTTTATGTCCCAAACACACTGTGATTTTTTTGATTTAAAAGATTCATTTTTCCACCTTATTTTGACTTAATATCGAATTTTCAGAAATTCTCCCGTCAAAATATCAGGTTTTTTTAAAAAGTCGGTGGGCTTTTTGTTCGCTAAAATCTCTACTTTTTGATGCTGCAAAAAAAAAAACATTACTATGGTAAATGTTCTCAGCAAATACAAAGAAATAACAGGGCCCCGAACCTCCTAGCCCCTTCCCCACTTCTCTATGAAATATTTTTTGATGGGCTAAAATTTTCCGTAGGTCACTCAGGTATATAAGTTATCTTGAAATAGCAATAAATAGGCATCTACGCATATAATTTAAAGAAGATTCTACAACTTTCTCAAAATATTGTAGATGTCTTATTAAATTCGGATTCGAGTTTTTTTCGTTTCTTTGCATTTTCTGCCATAGTAATTAGTAATTAGTATTTTTTTTTATACCATAAGATAGTAGAGATTTCAACGAACAAAAAGCCCACCGACTTTTTTTTAAAAAGCTGATATTTTGACGGGAGAATTTTCGATTGAAAATTAGGGTGCTTTTTCGGTATTAAGTCAAAATAAAGTGAAAAAATTAATATTTTAAATCAAAAAAATTACAGTGTGTTTGGAATACGAAAAGGGAGGTTTTCATTTGTAGAAGATAAAAATAAAAAACCAAAAACTTGGTTATTTGAATTTTTTACATAAATTTTGAGGTTATGTGAAAAAAGTGTCGATACAAAAGTTGTAGATCTTTATTACCTACAACTTTGCCATTTAACTTTTTTCCTTCAATTTTTTCAATTTTTCCTTCAATTTTTGTTAGATTCTCTTCTTTTTCCAATGTGTTTCATCCTACCATTATTTTTTTAAACTTTTTACCATTCTGAAAGGCTTCAGCCCTGGTCTATTATATTAGCTTTACTTGTTTGTTTGTAACCGACTCCTTTGGGCGCGATTTTGACCAACTTCCAGACGTACGAATGATTTGAAATTTGGCAGGTGTACATAATTCCGGTGACAATGCATTAAGAAATTTTTGTTTGAAAAAAAACAAAATGGCGGCTCTAATATGGCGTACGAGTTTTGTGATTATGGTCCGATTCGCTTCAAAATTGGTATCTGAGGGTTTTCGTGGTCAGAGATTATGATGATGATGAACTGGAAACTTCAAGATGGCGGATCCAAAATGGTAGACGAGTTTTGTGATTATGGTCCGATTCTATTCAAAATTGGTATGTTGTGTTTGGTGGTGTCCAATATTATGATTCTTTTTTAAAAATTGGAAAATTCTCGATGGTGGCTCCAAAATGGCGGACGAGTTTTGTGATTATGGTCCAATTCTATTCAAAATTGGTATGTGGGGGTTTTTGGGGTCGGAGATTATGAATATTATGTCAAAATTGAAGGATTCAAGATGGCGGCTCTAAAATGGCGGACGAGTTTTGTGATTATAGTCCGATTCTATTCAAAATTGGAGAATAATAGTTAAAAAAATTAAACAATAATAATAGTTTGAAAAACTAAAAAACACGCTTTAATAGAAAACAAAACTAAGAAGTTGAAAATAAATGATAGTTTAAAAACAAAAGAACACGCTTTAATAGAAAACTAAACTAAAAAGTAGAAAATAATTTTAAATGAGTTTGAAATAAGAATACAGTGATCAACAACAAATTCATTTCATCGTTAAAAAGCGTGGGGTGCTTTTGAAGATATTTTCATAATGATTCTACTTTTACCAATATCTTTCCATGAAATATTAACAACAATTGACATCAAGCACCCCACGCTTTTTTACGATGAAATAAATTTGTTCCTAATCACTTTATTCTTATTTCAAACTCATTTAAAATTATTTTTTAATTTTTAGTTTAGTTTTCTATTAAAGCGTGTTCTTTAGTTTTTAAACTATCATTTATTTAACAGAACTACAAGAATAATTTCGAGTAGCATGTGCTTAGATCTTCAGAATTCCTTCCATAGCATAAACCTTAAAAAGTATTGATTTGTTGAAAATATAAACAGGATGTTCATAAAATCAGATGTGGAATCATCTGCGACTGAAAGATAAACTTTAGTCACTATCTTCCATAGTCAAGATAACCTCTTGTGGGGTATTCATGTTGAAAAGGGAAACATTCTCAATTGAATATTTATAAAAAGATTTTCCTGTGAATTGAAAAATCCACGATTAAAATGAAGTTATTTTTTGTGAATGTCTAACAGAAAACAACTACTTCCCCGGCTGAAGCCACGCTGGACATTGAACTACATCTGATAGATATTCTGAAAAGGCCCTGACTCAAAAGAAAAAATCTGAAATTGAAAATTTGCATTTTCATTCAGATAGTTATTTGATTTTCTATTCCAGTCTTAATTAAGAAGTAGTTGTTTTCTGTTAGACATTCACAAAAAATAACTTCATTTTAATCGTGGATTTTTCAATTCACAGGAAAATCTTTCTATCAATATTCAATTGAGAATGTTTCCCTTTTCAACATGAATACCCCACAAGAGGTTATCTTGACGATGGAAGATAGTGACTAAAGTTTATCTTTCAGTCGCAGATGATTCCTCATCTGATTTTATGAACATCCTGTTTATATTTTCAACAAATCAATCTATCATACCCCATGACAGGTTTTAATGTCAGAAAACACTAATTTCAAAGTGTCTCTCCAAAAGAAATGATTCTAACTTTTTCCTTCTTTGCAAAGTGAGATTGCTTCTTGAAAATGTGTTTTCCATTTCTTCCGGTCTTCCTGATGATCGTGGAAGCGTGAAATAGATTTTCGTCGACAAAAATGTATTGAAGACCTAGTGAATGCGATGTCTCTCCTGCGTCAATGTTACGAATGATTTCTGGTGAGTATTCTCTTTTGGAAAACATTCTTCTTTGCCTCATTCATCTTTATGAGTTTTCTTAATAAGACTGGAATAGAAAATCAAATAACTATCTGAATGAAAATGCAAATTTTCAATTTCAGATTTTTCTTTTGAGTCAGGGCCTTTTCAGAATATCTATCAGATGTAGTTCAATGTCCAGCGTGGCTTTAGCCGGGGAAGTAGTTGTTTTCTGTTAGACATTAACAAAAAATAACTTCATTTTAATCGTGGATTTTTCAATTCACAGGAAAATCTTTCTATCAATATTCAATTGAGAATGTTTCCCTTTTCAACTTAAAAAGTATATACTGGTTGATTCAGTGTCTCGAAGTTAAAAATATTCACATGAATACAGTTAATATTCATTCATAATATTCAATTCAATAATATGATACTCAAAGGCAGAAACTATTTACTTTAATTCCCAATTCAACGTGGTGGTGTGAGGGGAAATGTTAATCTATTTTTATCAAACTAGACACATCGGAATCTATCGATAAATAATATTGTTTATAAACACCCTGTCAATACCCATAACCTGACGGAGATGTTCTGCACGATAAATTGAACTATCAAAATATAATATCTCTTTCAAATCATGAGTATGTGGTTATCATTGGCCGAACCGAAAACAGTTCATTAAGAGAGAATGGCAATATCGTGTGTGGTATCCACATTACGTCTACCATTCGATAAAAAAGCGGAAATTCAGCACCATTCACGGGTGATTGATGTTAAGTCAGTCCGGAAGTTCACAAATCACCGACGTAGAAGATGGCACGTGATATAAATATGTAAGAGGTGAAGCCAGTTGCCAAGCTAAGCTCACGTTTTGTAATTCATACGATGGCGTTTTGCCATCATGTTGTGCTATTAAACATTTATCAGCTGTACCGCATATAAGTTGTATATTTCAATGTTAATGCCGGATGCGGAGGTTGGCAAAATATTATAAAATATTGAAAACTTTTTTATTTTTATATCTCCGAAGTTTTGAGAGATATTGGAATACATTTTCATTTAACTGAAAATGAAAAATAACTCGCAGAATAGGTATGTATTATTCTTTCATTAGTGGATTCGTGAAGTACTGGATTCTTTCATTTCGAAATTAGAAATCTTTTGATTCCAACAATTTGAAGCACACTCGACCATTTTATTTCATTATCCCGTTCTTTATTTACTCCAGTTTCTTTTTCTGAAAGGTGATAGTGTCGTTATTGCAATAAATAAAAACTGTTTAACAAAAAATTAAACCGACAAAAAAAGAAACTGGAAAGCAAAAAATAAAATTTACCTTTTTAGTCTTGATAACTGAGCTCCTAAGCTTATGTATGTAACAAATTTTGAGTCGGCGCCAAACAAACAAGCAAATTAATTACGTAAAGCGTTGAATGATGGCAGCGGGATGCGCAGCGTCGCGTCAGCGCGTCTTTTCAATTCAATCTTTGTTATTTTCAATAAATTTTCCCAAATTATTATATGTTATGTAGGCAATATTAATATCTTTATGTCATAAATAATCAGAAATTTTCTCTGAAGGTTTGCCGAAATAAGTAATAACCCTGAAATTTGACTTTGTATTTGAATCGGTTGGATGAACTTCCTGAATTGCCTTTTTATAGAGTTTTTTCGATAGAATGCTGTCAATTTAACTTGAGTTATATCCATTATTGATTGCAATTTGTATAATTATATTTAATTCTTTATTAAAATTATCTTCTGACAGAGGAACATACACTTGTCTGTGGATCATATATTATATGCGGCTACTTTGTGTTGTAGAGATGAGTGGAAGTACTATTCACTGTAATATCTGTATATGAAGGTTTGTGGAAAATTGAAAAATCGTGTTTATTGTTTATTTTCGTTATGGTAAAATCTAAGAAATTTATCGAATCATTCATTTCAATTTCTTCTGTAAATTTTATTGAGCGATGAATGTATTTATTTGTCTCTCAGTTCCTACAAGGCACACACAATTATTTCCAATTTAATAATAATTTTTATTCTTCTAGTAAAGGGTTAATAATGGGAATCATTTGAGCCGAAATTTTCATGGATAATCTTGAAAGTAAAATTCATAACAACCCGTTGATAAAAAACTTCTTATATTGGTATAGATATGTAGACGACATCTTATGTTGCTTTGTTTAAATTTTAAATGAAACCTGAAGAAGTCCCCCAGCTAGGGACGAAACGTTGTTAACATGAAGTAAGAAGAGTTCTTTTTTCAACACGAATCTAAACCCCAAGAAAATTTCCAAAAACGTATCTATATATATACATATATATATATATATATATATATATATATATATATACATATATATATATATTATTTTTGGAGTTTTCTTGGAGTTTGGGGGCATCTTCAGTAAAATTTATTAAAACATTTGAATCTTGGTTTTACCATGCTTGTGTTTTATTACCAACATTAGTTGGATTTCGGCGCGGTGTTAAAACTTGTTGTACCATTGTTTTAACAGAAAACTTTTAATATTGTGTGGTTTGTTGTTTTGTCAATTGTCATTTTTTTTACTGAAGATGCCCCCGAACGAGGGCGAAACGTCTAAATATATGTAATTTTCTTCTCATTTTAATACAATCGAATCTGAAACCCAAGAAAACTCCAAAAATACAATCACCAAGATTCAAGAACCCACTATACCCAATATATATATATATATATATATATATATATATATATATATTTACAACAGAATTCCAATTGATGTAAACAATTCTGGAAGTCTTGATATTTTTAAAATTAGGCTGAAGAAGCACCTCTGTACAAACATATTGTAACATAATTTTTTTTATGTTGTGTATGTTCTGCATGCTTGTTCATTTTCCTACATATGTTCCTTTGAGAGTACCGATATACATATTTTTTACGAATTTCATATTTTTATTGTTACATATTGTACTTGATATCAGTTATATGACTGAATAAACGATTTATATATATATATATATATATATATATATATATATATATATGTTTAGAAGTACATGTTAAGTGTTCAAAGAGTTAAAATGAAAATTAAAAGAATAAAAAAGCACATAAATAAAAAAATGTTCATATTTAGTAATTTATGCTATGTTATTTTACAGTTTTTCTGAAGATTCTACCGTTTTTCTGAAACCTTATATAATATTAGTCGATACCTATGTTTGAAATAAACATGTTTTCAACATTACAAGCAATTGGCATAATTTATAAAATTATAGAAATCAAAATTTACTAATATATTATTGAGCACAAACAGACAACAAAATTTTGAAGTTAGAACATTCTGTATATGGAATTAGATTAGATTAGCCAATGAGATGCCAAGAAAGATCTTGATGCAAAATTATGAATATTGAAAATATAAAAAGCAGAGAACGTCAAAAATAATTTTTGATATATCATGTATATAGTATGTAAGGTATTTAGAAACGATTCGTGAATAAAAACTGTCAGATAAACGAAAATAATGAAAAGTGCAACAAAAAAGTGCGTGTAAATCGGAAATTCGAGAAGAAAGCAAAGGATGTATGGTATCAATCGAAAAAAATCAACAAGCTAGGAGAGAGAGAAAAAAATAATTTTGAAAGAACCAACGAAAGAAATTTAAATTTGAAAAATCAATGATATTTTCATTAGAAAAACAGTTATTTGCCGATACAACACAAGGAAATACTATAAAGAACCATGGGTAATAAAAAACCCAGATGCAGAACGAATCTTACCTTTTCATTCGAGACATATACGAGGCGAAGTCACAGTCGACAAAGGGGCTGCAGTTTCCAGGAACGGGAGAGCGATCCGAAACACTGAACATTCTCGTTACAAGAAGCCACATGTACTTTAAACCATAAAAAGTCACTAAACTCAGTGCAGTTCAAAAATAAATATTTTAAAGAACACTTTTCATAGAACACTTTCATGAATTAGTATATAGACCACATAACCTACAGAAATAGGTTACATTTCACCTTTTATTATCACTTAACTTCACCTTTCATGTATATTTTGCTATGAAGCACTAATTTAAGTTAATTATCGCAGAATAGGTAGCAGTAAGTAAGTCTTCCTGAATAAAGGAAATTATTATTTTGATGAATTTCTGCATTATTTTCAATGTTTGATCATAACAATTTTACCATTTTCTGAAACTGACATCAAGAACACTACTAGAGGGCTCCACAGTAGAACTGACTCCTGAGATTCCATAGGCGTACCGATTGAGTTAGCTGAGTAAAGAAATAAGGTAAAGGTGTCAATGGAGAAAAGGTAAAATACATAGCCGGACATAAGAAATATTTATATGGGTATTTATTTATGAACATATTAAATTAAATTCAAAGGGCACCTAGCTAAAAAGATTTAAAAATAGTAAAAAAATTAGTGAGACAAAAAATATTTTTTTGTTATGATGTCTGATTGTGAAAATAAATAAATAAATACAAAATAAAAACAAACAGCAATCACCTCATCATATCAATATATATATATATATATATATATATATATTCCTAAAAACTTTACCACGACCAAAGAATTACGCATATCTATCGCTCCAATCGTGTTATTGTCTTCAAAAATCCTACAAAGTACTTTGAATTTTTTCCGAATTCAATAACTTTTCTAAAAATCTTTCTTTCCCTAGAAACCTTAGTCGGACTATCACAAACAACAAAAAATATTTTGTTTGATTTGAGGGTTCAAAAAAATTGTGTGGACACGTCCGGGGATTGAACCCGGGCCCTTGAAGATACAAAGGCCACGCTCTAACCACTGAGCTACTCGGACCTTTACTGAGAGCTTAGCCGATATTACTTTTGTTATAATTTTTTTTCTAATATTCCCGAATTTTCCAATTTCCGTGTAATTTTCCCAATTTCTAGATTAATTTTTATTATATAGAAGATGGGTTACAAGAGGTAGATTATATTTTCTGCAAGCCTATGTCTATAAACAAGCCTCTAACTTTCCAGTAAATCGCCCTAAGACTTTCAATTGAATGCGCTATGCGTGGCGATCCAAAAATTCCCACCCTAGTTCATAAATTCTAGAGGGTTGGTAGGATATGTCGAAGATTAATTAGAACCGTAATCGAGTATCTAAACTTCCGAGATAAATTAACACACAATTGTCGGGTCGCCCCAAATTGATTGACCTAATTACTTTCTAGAAGAACGTCATCTACGTAACGTTAAAACTAGGACGGTCTTTTGGGGGAAAGTAAATCAATCACCCTGAAGGATATAGGATAAGAGTTCCTACAGTAATGACGATGAGAAACTCTCATTCTCCAGCAATTTCAGCAGAATAATTATTGTGAGAAAAGTCTGAGAAATACTCGGATTCATAATCATCTAGCCTCAGCGCTGATTCGGAATTGCCAGAAGTATTTTTCAGGCCATATTATTAATTAATCTAAGGAAAAGTTTATTTCCATTCATCATAGAAAAAATGAAGTAAAGTTCGTCGTCGTATATATAGTGCTCGTCTAAAGTCCGTTCCCCCCCTACTAATTTTTGAATCACCGCAACGAAACTTGGAGGGTTCAAATAGAAGATAAAAACCTACTTTTTTATAAAAAAATCACAGCTAAAAGTTTTAAAATGGCGACTGAGCGCCATCTTCAATAATTTTTTTAAATAGGTCACCCCGTATATTATTCCATTTTTAATATCTGCTCATAATTCTCACAGTTATCTCCAATACACTTTACTCCCAAATTCAATTGTTTTCGAAATATTAACGTTTGAAGAGTGACATTCCGGTTTAAAATGAAGTATGGATTTTGGTCACTTCCGGTAAAACATTTTGCTAACTAAACGTTGTTATTAATTTCTAGTTAAATCTCTTAATGAATTCGACTAATAAGAGGCGTAAAGAGAGTGTATTGAGGATAAACAGTACCGCTTACCGGAAAATCTCGAAGCCTACGAATGTTTTCTGTAAATCCACAATCAAAACAAATTAGTTAGCGAAAAAAAATATAATTTAGTTTTGAATAACACTTTTATTCAACCCTAACAATTATTTCATCAAGTGTTCAATAACCCCCTCCTAAATCTTGACAATAAAGTGCCCTATTATAAATAGCTTCTCTCACGTTGATGAAAGTCTGTTCATCTATTTCTTCATATTATTTTGCGTTCCAACTCTTCTATTATTTGGCATTCAGTGGCGTAGATTTTTTACTTCAGATACCCCAAAGGAAAAAATCTAGAGGTGTAAGATCCGGAGATCTTGGATGCCATTCTGTACTTCCCCTGCGACCTATCCATCGCCCAGGAAAGTTTGTATCGAGGAACTCTCTAGCCATGCGATCGAAATGGCGAGGAGCCCCATCCTGCTGAAATATGATTTCACGATTTTCAAACTCTTCCTGATTGTTTAATACAATTTGTCTTATTCGAGGTTCAATTTCAGTTTCTAAAAGATTTCTGTAAAGAACTCCTGTAAGATTGCCTCTGATGAAAATCGGTCCAACAAACATTCACCTTTTTAAGAAACTGGGTATGTCCCTCTCTAAAAATATGTGGATTAGTATCGCTCCAGTATCGTACATTCTGTTTGTTGACTTTTCCATTAAGAAAAAACGTGCATTCGTCTGCGAAACATACACGTTTTAGGAAGCCCCGCTCTCCTTCAATTGTTCTTGTTAACCACTCACAAAATTCCACCCTCCGGTCTGGATCATCCTCCGTGAGAGCATGCAGGATTTTCATTTTATAGGGATGAAACTGTTCTTTTTTAGGACTCTTTGGACACTTTTTGAGCTTACTCCACAGGACTCAGCAACTGCAGACGTCGACTGAGTCGTATTGATTTCCATTTCAGCAACAATTTCTACTTTTTTTGCTACTGAAAGAGACGGTCTTCCTGATCTTGGAGCACCTTTCAGCGTACCAGTTGCTTGGAGTTTATTCAAAAGTTTGCGCAAATATGACCTCGAAATAGAATGTTCGGGAAATCTATCATTAAACATACGGACTGCTAGATGATAATTTCTTCCAGCTTCTCCAAATATCAAAACTGCTTCAAATTTATCGTCTAAACTCGAGCCATGATCATACTTATCATAAAAGGATTTAGGCGCTCAACGTACTATTTGACAGTTAGCAGTCAGTTTGACAGTAAACAAGATGATACTGCGAAAATGATTTTTTCCAATGCAAACTTGATTGAAAGCAACATTAGTGTTTTTGGTTGGGTTTGAAATGACCAAAATGTCACTTTTCAAACGTTAATATCTCGAAAACAATTGAATTTAGGAGTAAAGTGTATAGAGAAAACTGTTGGAAATTATGAGCAGATTTCGAAAATAGAATAATATACGGGGTGTTCTGTTTAAAAAAATTATTGAAGATGGCGCTCAGCCGCCATTTCAAAACTTTTAGCTGTGATTTTTTCATGAAAAAGTAGGTTTTCATCTCCTATTTAAGCCCTCCAAATTTCGTTGCGATATACCAGGTGGTTCAAAAATTAGTAGGAGGGGAACACGAGCACTGTATTCAATGAAATTCATCCCAACTGGTGCCATCAAACTAAAAAACTGATGGAAAATATTTTACAATGTATTTATAAATTCCTACGTTAAATCTTGAATTCTACGGGCATCCATAAATTGGACGCTAAAAATTCAGTTGATCTTTTTTATAACACGTATACCTGTTAGGGGTGCTATAAATTGGACGCTGCTAGTATTTCTCACCTGCAAAAATGCATAGCTAATTATTGTTAGTTTCAAATGTTATTAATTCATTTAAATAATGAATAAAAGAAAACAATTAAATATTTTCATGTTTTATTAAATTATACATTTCCAAATAGACTTATTCAGCATACAGTTGAGCTACACATTTCACAAAATGAAATCTTGAGATTTACCTTGAATTACACAGTCGTATATTAGTACATAAAAGTTATGTACGCTTACGTACTGCAGGGTGCCGAGTTTTCACTTGTTCCGTTAAACTTTGAAGTTTCACATACGTATCGTTTTGAAATTGTTTTAGCACTTCCATTTATATACATACATATTGGGATGGGTAGAATGAAAATTAGAATTTAATCTAGAGTGGAAAGACACACACGCATTTTTGATTCTCCTATTTAAGCCCTCCAAATTGAGTTGCGATATACCAGGTGGTTCAAAAATAAGTAGGGAGGGAACGGACTTTATACAATGAATTTCATCCCAACTGGTGCCATCAAACTGAACAAAACCGATTGAAAATATTTTACAATGTATTTATAAATTCCTACGTTAAATCTTGAATTCTACGGGTATCCATAAATTGGACGCTAAAAATTCAGTTGATCTTTTTTGTAACACGTATACCTGTTAGGGGTGCTATGAATTGGACGCTGCTAGTATTTATCACCTGCAAAAATGCATCGCTAATTATTGTTAGTGTCAAATGTTATTAATTCACTCAAATAATGAATAAAAGAAAACAATAATATATTTTCATGTTTTAGTAAATTATACATTTCCAAATAGACTTATTCAGCATTCAGTTGAGCTACACATTTCACAAAATGAAATCTTGAGATTTACCTTGAATTACACAGTCGTATATTAGTACATAAAAGTTATGTACGCTTACGTACTGCAGGGTGCAGAGTTTTCACTTGTTCCGTTGA
This sequence comes from Gonioctena quinquepunctata, assembly GCA_018342105.1. Taxonomy (NCBI): domain Eukaryota; kingdom Metazoa; phylum Arthropoda; class Insecta; order Coleoptera; family Chrysomelidae; genus Gonioctena; species Gonioctena quinquepunctata. The sequence continues at coordinate 290,343 of JAFIRS010000719.1, read as the reverse complement.
ACTTTGAAGTTTCACATACGTATCGTTTTGAAATTGTTTTAGCACTTCCATTTATATACATACATATTGGGATGGGTAGAATGAAAATTAGAATTTAATCTAGAGTGGAAAGACACACACGCATTTTTGATTCTCCTATTTAAGCCCTCCAAATTGAGTTGCGATATACCAGGTGGTTCAAAAATAAGTAGGGAGGGAACGGACTTTATACAATAAATTTCATCCCAACTGGTGCCATCAAACTGAACAAAACCGATTGAAAATATTTTACAATGTATTTATAAATTCCTACGTTAAATCTTGAATTCTACGGGTATCCATAAATTGGACGCTAAAAATTCAGTTGATCTTTTTTGTAACACGTATACCTGTTAGGGGTGCTATGAATTGGACGCTGCTAGTATTTATCACCTGCAAAAATGCATCGCTAATTATTGTTAGTGTCAAATGTTATTAATTCACTCAAATAATGAATAAAAGAAAACAATAATATATTTTCATGTTTTAGTAAATTGATCTTTTTTGTAACACGTATACCTGTTAGGGGTGCTATGAATTGGACGCTGCTAGTATTTATCACCTGCAAAAATGCATCGCTAATTATTGTTAGTGTCAAATGTTATTAATTCACTCAAATAATGAATAAAAGAAAACAATAATATATTTTCATGTTTTAGTAAATTATACATTTCAAATAGACTTATTCAGCATACAGTTGAGCTACACATTTCACAAAATGAAATCTTGAGATTTACCTTGAATTACACAGTCGTATATTAGTACATAAAAGTTATGTACGCTTACGTACTGCAGGGTGCAGAGTTTTCACTTGTTCCGTTGAACTTTGAAGTTTCACATACGTATCGTTTTGAAATTGTTTTAGCACTTCCATTTATATACATACATATTGGGATGGGTAGAATGAAAATTAGAATTTAATCTAGAGTGGAAAGACACACACGCATTTTTGATTCTCCTATTTAAGCCCTCCAAATTGAGTTGCGATATACCAGGTGGTTCAAAAATAAGTAGGGAGGGAACGGACTTTATACAATAAATTTCATCCCAACTGGTGCCATCAAACTGAACAAAACCGATTGAAAATATTTTACAATGTATTTATAAATTCCTACGTTAAATCTTGAATTCTACGGGTATCCATAAATTGGACGCTAAAAATTCAGTTGATCTTTTTTGTAACACGTATACCTGTTAGGGGTGCTATGAATTGGACGCTGCTAGTATTTATCACCTGCAAAAATGCATCGCTAATTATTGTTAGTGTCAAATGTTATTAATTCACTCAAATAATGAATAAAAGAAAACAATAATATATTTTCATGTTTTAGTAAATTATACATTTCCAAATAGACTTATTCAGCATACAGTTGAGCTACACATTTCACAAAATGAAATCTTGAGATTTACCTTGAATTACACAGTCGTATATTAGTACATAAAAGTTATGTACGCTTACGTACTGCAGGGTGCAGAGTTTTCACTTGTTCCGTTGAACTTTGAAGTTTCACATACGTATCGTTTTGAAATTGTTTTAGCACTTCCATTTATATACATACATATTGGGATGGGTAGAATGAAAATTAGAATTTAATCTAGAGTGGAAAGACACACACGCATTTTTGATTCTCCTATTTAAGCCCTCCAAATTGAGTTGCGATATACCAGGTGGTTCAAAAATAAGTAGGGAGGGAACGGACTTTATACAATGAATTTCATCCCAACTGGTGCCATCAAACTGAACAAAACCGATTGAAAATATTTTACAATGTATTTATAAATTCCTACGTTAAATCTTGAATTCTACGGGTATCCATAAATTGGACGCTAAAAATTCAGTTGATCTTTTTTGTAACACGTATACCTGTTAGGGGTGCTATGAATTGGACGCTGCTAGTATTTATCACCTGCAAAAATGCATCGCTAATTATTGTTAGTATCAAATGATATTAATTCACTGAAATAATGAATAAAAGAAAACAATTAAATATTTTCATGTTTTATTAAATTATACATTTCCAAATAGACTTATTCAGCATACAGTTGAGCTACACATTTCACAAAATGAAATCTTGAGATTTGCCTTGAATCACACAGTCGTATATTAGTACATAAAAGTTATGTACGCTTACGTACTGCAGGGTGCCGAGTTTTTCACTTGTTCCGTTAAACTTCACATACGTATCGTTTTGAAATTGTTTTAGCACTTCCATTTATATACATACATATTGGGATGGGTAGAATGAAAATTAGAATTTAATCCAGAGTGGAAAGACACACACGCATTTTTTATTCTTCCGATGGTCTCGCTGCTCATTTTCCACTAGATAGTCTGCGTATTTCTACCCTATCCCATCTTGAGATTGTATTTCTGCGAACGCGAACAGCGCACAGTAGACCAGGGCTGAAGCCTTTGAAAATGGTAAAAAGTGAAAAAAATAATAGTAGGATGAAACCCATTGGAAATGGAAGAGAATATAACAAAAATGAAAGGAAAAAAACTTTTTAACAAAAAATTAAACCGACGAAAAAATCAACTGAAAAGCGAAAAATAAAATAAACCTTCTTAGTCTAAATGATAATTGAGCTCCTAAACTAATGTAAGTAACTGATTTTGAGTCGGCGCCAAACAAACTAGCAATTGAATTAGGTGAAGCGTAAAATGATGGCAGCGAGATGCACGGCTGCGTTTTGATGACTTCTTTCATAGATAATGATCTTCGATAATTGTTTGTTTGGAGCCGACTCAAAATCAGTTACTTACATTAGTTAAGGAGCTCAATTATCATCTAGACTAGAAGGTTTATTTATTTGCTTTCAGTTGATTCTTTCGTCGGTTTAATTTTTTGTTAAAACATTTTTATTTTTTACTTTTCAGTTCCGTATTTCGTCGGTTTAATTTTTTATTAAAAAGTTTTTATTTTTCAATTTTTTGTGGCAAAAACTACCAATTACTACCTACTTGTTTTTTGATTACTTCCAAAATACTTACTTACCCACCTAACTTCAACTATTACCAGTTAAATAATATGATTATCTACCTTTACTATTTGTTGTAATATAAATTATTTTCGTTGTTCTGGTTAGTTTATTTCATTACTTTGTATATCATTCCATCCTCTCATAAAATATACTGATTTTGACGGAACAAGAAAAATGTCAGTAGCGATCTGTCATTGTCAACTACGTATGTGTGTGCTAATGATCACTAGTGGAAAATCAATTATCCCCTATTTTTCTACCCGTAAGGGTGGCTAATTCCTTTCGAAATCCAAATATAAGGTATACCCTATCTATTAAAATAAGAATCATCCAAATCGAAGAACCCAGTACAAAGTTATGCCTGATAGAATCGGTTAACGGACCAGAATTCAGAGGGTGAGTGATCAATATCCTTCATTTCGCCCCCTTAGGGGTGGATTTCATCTTTTGAATTCAAATGGGACCAAAGTCGGAGTACACCCTATCCACTGAAAAAATAATTTTCGGAATCGGACGCCTCAGTAAAAAGTTATGCGTGATCATACATAAAAAAATATGATGGAAAAACATAAAATATACGGGTCCAATAGAGAACCTCCTCCTTTTTGGTTTCGTCGGTTAAAAATAATTTACGGGCGATCTGAGGTCGGGAAGTGGAAGGGGGTGAGTTTTTGAGGGTGAAAAACGGTTTATCTCGATTTTCGGCAAAACTACGAGTCCTAAAGAAAAAAGTTAAATGGCAAAGTTGTAGGTTATAAAAAGATCTACAACTTTTTTCACATAACCTCAAAATTTGTGTGGAAAATTCAGATAACCAAGTTTTTGGTTTTTTATTTTTATCTTCTACAAAAAAAAAATTCCACGAAATTTGGTGAAAACCTTCTTTTTTATGTTCCAAACACACTGTAATTCTTTTGATCCAAAATATTTATTTTGGCCCATCAAAAGGTATTTCATAGAGAAGTGGGGAAGAGGCTAGGAGGGTCTGGGCCTTACTACCTGTTATTTCTTTGCATTTTCTGAGAACATTCACCATAGTAATGTATATTTTTTTTTACACCATCAGAAAGTAGAGATTTCAACGAACAAAAAGCCCACCGACTTTAAAAAAAAAACAGATTTTGACGGGAGAATTTCTGATTGAAAATTAGGGTGCTTTTTCGATATTAAGTCAAAATAAGGTGGAAAAATAAATATTTTAAATCAAAGTGTGTTTGGGACATAAAGAGGTAAGTTTTCATCAAATTTCGTAGAATTTTTTTTTTTTTGTAAAAGATAAAAATAAAAATCCAAAAACTTGGTTATTTGAATTTTTCAGATACATTTTGAGATTATGTGGAAAAAGTCAACTTTTTTCTATAGGGCTTGTAGTTTTGCCGGAAACCGAGATAAACCGTTTTTCTACCCTTAAAAACTCACCCCCTTCCACTTCCCGACCTCAGATCGCCCGTAAATTATTTTTCCTTTCATTTTTGTTATATTCTCTTCCTTTTCCAATGGGTTTCATCCTACAATTTTTTTTTTGTTTCAAAAATTATCGACCCTGGTCTTCAGTGCGATATTTTGATAATCTAGCTGGACAAAATTATTTTATTCGAAATTTGTGTGTCATTAGGTGGAAAAATTAATATGAGTAAATTAAAAAAATTGTTATGAAGGTTCAAGACCTATATTTCAAGATATTTACAACAGAAAAAACACTTGAGGAACAGAAAATAGACGTTGAAAGAGAAAATCAATCAATTCAAAGTCTTTGTGTGGTCTTCTGACCCGGCTTCTTGTTTCAGGCAGTGGGTCATCATCGATAGCGAAGAATTCGCTGTTAGGAAGCGTTCTCCTGATTTCAACCATCTTCGGTCGATTTTATGACTTACTCTACTGATTTTGATAATCTAGCTGGACAAAATTATTTTATTCGAAATTTGTGTGTCATTAGGTGGAAAAATTAATGAGTAAATTAAAAAAATTGTTATGAAGGTTCAAGACCTATATTTCAAGATATTTACAACAGAAAAAACACTTGAGGAACAGAAAATAGACGTTGAAAGAGAAAATCAATCAATTCAAAGTCTTTGTGTGGTCTTCTGACCCGGCTTCTTGTTTCAGGCAGTGGGTCATCATCGATAGCAAAGAATTCGCTGTTAGGAAGCGTTCTCCTGATTTCAACCATCTTCGGTCGATTTTATGACTTACTCTACTGATTGTTGCTTTGCAACTCTTTGATATATCTTCCAAAACGGGTGGATCACCAAGTTCTCGCAATACGATGTAACAAAGCATAATTTCTTGATTCTTTGGCGTTAGCAAATCAAACGTTGAAAAACGAACGACGTGAAATGTATGAAGTCATTCTGAAGTGTCGCAAACTTCCGCAAAAAAATAAACATGATTCTTGTAGTTTACAAATAGACCTTTAAAAAATATATATTTTTAGAACGGGAAAATGGGTGGAAACAAACTAGAACTCAAGAACAAGTTGAAAAGTTTTTTTTTTATTCAAAAACTAAATACAAAATACAAAATTCAGGTTGAAAAGGGAAACATTCTCAATTGAATATTGATAGAAAGATTTTTCTGTGAATTGAAAAATCCACGATAAAAATTAAGTTATTTTTTGTGAATGTCTAACAGAAAACAACTACTTCCCCGGCTAAAGCCACGCTGGACATTGAACTACATCTGATAGATATTCTGAAAAGGCCCTAACTCAAAAAAAATATCTGAAATTGAAAATTTGCATTTACATTCAGATAGTTATTTGATTTTCTATTCCAGTCTTAATTAAGAACTCATAAAGATGAATGAGGCAAAGAAGAATGTTTTCCAAAAAAAAAGTACTCACCAGAAATCATTCGTAACATTGACGCAGGAGAGACATCGCATTCACTAAGTCTTCAATACATTTTTGTCGACGAAAATCTATTTCACTCACGCTTCCACGATCATCAGGAAGACCGGAAGAAATGGGAAACACATTTTCAAGAAGCAATCTCACTTTGCAAAGATGGACAAAGTTAGAATAATTTCTTTTGGAGAGACACTTTGAAATTAGTGTTTTCTGACATTAAAACTTGTCATGGGGTATGATAGATTAATTTGTTGAAAATATAAACAGGATGTTAATAAAATCAGATGTGGAATCATCTGCGACTGAAAGATAAACTTTAGTCACTATCTTCCATCGTCAAGATAACCTCTTGTGGGGTATTCATGTTGAAAAGGGAAACATTCTCAATTGAATATTGATGGAAAGATTTTTCTGTGAATTGAAAAATTCACGATGAAAATGAAGTAATTTATTGTGAATGTCTAACAGAAAACAACTACTTCCCCGGCTAAAGCCACGCTGGACATTGAACTACATCTGATAGATATTCTGAAAAGGCCCTATCTCAAAAGAAAAAATCTGAAATTGATAATTTGCATTTTCATTCAGATAGTTATTTGATTTTCTATTCCAGTCTTGATTAAGAACTCATAAAGATGAATGAGGCAAAGAAGAATACCCCACAAGAGGTTATCTTGACGATGGAAGATAGTGACTAAAGTTTATCTTTCAGTCGCAGATGATTCCACATCTGATTTTATTTTCAACAAATCAACAAAATTCAGGTTCCTCCACAACACTGAAAAAAGTTTACAAAAACTTGAAAGAAAACCCAACAAAATCAATAGAACAAAAAGAAAACAGAACTTTAGCCAAACCCAAAAATATACTTTTGAAAACAGACGAACCTCTACATTTCTATGGTCTACCAAAAATCCAGGTATCTCCTCCGCATCCTCCCACCTATATCTGAAAACACAAACAGTTTCATAAGAAACACCCCTCACTTCATAGAAAAACTAGAAGGATTACAAATCCAAGATGGAGTTTTGATGTAAGTATTTTTACAAAAGTTCCAATAAATAAAACTTCAGAAATTGTGAAAGAGGCGTTAAAAAAGCACAACACATCATTGAAAAATAGAAGTCTGATGGATGTAAGTGAACACAATAATGGAAATCCTGAAATTATGTACGGAAAAAACTTATTTTCAATTCAAAGATGAATACTATCAACAGGAGTTTGGAATGGCTTTTGGATCCCCATTATCTCCCATTTCGAGTAATATTTTTATGGACCACTTTGAGGAATCTTATTGAACCTTATCAAAATAGTCCAAAAGTGTGGTGGAGATATGTTGATGATGTTTTCGCCATCTGGAACCAGACCATAGATGAATTAAATTCATTTTTAGATTATATAAACAAACAAGAACCAACAATTGAATTCACATTGGAATCAGAGGAAACTGACCAACTTTCCCTCTTAGATGTCATGATCAAAAAATCCCCATATCAACACAAGTGTTGTCCGAAAGAAAACACACACCAGTAGATATCTCAACTACAACTCGAACCATCACGCAAGTGTCAAAACGGGTATAGTTAAATTGTTTAAAATTTGAATCTTAAATTTAAAAGCCTCTACAATAGAGGTAAACTGATATGCAATTCAACAGAAAACCTTGAAGAAGAAATTGTGTTCATAAAATCAATATCGAAGAACAATGCGTATCCAGATAAATTTGTGGAAACAAACAACAATACACCGAATACAAACAACCAATACGCCAAACAACCGAATAATAAATTCAATACAGACACAACCACCAATATATCTAAAATATAACACAATACCATATGTCCCTGGATTATCTGAAAGGATTAAACGGATTGGCAACAAGTATGACATCAGAACAATTTTCAGAACAACTACCACATTAATATCAATCCTTACACAAGCAAAACCAGAAAACATAGAAGAAAAATAAAAAAAATGTGTATACAATATGCCTTGTTCTTGAGGTGAAAGTTATATTGGTGAGGCATCAAGACCATTAAAAGTGCGCCAGGACGAACATCGAGATCATATTAGGAGTCGACAGATTGATACTTTAACAAGTTGTTACTTACCAACCATCCAATGAAATTAATTGATAATCTACATTCATGAAAACTTTGTAAAAATCAAATACTTCGACAAGTTCTTACTTACCAACTAATCACTGCCCAATCAAATTAATTGTTACCTATTTTAATTAACACTTCGCGCGACAAGCTTTTTGAAACCAAATAATTCAACAAAAAATTATTAAATCATTTTCAGCGATGACTTAAATTTATTTTATACGTTTTAGTACACGGCTTAAATAAAAGCTTGTCTTTAAAAAGTTTTTTTATTAGTAATTTTTTTGTTTTCAGATTGTGGAAGGTTATAATCCCAAAAAAGTGTCAAGAATTGAAAAACTTATATTTCTAACAGACATTATCTCAATAATGAGTTGAAGATAAGCTTATGTGACTCACTAATTTTGTCAATATTTAACCATAACGATGTTGTCTATAGCCCTTGTCTTGATCATGTAACAGCATCTCACCTCCAAAGAAAACAAAATTCATGTGTGCGGTTAATATATTGTATATCATATAGAGAAAACGTATTACCCAATATAAAAGAGATTGCAATGTTAAAAATAACTAATAGGAAGGAAATGCATCAACTATATTTTATGTCACTGAAATACCAGAAATATTACAAAGAAAAAAAAAATTGTTGAATCAAATAAAATTTATTTGAATCAAACAAATAAAAGTGTCGTATATGCACGACAAATATAATCTCAAAATGAGTAAAATAATTCCTTGGTTTTGGATCAAATTGAAAGTTTCAATAAACTGAAACTAATTTGCATGAACCAAATATCTTATTCGACCAAGTCTATTCATAACTCGTTTTGGCAGAAATGTTGTTTCAAACATATAATTATTTTGTTGAATCGAATAATAAAATCTACAAAATTTGCTGATTGCTTTAACAAAAATATTCATTCAAAGAATTTATGTTGAATTGATGAATTCACCAAAACGTCAATGCAACAAAATAAACAGATCTCTTCACTAATAGTAATTTATTATACAAGGGAAAAAAGTATTAGATTTTAGCTCGAGGTTGTGTTGTCTCCCGAGAACTAAAATCTAATATTATTCCCGTGTATAATACACAATTTTTTTCTGTGACGGGAAAAACGACGATTTAATATTGAAAAAACATATTATTACAATATATTGAAGTCAGAAAATTACCGATGTGAAGTTTGAATTTTTAAACTGGTAGGCTGTTATACTTATAGCGACAATTAGACCTGCGTTGCTAAGGAAACCTTCAAAGTAATCAAATATCTGTCAATTTAATTCTGTGATTTGATTTGAAAATTGCGAACTTAGTGGTTGTTCAGTAGTTATTTTGAATAATATAAAGTTCCACCGGAGTTAGTAGATGTAGCGAAAGTAGCGTTACAAAAATTATTGCCAGCTGAATCGCGAAAAATTTACGAAACCGCGTATTCAAGATTTATGGAATGGAAGATGGAAAAGACATGCAGTTCCTTCTCGGAGACGGTGTTATTGGGTTATTTTTCGGAACAGACACAACAGCAAAAGCCATCAACAGTGTGGTCGAATTATTCAATGATTAAAAGTATGTGGTTTCCTATACCATTTTGTGTGAATAGTATTATCCATGTTTCTGCAGACTCTCATATCCAGAAAAGGGATATTATTGTTACATTCTTCTTCAGCTGTAAAATTGTAGATGTTCGTTGTAATCATTCAAGAGGGATAGCGCCTCTTCAGTTCTACCGAGGGGAACAGACAAAATAAGATCATCAACGTAACGTTTGATAAAAGGTATATTAAAAGGCATTCTGTCTTTCACATTAGTGATTAGGTCATCCAACACAAAATTAACAAGAATCGGAGATATTGTTGACCCCATAGGAGTACCAAAAATTTGTTGCCCTTTGATAGTACTAGAATCACATTTCATGTATGATTTATGTCTCACTTACTATCAATAAAAACGATTATTATTATTATTATTATTATAGTAAATATCATTAAAAATTAACACATTTGAGTCAAAGATATATTCTAAAACTGTTTAAACCAGCCCAGTATTGACTGCATCAAATATAATTTATATATATATATATATATATAATATATATATATATATATATATATATATATATATATATTTATATAATGTTAATGTGCACGAAAAAAAATTCCACGAGCTTCACCGCACAGATTATAGGTGTCACTATCTATAATTTGATGCTTTCCACATTTTCGTACTTGCCGGTAGGTATTAGCACTACGAGATGTGTGATACGAATTTGAGAGAGACCACAAGCCGTCCTGATGATTGGGAAATCAGGGGGGCTCTCTTGGATTCGTAAAAATTTCTCTTATTAGTTATTTGTTTTGTGTTACTCTGAACGCACTAGGAGTACGACTATTGGTGTCGTGGGTTAGCCTATGCTGACATCTGTTGGTGACCTGTTAATGTGCACGAAATTTCGTGCCATTAAAATTCCACGATATTAGGTCTAAGCTTCACCGCACAGATTATAGGTGTCACTATCTATAATTTGATGCTTTTCATATATTTATATACGGGAAAAAAGTACTCACTTTTTTCCCGGGGAATAAGTAATTTCATAAAAAGTGATATTTTGTTACCTGTCAACAGAGATCAAATGTCACAGAAAAAAAATATTTATTCAAATGTGTAACCACTGATTGACAAATATGGCAACCGAGCAAGAGAGCCTACACCTCACATTTAAGTCCAGACGTCGCAACGATGATAATAAGCTTTGCTATTCACGGTCAGTTATGCGAATGCTTCGCCATCTAACGCATATAATTCAACCAATATAATATTCCATTTGAATTAATCTATTTCCAATGTTTGATTCAAATAAATATTATATTTGTGATGAGCAAATTTTCATTCAATATGAGTTGGAGTTTGGTTCAAAAAGAAGAAATGTTAGCATTGCATTAAGTAATCAATTTTGTCACCGCAATATAATTATTCCATCAATGGAATACACCTGTGTATTGGTATGAATTTTATTAAGTCGGGTCAAGCCAATAAGAGTGACCAAATAAATTTGGTTGAATTAACAAATCTCTTTTTTCCGTGTAGCAAATAAAATGAATTCATATCACGTTATCAAAAACGCAACAACACTGAACACACTCAACTGATCATCATCATTATTCAAGAAAAAAATTAGTCTTACTTATATGGAATAGCATCTGATTAATACGAGAGGAATTACTTCTCATGAAAGGATCAAACAGGGCAAACAAAAATGACCAATTCGTTGAAAAACAAAAATGGTAACTTGCAGCGATTTTCTGTTTGTTAGTACATCTTAGAGAAAACTTTCTGAATAAAAGTTGAGGAGCTCAAGAAGTTCTAACAAACGTTATATAGTTTGCCAATTATAAGAACATTAAAGACTGGGAATGTTCATTATTCAAATAAAGTAGGGAAAGTCTGTACTGTATATTGGAGACAATGCTTTATTAAAATAACTACAAATCGAACACTTCATCAATACTCTCACAACATTCAAATCACTATGCACTAGCTGAATCAATGTTTTCTGAATATGTTGATGTTGATTTGATATGTAAGACAAACTACTACATTACAATGAATGTATATTGTTAAATAAATTATTTTTAATATCAATATGAAACTATATATAGCCTTCCTACTATTCATGTATTTGTTGAATATGATTTCATCGTTTTGCGGTATTTAGTAATACATGTTGACTTGAATTTATCGAGACAGGTGATTCCGATTTCAGCAATTCTTCTTCCTTATCCCCAAAGGACTTCATAATATCGCGTTTTATTTTGTTCACTATAATGCTTGATAGCACTATCAATGTCATGCCGACCCTTCATGTACGCCTTTAATAAAAAATCTCCCGAGTCCTTGACATCTTTTTCATTCAACAATAGCAGGCACCACAATTTGCAACAAGTTGTGTAATTTGATAGCATGCAACAGAAGCCATGGTCTTTATCCCTTATCGAAAATAGTAAATTTTTGTAGATACTGGATCTATCGCACAATTGAAATTTCTCACTTTTGCATTAACGCCTACTGAATTTATTTTTAGATTGAGTCTTGGGAAGGTTAACACAATATACGTTTTCCAAGGTTGTGAGCTTAACAGCTTCTGACCAGATGCAAAACACATGTTCAATTGTAAGCAATACGATTCATTTTTAGTTTTTATAGCAGAACACCTGCATTTTACCCTTCTTGCGCATATGCATTTCACGGGTTATTTCGAGAAAATACTCAGTTGTAAAAATCACACATATTAAAAAATATATTTAGATTTTTTCAGTTCATATTCAATGTTAATATCGTTTTTGCAACCGAATAATTCCACACTTTGACTTTCTTTAAATATCTAATAAGTAAAAATATTTCAAGAAATACCATTTATCAACAACTACATTGATCCTTTCCATACTTCTGATGATGTCGTCGATCATCAATTGGGGCAAACTCCACATTCTCAATTCTCACTTCGTCTGAGTAGAATTTTTATAACATTACAGACTCCGAAGAGCATAAACTTATCGTTTTCTTTCAAATTGTTTCAGTCTGTACGCTCATTTACATTATACAGTGCTTCTCAAAAGTCCCCTCCCCCCCCCCTTATTTTTGGAACTATTATACATAAACAAGGGAAATTTGGAAACTGAATATTAAAGGTTGTAAACTTCCCTACTAGTGATGATATATGACGAAATCGTCAAAGATGACGTCACAAGGCCATTGTGATCAATAATTTCAAATGGAACCCTACGGCAAGCACCTCTTTTAAAAGGTATCGAAAAAATCTATTCAATGATACTAATTTTGTTTGTGTTTATGGCAGTTTTGGCAACTCGCTTTTGAAAAACGCAAAGCTGTGATGAATTAAATCGGTTAATACTAAAATTCCAAATTCAAGCTCCGCCTCTGGATAGTTGTCGAATAAGCTGACGTTTTTGTTAGTCTCCCTAATTCGACGTTTTTGTAATTGTCCAAGTTTTTGTACATTTAATAATTTGTGTATTGTTGATCGAACGTTTAACTGTTTTAGCAGCTTTTGGTACTTTTAATATTTTTGTACATTTTAATAATTTGTTAAAATGTTGTGAGCCGAACGTTTAAGTGCTCAAGAAGCGAAATGGTACGTGCTTCAGGTGATAAAGTAGCAGCGATCCTAATTCTTGGTGAAACTGGACAAAATATTCATGCAGCAGAACGCATTCAAGGGAGCTTCTTCGTAAGTTTGAAACAACGGGTAGTATTGATGATGCGAAACGATCTGGCAGACCACAAATTTCTGATGAGAAAAAAAATTGATATACTGGCAGAAGTAATAGTTAATGCTACTTCTTCAACAACTCACGTTGCATCTACCTGTGAAGTCAGTCGAAGTACAGTACACAGGGTGTTAAAAAAGAAAAAAATATCATCCATACAAATTAAAAATGTTTTTTTTTTTTTTTTCATCAACTCTCAGACGACGACCCACACCGAAGACTAGAATTTTGTGAAAATATGGAAACTGAAATTAACCAACAGCCAGACTATGTCAAAACAATTTGTTTTAGTGACAAAAGTACTTTCTATTTAAATGGAAATGTAAATACACAGAATGTGAGCTATTGGAGTGACGCGAATCCTCACCTGTTTCGTGAAACACATACCCAATTTCCCCAGAAGGTGAATGTTTGGGCAGGTAGCCTGGGAAACCACATCGTTGGGCCTCTTTTTTTAAATACTAATTTAACTGGTGAGGTTTATCTGGAGCTGTTGCAAAACGCAATAGAACCGTTGATCCTTGAAATTTTGGAAGATAATCCAGATGAATTCGGCAATTTGGAAATAACATTCCAACAGGATGGTGCTCCTCCACACTATTACGGTGCAGTAAGACGATATTTGGATGAGGAGTATCGTGGTAGATGGATTGGACGACGAGGTTCAACGGAATGGCCAGCTCGATCACCGGACCTCACACCTTTCGATTTTTTTCTGCCTTAAATCGAAGGTTTACGCCACTGAACCTGACAATATTGACGTTTTAAAACAACGTATTGTTGCAGAATGTGAGGCTGTGGATGGAGTGAATGGAGTGAATGGAGGTCACTTCGAGCAATTTCTTTAAGTAGATACTGATTCTTTAATCTGTAATTAATATCATACTGAATGGAATTCAAATTTTAATGTTTACTAATGAGCCATTGAAACTGCCATAAACACAAACAAAATTAGTATCATTGAATAGGTTTTTTTGATACCTTTTAAAAGAGGTGACGCTTGCCGTAGGGCTCCATGTAAAATTATTGGTCACAATGGCCTTGTGACGTCATCTTTGACGATTTCGTCATCTATCATCACTAGTAGGGAAGTTTACAACCTTTAATATTCAGTTTCCAAATTTCACTTGTTTATGAATAATCGTTCCAAAAATAAGCGGGGGGGAGCGGACTTTTGAGAAGCACTGTATAGTGCCATGTATCGTCGTTGAATAAAGTTCTATTTTTTATATATTTTTTACGAACAAACTGTATACACTGTTAGATAGTCGAGCACCAGAGCTTCCCTATACTGTCCCTCAATAAAGCCAACTATCCTTGTTATCTGCATTCTAGTGGTGAAGCACTATCTTTAATTGCTTTTCACCATTTTGAAAGATCCAGTTATATGCTCACAACTTCAATTCGAGGCAATTGCAAGTTTAATTCAGAAATCTTCTGATGGCTTTGGAGCACTGAGCACTTATGCGGCTTCACTGATTGTCTAATTTCGTCTGGGATTTCAGAAAGTGCAAACGATTCTGAGTGCAGTTAACTTCACAATTTGTTGGCGAGGAAAATTGTGCGGCAAAAAGAAATTATTTCCGTGCCGTCTCATCATCTTATAGGAAGCGCTTTTTGTAGTAATTTGAAAGCTTATGAACTACTCAAGGACGTTTTTCACAACCTTCAACTGAACAATTACAGCCTTCTATTTAACTATTTGCTCATCCATGTAATTGTCACATTTGTTGTACCCCAGAGCCCTCTTCCGTTATTTTCTTTATTTTCATCAGTCGTTTTTTTCAAACTCCAAATATTCTCTCTATAAAAATAGATGATCTTGAGATCCATGGAGAAATGTCAAACCCCTCAGACTGTTCATATTAACAAAATGATATATGGATATAGACCAATCAATAGAGATTTTTTCGTGACAACAATACTATCATCATACGAAAGACGGTTATATCCCGTTATGTTTCCTACTCGCAACTGTCATTGTTTAATTTGTTATAAACATTTAAATGCATTTTTTTTTCTTCTAACATGAAAACTAATGAAGCAATCTAGATGTTCTACAAATTGTAGAGGATCAAAATGCAAAGAAAATGGGTCCTAGCACGACTCGATCGGATTATTAGTAACGGAAAAAATAAAAAAATCATAACACCGCGATTTTTAAGTTTTAAAGCAGGCTCTCCACGATATGGTATGATTGATGTGTACTTTATGTGTGAAAACTCAGGCACTTTATTGCAGCAGACCTGGATGCATCATAGGTGGTTCGATTTCAATAGTTCTAAAAGATTTTGAGAGTTCAATCAATCAATCAATACTTTATTTTCCTGAGACTTTACAAGCATGGAAATCGTCAAATACACAAGTAAAAATAGCAGTCAAAAAATCAAGTGATATAATATGGAATATACATGTGAGAAAAAAAAATATATATATATATATATATAAAAAAAATGGTAATCGATCTTGAGGATGCAGTCAATTCTGGCTGGTTTAAAGAAAACTCTTTGTTATATGTCGAGCTTTCGGAAATGTGTATTCCCTTTATCAAGACATCTATAAAATTGGAACAAGGACGGAAACAACCCGATTGTCAACTGTCAGCTGTCCTCGTCATGGAGTGTCTAACAGGGTCATGCCAACAGTATGACCAACCAACACGGAAACGAAAAATATTTTATTTTCAATTGTTAGTATTGTGTTTAGTATACCATTATTGACTGTAAGAATGTTTATATGTAAATGATTGTCTGTTTTTAC
The DNA here is from genome assembly GCA_018342105.1 of Gonioctena quinquepunctata. Classification (NCBI taxonomy): domain Eukaryota; kingdom Metazoa; phylum Arthropoda; class Insecta; order Coleoptera; family Chrysomelidae; genus Gonioctena; species Gonioctena quinquepunctata. The sequence goes on along the minus strand of JAFIRS010000719.1, from coordinate 274,341 downwards.
TGCAATGACGCTGATTTCTACTATAAACCTCAAAGTTTAGTAAGTTTTCCTAACCTATATTTTTTATGCAATTGTTTTGCTCATGATCAAACTGTTTTTTATAGATGTCTTGATAAAGGGAATAAACATTTCCGAAAGCTCGACAAATAACAAAGAGTTTTCTTTAAACCAGCCCAGAATTGACTGCATCCTCAAGATCAATTACCATTTTTCTTCAACTAGTCAGTCAAGACTACCCTTCCACGTAAAAATAATTCAATAGTAGTGGTAGGAGATAATCATATAGAACAATTAAAAATATATAGTATAAACAGTAAAATAGTAAACAAATATTCATCTAGTGAATAAAAGGCATTTTTGAAGAGAATACTTTTAACGCTATTTTTGAAATTGATGGGATTAGACATTTTCTTAATGAATGTTGGAAGTTTATTAAATATTTTTATAGACATAATATGAGGTCCATTTGATTCAGATGTTAATTTGCGAACAGGAATTATCAGATTATAATTTTGGCTAAGAGTATAACCAGCGGCTATGCGGATAGTATCCCTTTGCTGAAACTTGTGGTAATGATTCTTAATGTAAGTGACACAATTCGAAATATACATGGATATCACAGTTAAAATTTGTAATTCAGTGAATAACTGCTTACAAGAATCACCATATTTTTTAAAACACATCGTTCTTAATATCTTTTTTTGCGAAATCAACAGATCATTCAATCTACTGCAGTTAACGTAGCAGACTAAGCAATAATTTAGACTTGAGTAGACAAAGGCATAGTAGTAGCTTAATAAAATATTAATAGGGACAAAATTTCTAAGATTCCAAATAACAAAACAATGTTTGGAAAATTTATTAGAAATAGAGTCAATATGATCATTCCAGGATAATTGGGAGTCAATGTTCAACCCTAAGAATTTGACTGATTGTTTCTGTACAATAGATTTAGTATTTGCTCTAACCAATATACTACAATCCATTTCTCTAAGCGAGAAAACAATGGTATTTGTTTTGTTGCTATTTAGTGCGAGGCCGTTTCTGGAGCAGTAATTAAGCATATTTGCAACTGCAGTACCTGCCTGGTCAGATAAACCTTCACATAGAGCAGAACTCAATATGAAGGACGTGTCATCAGCAAACTGTACAGTACAATGTTGTTGATTAATATTGGAGATGTCGTTAACGAATGAGAGAAAGAGAGTAGGACCCAGAACACTACCTTGGGGAACACCTGTTAAGATGTTACGATTATCAGAATGATATATTCCCGATTTGAGCCTAACCTTAACAGATTGTGACCTGCCAGTCAGATAAGTCTCAATCCATTTGATACTTTGGCCGCGAACTCCAATGTCATAAAGTTTATCGAGGAGAAGTTGATGACTGATGGTGTCAAATGCACGTGACAAGTCAAAAAGAATACTGATCGTTTTTTCGCCATTTTCAAATTTGGATAAAGCCTGATTTACCAGAGAAAGAGTAGCATCTTGGGTTGAAAAACCAGCTTGGAATCCATATTGGCTCTTAGAGAGTAGGTTATACTTTTCACAGAAAGATACAAGTCTGTTAAGATAGGATTTTTCGAAAATTTTTGAAAATGAAGACAACAATGCAATACCTCTGTAGTTGGAGATCAAGTGCTTATCATTTTTCTTGTGAACAGGAACCACAATAGCGTGTTTGAGACACGAGGGAAATGAACCCTCAAGGAATGACAAATTAACCCTTTATAGGGAAACTTCATTTTTCAAAGAAATATTCATTATTTTGGGCAAGTTATATTGAAACATAACCACCCGAAGGATTCTAGCAACTTACGCTTTAAAAGTGTCAGTGGCTTTATTTTTATTTAAGGTGTCACAAATACTTGCCACCAAACATCTGGCACTCTGAATATATCACTTTATTTGGTGGCTATTATGGTGGCCACATAATAAAAATATATAAAAACAAGCAGTCTGAAAAGAGTGCAGTGCAAGTTGAAAAAGGAGTTTATTTATATTGTAAAAAACTAAAATCTAATTATTTCATTTATGAAAAGGTTGAAAACAACTTTGACATAATGCCACATTACAAGCTTCGCATACTAATCTTGAGCGTTTTACTTGTTTTTTCGCACTGCGAAACGCACATCGTCGATATTTTGGTCCTTGAATTGGTATGTGGGCTCCAACATTGGTAGATCTTTGACAAGTTTCCACCAAAACTGCCCTCCCATCCACTTTCTTCAGTTTGTTTTCATTCATCACCACTGGTGTTCCTATTCGTTTTCTACCGAAGTAATTCGAAATCAGCTCGTTTGCCAGCCGCGACCTGAACTGAAGATGAGATATCGGTTTCTTGCCCTTTCCAACCATGGAAGTTTTGTACACAATGAAAGAATTCACAATGACCGCACCTATTAGATAAAAAATTATCTTCAACCACCAGCGACGAGATTTCCAGGAAATTGAATAGCAGGCATGGAGTTGGTCAAAAAGATCTACCCCACCCATGAAGGCATTATATTCTTCTATGGAATGAGGGCATTTCACATTTTCTCTCACGCCAATTCTGTTAGTTCGTAGAACTTCTTTGGAAACAGATGGATCATAAAAAGAGCTTATAATTACGACTGACTTTTTCCCCTATCACGCCACTTTGACACAGATAAATCAGAGTCTACACTCATAGCAAAGTCACTGTCTCCTAATTTCATGGATTTTTCATCAGCCAAAAGTTCTCTAGGGTAATACTTTCGATTACAACGAAATGTTCCACAGGCAAAGGTATCTTTCTCTATGAGTTTATTCAGCAAAAGGAACGTCGAAAAAAAATTGTCGAAAAAAAGACAGTAGCCCTCATTCAAATAATCTTCAGCCAGTGTTAGAACAGTCCGTTCGCCCAACGTGCCCTCGATGTCCTCTGAACCTTTTCCTTCATAAATTTTGAAAGAAAGCATGTAGCCTGATTTAGCGCAGGCCATTACCCAAATTTTGAATCCACGCTTGGTGGGCTTCATAGGCATGTACTGCTTCAGTGACGAACGTCCTTTGAAGCCCACCATGCTTTCATCGATAGAGAGTTGACGAGCCGGAGAAAAAATTTCTTTGAATTTCTGGTTGAGGTGAGTCACCATAGGTTTGAGTTTATAAAGTTTATCGAAATTGGGATCACCTTTTTTTGGAGCATTTTCATTGTTGTTGATATGTAGATACGGTCAAATTGTTGAAAAACGCTTCAGAGAAATGGTATTGGCTATTCTGGAAACACGCATATTTTGGTCAGTTGACCAGTAAAGTCGAATGCTCGGCAAATTATGAAATCCCATAATTATCAAAAATCCAAAAAAGGCTTTCATTTCTTCAATTGTAGTGTCAAATTCAACTCCACGTTGCTGTGCGTAAATTTGTGACTCATTTACAATCCTCTGGATGATATCTTCTGACATGAAATTCAGAAATATCTCAGAGGGCGATTTTTCGTGTAAGTCACCATTACCGCCGAAATTTTCATTGAATGAATAATTTTCATATTTTGTTGGCGCATGTGCATTTTTACTCCATTGCATACTAAACGGTTTATTAGTCAATGGTTGATCGTTGGATTCATCAGTACGACCATTATTGTGAGAGTCCTCTATTTCACTATCACTGTCTGTATCAGCAGAATATCTCTGGTACATGAGTCGACATCGTACTATAGATAATGGTGTGTTTTCGGAGTCCTCGGGAATATAATCCGGATCGTTTTCAGAATCATCGTCAAAAACTTCCAATTCTTTATTTGACCCTGAGGCTCTACTTCTTATGACCTTTTGTGGGCGCTCTTCATGAACTAGCTGATCGTCTGCATCACTATCGCCCCCAACATCAGAGTCGACGGCTTGTTCCTGCGATATGCCATCAATGAAATCGTATAACTCTTCTGTGTCCATTGTTTCCAAATCAACCAAACGGTGCCGTTCCAATAGTACAAAAATGTCATTGATTTTTCAGTGTATAAAACAATAATTTTAACATTCAAACTATTTTTTTTCATGACTAGGCACATAATGCTCTCCTCAATATATTTCTCAAAATCTCTATTGTATTGAGAACAACTCCAAACAACGCATGTTACTTTTCAGTCACAGTATAATAAAATTTATTTTGGGTTATATCATGCTCCAACTACTTCTAACTCTTATATCATCCAAGCCGTAAATTATTCTGGATGATTTATGCATTATTATATGATATCTAACTCTATTTGAAAATATAATAATACTTACATCGACTAGATTGTTGAAAAATTCCTCAAAAATTAGTAAAACTCTAGAGCACAACACGTTTTACCGACATTCACTACCGAGGAACAGAGGTTTGGTGGCTAGTCAGGTTGCCACTTGTCACTAAATCCCACTTTCACTTCGCCTATAGTACATGTGGCTCGCTATGAGCACACCAAACGTTCAGAGGAAGATAGTTAAATTGTGTATTGCCGATGAAAAAGGGATCGATATTCACGTTTGTATACAAAATAAGTGGCCAGATTGGAAGCCACCAACACATAAAGGGTTAAGTAAGTATGTAAGTGGTTCGATGATTAGTTCAGCAACAGTCAACAATACATGGCAATTCATCTATGCCGCTAGAGTTCTTAGACGATATAGACTTGATAATATAGAAGTCATCACACCCCTTCGTGGTCACTTTGGAGACCTGCAGAACATCACTTTCCAAAGACTCGTTCATCCAACGAACAGCGAGGCTTTGGAACTCATTGCCTAGGGAGGTGTTCCCCGAGGCATACAACCTCCAGAAATTCAAGAAGAACACCAACTCCTACCTTCTTTCCCTTGGTTCCCACGATGTTCTCTGAACATTACAGGATATCCCTTTTCGTGGGAACCAGAACATAAAAAAAAAAAGTTCAGTTTCGTCAAAAGGATGAAGAAAAAAAGAGTTTGTTTTTATATCGTGATGATCTTCACCAGCAGGCTCAGTATCATTGATAAGAGATTTTACAGTCAAGAAAAAAATCATTAAAGACTTGAGGAATTACAGGGCCATCGTGAACCCGAGTTCCATCATCAGTTTTGAAATAATTCGGTAAACAATTGCCCACATTATTGGATGACGTATTCTGTTTGATTATATTCCAGGCAACTTTAGATTTGTTATCAGCTACAAATTTTTTTTTGCTGAAATACTCTTTTTTTGAATGGTCAATTTTTTTTCAATGATTCTTCAACAGGATTTTATATTCCTCATTAATGACTTCATCAAATTGAATTCTGTTCAGATTGAAAACATCACGAAGAAGTATACCTTCATTGATGATTTCATTGGTGATCCAGGGTTTACCTTTTGGAAGTTGGGTGTTACTGATTTTACGTAGAACAGGCGAAAACGCTTTGTCAAATAGATCGAGGAATAAGGAGTAGAATTTGGAAAATTTTGTGTCGAACTCAATGTTGTTTAGATATACAAAGTCCCAAGATTCACATGACAGTAAAGTTTTGAAATGATGAATGTTTAGGTCACTGAACGTTCGCTTGAGAGTGTAATGGGGCTCATCAATAGGGCAAGATTTAGTTGAAGGTTTAATAATTTGGAGTGCATGGTCGGAAAAATCTGAATGAATGACAACAGGGGGAATTTGGCAAGGGGTGAACGAGAAAATATTATCGACTGTAGACCTACTGTTCCCCTGTATTCTCGTGTGATCAAAAATACATTGATTTAATCCATATGAAGAGAGTAGATTGCGAAGGTTCTTTGCGTTTCTGCCATTGGAATTTACGTGAAAATTGAAATTGAAGTCACCACATATAAATGCCATAGATTGATATTGCTTTCCAAGAAATAAATCTGAAAATGCATCCATTTTAGATAGGAAAATTTCACTGTCACTAGAGGGAGGTCTATAATGACAGCTGATGAGAAATTTAGAATTGTAAGCAGTTATTTCAGTAGCAGCATATTCAAAAATATCTTGGACTTTATCAATATTTAAGCGATATAATTTGAAGTCTCATTTAACGTTAAAATGCTGCGAAATAGGGGAGAATTACTTGCAAACATGACCGAAAACCGGCGAGAGCATGAAAGCGGCTCAGGAGTGGGGGTAGAGCAGCAGATTCATAACGGGCGCAGCGCACTTGTATTAATGTACATACGCTTCCCCGCGAGTGCTTCTTTACTCACACTACTCAGCCGCTTTCACGCACTCGCCCATTTTCGGTAATGTTTGCATGTATTCTTCACCTATTTTCAGCATTTTAACACAAAATGAGAATATACGTTTTGTAGTACTATACTTCTACTGTCGAAATCTCTTTGAAAAATTGAAATCGGACCACCTATGACGCATCCAGGTCTGCTGTAATAAAGTACATTGCAAAATTCAGATTGCAATTATGCCAAAACTAATAATGCGACAGTGTCTGAGTTTTTCACACATAAACTACATGTTAATCACTACTTTGTCGTGAAAAGCCTGCACTACAACTTAGAAAGTGGCGGAGATATGAATTTTTTTAATAAGCTGATTTTTTCCGGTTTTTTTCGTTATTAATAATTCGATCGAGTCGCATTAGGACTAATTTTTTTAATCTTTACAATTCGTCCATTGAGAGTATCGAAATTGCTTAATTGGTTTTCAAGTTACAAGTCAAAAACGATAAAAATTGAAAAAAATATGCTTTTAAATGTTTATAACAAATCAAGCAATGACAGTTGGGAGTAGGAAACATAACGGGATATAACTACGAACCGTCTTTCGTATGATGGCACAGTCGGTTTCCTGGTAGTATTTTTGTCACAGAATAAATAGAGCAGAAAATCTCTGTTGATTGGCCTATTGCTAAAAGGTCTGTTTACCATTGTACGCTCTCGAGTGAAAAAAATGAGTGATTCAAGTTCAAATAATTATTGTTGTGTATCTCAATGTGTCTCTTGGGCAAAACGATCCCGTTGTACTGGAATAAGTTTTCTTCATTTTCCGTGAGAAAATGAACGTAACGTTCTGGTTTAGACTTATCAAGGATTGAGTGAGTCTATAGGCGGACGACGGGCTCTTGGGATCTTGAAGAAAAATACCGTTCCTTCCCAAACCTCTATCGTCTGTGGCCAAAAAAAAGTTAAAAAAAAATTCAACGAGGGTTGATTAGAGAAAAGAGAGCTAAGAGAAAAAAAAGAAATTATCCAACATACCGAAGATTATTCATACAGTATGGAAAAAGAGTGACTAAAAAGCATGACCCCACCTTCAGTTCCCCACAGACTTATATGGAAAACTCAATATACATATCTGAAACGGATGAAGTTGAGGTTGGAGAGATCATTAAAACACTAAAATCAAAAAAATCCCCTGGTCCGGATGGATTGAGATCGGAAACTTTGAAAGCTATTGGCAGTTATATATCGCAACCACTAGCTTTTTTAATAAATATAGCTATAAGAACTGGTAAATTTCCAACAGCTTTTAAAAGTGCTGTAATAAAACCTATTTATAAAAGCGGAAGTAAAGAAAAAGTTATTAATTACAGGCCTATATCACTTATAAGTAAATAGCAAAAATATTCGAAAAGATTATCAAAAAGAGAATAACCAGCTTTCTTGACAAAAATAAAATAATTTCGGAAAAACAATATGGCTTTAGGCAAGGTAAGTCAACAGAGAATGCAATTATTACATGCGTAACAACACAAATATATGAGAGATTAGACCAAAGTAGACCTTTTTTATGCATATTTGTTGACTTAGCGAAAGCCTTTGATACGGTGTGCCACGAAAAATTATTAATAGGACTGGAAAAAATTGGGTTTCGTGGAATTGCGTACGATCTAATGAGGAGCTACCTTCGGTTAAAGTGGGAGAACAAATCAGCTCTACTAAAACTATGGCATATGGAGTACCCCAAGGCACTGTATTAGGTCCGCTACTTTTTAATTTATTATTATTTATATATTATGTATCTGGAGATATAGTCACCTTTGCCGACGATACGGTGGTTATGTATCAAGCTGAGACGTGGCTTGAACTGAGAGAAAATGTTCAGAAAGACTTTCCGACCATTCTTAAATGGTTCAATAGTAAAACTCTCACAGTTAATGCAGATAAGACATTTTTTATGCCGTTTTCTCATCTCTCCAGTAATTTACCCACTTACAACACTTTACAAATGTCTGTTCTGAATACGATAACGATAATAAATTCTGCAAACAAGATCAAATACCTAGGAATTATAATGGACAATAACCTGAAATGAAACCATCATATCGAGTATATAGTCAAAAAAGTGAGAAGCTTAATATTTCTGTTCAAGTTTTTGAGGAGGATTTTCAACCAGACTCATCTCGAAATCCTTTATAATTCTCTAGTGAAACCTCATATCAATTATGGTATTTTAGCATGGGGAGGGGTGACCAACAATCACCTGAAAAAACTAGAGATAACACAAAAGTGGATTCTGAAGATTATGTTCTTCAAAAATTTCACATACTCAACTGAGGAACTATATAAGGAAACTAGAGCGTTTGATGCAAGACAATTATTTTATCAGCGCATAATACTAAACCATTATAGGTTTAGAAATACATTCAGGCAAATGAAACATGGTTATAATACAAGACACAAAGCCAAAACAACGGCTATACCAAAAGTTGAAAAAACCCTAACCCAAAGATGCTATAATTACCTTGGTCCCATTCTTTATGCTAAAATTCCTACCGAACTGACACGAATTAATGCGTACGGTCTATTCAAAAAAAAATTTACTGTTTGGCTTCAGTCTGTCCCTAGAAAAGAAATTCACAGCTTAATCGATAGGAAAAATACCTATAACTTATGAATTCACTAATGAAAAAAATAAATATAATAACATTTGATCCTTCTGATAGTTGATATTGATGTGATATATGCTGCCTCGGTCCGCTTATACCTACCTATATGTTATGTTCAAATTCTTTTAAAAATTGTTTTATATATGTATAACGTATGCGTGAATGAATGTAAGTATATATTTGTATAGGTGTAAATACTCATGGATGTGTAATATATGTGTATGTTAAGATATCTATATACCCACGCACAGGGATTCATCCCTTTGTGGGTTACCTGTATTTACCTGCTGTACTGATATTGTCTCTATTTTATATTATTTTATTATTCATATCTATTTTATATCATTTTATTGGTAAATATATTATTATTATTATATGTATATATATAGGATATAAGTGTTATGTATTTACTAAATAAAATAAACGACTGATTGTCTTACCAACTACTGATGGGGCATTGCCAACTTATAATACTTACAAATGACATTCCAAGCTTGAACTTTGAAGATTCACAATCACATTTTCACATTTTCACACCATCTTGTTTGCTTTAGATGAAATTAAAAAAAAACAGTTTTTGTTGGTTTTATTTCGATTCGAACGAACATCCACAAAAAGTGTGTAAGATTTTTTCAAAATAATAACTCCAGATGACTTCACTAAGCTGTCCAGAAACTACGGAAATTATTTTTTTTGCAAGAAAATTAGAACATACTTTGTCGCCTTCAAAGTGAGTTTTTGCTAATAATATTGTGTTTAGATTTAAATACACCAATTCACTAGAGTTTTGAAATGAATAACACTACACAGTGAAAAACTGGAAACGAATACAAAATGGAAATATTTTAAGAAAAACTCAAAACAAGTGTATATAACCTCTAAGAAAACAATGTACTTATGTCTGGTTTGCGTTTTCGCCACTCTGGCGCTGGCATCTAATTTTGAATACCCAATAGTTACGCTCGGCGCGGGGAATCCCCACTCAAGTGTTTCGTAAATATACAGTGCTTCTCAAAAGTCCTCTCGCCCCCTCTTATTCTTGGAACGATTATACATAAACAAGTGAAATTTGGAAACTGAATATTAAAGGTTGTAAATTTCCCTACTAGTAATAATAGATGACGAAATCGTCAAAGATGACGTCACAAGGCCATTGTGGCCAATAATTTTAAATGGAACCCTACGGCAAGCGACACCTCTTTTGAAAGGTATCGAAAAAACCTATTCAATGAAACTAATTTTGTTTGTGTTTATGGCAGTTTTAATGGCTCATTAGTGAACATTAAAATTTAAATTCCATTTAGTATGATATTAATTACAGATTAAAGAATCAGTATCTACTTAAAGAAATTGCTCGAAGTGACCTCCATTTACTTCCTGACAGTGAAATATCCTATTTTTAAACTCCTCTCGTACTTTTGCAAATGTGTCTGCGGAAACAGCCTCACATTCTGCAACAATACGTTGTTTTGAAACGTCAATACCGTCAGGTTCAGTGGCGTAAACCTTCGATTCAAAGTACCCCCCAGAAAAAAATCCAAAGGTGTGAGGTCCGGTGATCGAGCTGGCCATTCCGTTGAACCTCGTCGTCCAATCCATCTACCACGATACTCTTCATCCAAATACCGTCTTACTGCACCGTAATATTGTGGAGGAGTACCATCCTGTTGGAATGTTATTTCCAAATTGCCGAATTCATCTGAATTATTTTCCAAAATTTCAAGGATTAACGGTTCTATTGAGTTTGGCAACAGCTCCAGATAAACCTCACCAATTAAATTAGTATTCAAAAAAAAGAGGCCCAACGATGTGGTTTCCCAGGATACCTGCCCAAACATTCACCTTCTGGGGAAATTGGGTATGTGTTTCACGAAACAGGTGAGGATTTGCTTCACTCCAATACCTCACATTCTGTGTATTTACATTTCCATTTAGAAAGAAAGTACTTTCGTCACTAAAACAAATTGTTTTGTTGGTTAATTTTAGTTTCCATATTTTCACAAAATTCTAGTATTCGGTCTGGGTCGTCGTCTGAGAATTGATGAACCATTTTTAATTTGTATGGATGAAATTTGTTTTTTTTGAACACCCTGTGTACTGTACTTCGACTGACTTCACAGGTAGATGCAACGAGAGTTGTTGAAGAAGTGGGATTAACTATTACTTCTGCCAGTATATCAATTTTTTTCTCATCAGAAATTTGTGGTCTGCCAGATCGTTTTGCATCATTAATACTACCCGTTGTTTCAAACTTACGAAGAAGCTTCCTTAAATGAGTCCTCGAAACAGGGCAATCGAGAAACCACTCATTAAAAATGCGTTCTGCTGCATGAATATTTTGTCCAGTTTCACCAAGAATTAGGATCGCTGCTACTTTATCACCTAAAGCACGTACCATTTCGCTTCTTGAAGCACTTAAATGTTCGGTTCACAACAGTTCAACAAATTATTAAAATGTACAAAAATATTAAAAGTACCAAAAGCTGCTAAAACAGTTAAACGTTCGATCAACAATACACAAATTACTAAATGTACAAAAACTTGGACAATTACAAAAACGTCGAATTAGGGAGACTAACAAAAACGTCAGCTTATTTGACAACTATCCAGAGGCGGAGCTTGGATTTGGAATTTCAGTATTAACTGATTTAATTCATCACAGCTTTGCTTTTTATAAAAGCGAGTTGCCAAAACTGCCATGAACACAAACAAAACTAGTATCATTGAATAGGTTTTTTCGATACCTTTTGAAAGGTGTCGCTTGCCGTAGGGTTCCTTTTAAAATTATTGGTCACAATGGCCTTGTGGCGTCATCTTTGACGATTTCGTCATCTATCATCACTAGTAGGGAAGTTTACAACCTTCAATATTCAGTTTCCAAATTTCACTTGTTCATGTATAATCATTCCAAAAATAAGAGGGGGAGGGACTTTTGAGAAGCACTGTATGAAAGGCTCCACTAACTACCCATCGAACATTCCATGTCCCGGAATTTGAACTTCGATGTTGTCATTGACACTTGCTGAACAGAAAGCCCGAAAAAAGTTATTTTAATAATTAGAAATTGGACTACAAATAAAATTGTTATTTCATTCCAATGCCCAATACGCACTTTACATTAAATCTTACTAGAAAATCAACGAAAAATGCATACAAAAATTATATTGTCGTTTGAACGTGATTTATTAAAAATGAACTTCAACGTTGGTTGACTTTCTTAACATTGAGAGAGGGCCCCATCCCATGGATTTGCCACGGTCCTCTAACGTATAGTTACGCCAATGTCGTCACATCAATATTATATATAGTAAGTTATGCTCTGTGTAACAAAGGATTCGTCTTAGAATCAATACACAAAGCATAAATTCGCAGTCAATTTCTATTCACTACCGTAGTTTGTATTCATATATACCGAACACACCATAGAATTCAGCAGGATTGCTATTAATTCTCAGAAAAATATGTTACTAGTAAAATGCTCTTCGGCTTGAACATTTCATATTCCTTAAGTTATTTTCACGAAGTACACTGATATCCATTACATTCCTACATAAAATTGTGATCAATAATATTCACTGTAACTGCATTGCGGAAAGATTTGAACGTTTATTTATATACTATATGTCCGAAATTCACTTATCTGCAGCACAATACCATACAATATGAAAGAGATGAATTTAAGAGCAACATTTAAAAAAAAGAACCAATGGCATGGCCAGTAGAAAAGGACTTTAAAGTCGGAATAATGAAATTCTTACTTGTATGTCGGAAATTCCGAGTTTAAAGTTGGAATTTACGAGTTTGAAATGCGAATTTGCAACAATGGTAATTTACAGCCGCCATTTTGAAACTACTCGACTGATTGGTCACGTTGGGCTAAGCTCAATAATTCATAAATAGTAGTTTATGTAATAAGTACGCAAAATGAGGCTTTCGCGGACGAATCGTAATGTTTACGGACGAGACGCTTCCGTAATATGAGGATGAGTCGCCGAAAGCCATTTGCGTACGTGTTGCATACAATATTTTTTATCATACCTGCATCAGAATCCTTGTTTTATGAACTAAAAAGCGTGCGAAATATCAAGATTAAAACGTTGTTTTGGAGGTTGCTAGGTAACAAAAACAAGTCCAACTTTAATATCAATCATATGAACTGTCAAATAAGCTTGTAAACAACAATTGCTATATCCATGTCAAAAAGACGTGACATGAGATGTCCATTACATACCTGATTCATTTCCAGCGTTGTTATTATGTTATAATGTAGGTATAATAAAAAATAGCTTGTGATACACGTGTATAAATGCCTTTGAAGCACTTGCCACTTTGAGGGCACTCCGCTCCGCGTCGTGCCCTCAAACTCGTTGCGCGTGCTTTAAAGGCTCACTTATATACTTGTATCATAATATACTATTTTTGTATAAGCTTTCCAAAGAATGTAACATGTAGGAACTATGATTTTATTTCTGCTATCAATATGCAAATATATTTGTAGGCAGCACCGGCAGAAAGCCGTGTGGAATATCGATTCAGATTTTTTATTACCGACTTGTCAAATGTCGAATTTGTCAACTAGTCAATAACACTAGTTTACAGTAAATCTGTTGCCGGGAAATTTTGTGCTGTTGCTGACAACATATGATATGCTAATTTCAAATATATAAGTAGATTTTTTTATCAGCTCTAATTTTTAAGTTTCATATATCTACGTTCAAAACAGAAAAAATTCATTGAAATATTGAATTTATCATTGAGTACTGAAAAACTTCGCTTCAAAGCAGAATATCCTTCCTTTAGCTTTGTACTGTGAGCAATGACCCGTAATGTAACAGAATGCATTTTAGGCTACGTTTTTGAGCTGTCAATGAATAAATGCCATTCAATTGGTTCATATTATTTCAACCCATTTTCATCAACAAGTTGTTAATATCTGAACAAAAAGCAATATTGTCGTCTTCGGAAAAACAGCTCCGTATTTCTCTTTCACGATAAACATTAATTTTAGTGCCTGGAGAAAGCAAATTTTTATTTTCCAGTCTTGATGACAACAATTCTGAAGCTTGTTTAGAAAGATTCAAATCTCTTACAAGATCATCTAACTCATTTTGTGAGAAGCATTTTAGCCCATTTGATACATTTTCAAAATCAGTATTATTTTCTGATGGGTTTATGATGGGTCCTTTGTTGTCTTCTCGTAAGGGTTCAAATATAATTTCACGCACTGAAGAGTCAGGTGATTTTTGCACGGACTCGGAACACAAGTAGTACTTGGATACTGCCATTTAGCTCGATTTTTAGCGTTTATGCCTTTTATGTTGATACTACAGAAGAAACAGTCATCGAGATGATTTTTTGGTTCTCGTCAAATGGTTGGTGTTCCAAATTTAAAAGCACTTCCTTTGCCATTTTTCCATAAACTCAGATATTCAACTCACGATTTACAAACACAATCAGGAGCCCAAAACTCGTCATTTTTATCAAAGAAAATCTCAAAATACAGAAAATAGGTATATTTAATATGACTTTTCTATAATCGTTAAACACATATTCTCCACATATGTAGCAAAAATTTTGTAAACTAGTGTAATATTTGCGTTTGTTGTTACGTTCTCTAATTGTGTTTTCAGTAATTTTCTCCAGGATCCAACTATAATAACGTATTAAGGGGAAATAGATAGTTGAATATAATAAACTTTAAGTAAATATGACAACCATTCAGAAAGATACTCCAAATTTGAATGAAAATAGTAAATGTATTCAGTATACAGCAAAATTCTGTTTTCCCCTAGTTTAACATTCGAATAGTGAATGCCAAATGTCGCCCACTTCGCGGTAATCCTTAATAGTAAGTGACATTTGGAATAAATGAAATATAAATTGTTATGATACAATAAATGTATGTAGGTTTAGGTGTGAAAATTGAAACTTGAACCCAAAACTAAACCATTATTCGTATATTATTGTAAGTGGATTATATCTTGTTTGAATTTACTATCCTTTTGTTTGCGATTGTTCGAATAAAGAAAGTGTAAAAGTCATCATATTTGTACCTTCCGCAACAATAACCATTGACAGTTTTATACCAAAAAAATCAAAATTCCTAGCTTTTCTGCGAAATGTTATCGGTTCATAGTTTTTATAATATTTATAAACACCCGTTGATGTTCAGTTATGTTTTATGAATGAATAAAATTCAGTTCGTCGCCATGACGACACTTTACGAACAAGTCCGTGAAAGTAGCATTTTACGGATTTTTTTTAATTCCCCCAAAGTTTTGGGGAGCGTATACAAAAAAATATTTTTGTGCCAAATTTTGTTTCATTCGATTGAAATATGTGGCTTCAGTGATGGAATTTTTGTGTTCTGGGGATCATGATCGCCCAATTTTTTTTGAAAGTTGTCACGTCCGCAATAGATATAATTTTTTTGAAATCGACCTATTATGGAAAATATTTCGTACAATGCACAGAAACTACAAAATGGTAATTATATTGTTCCTATACTATCAGATTCCCTTGGGAATCTGATTAAAATGTGTGTCGCGAAAAACTGTCTATTTCTGTATTCAAATAAAATAAATCGTACGGCAAGCTTTTGAATCTGTCATGCACTGATATATTATCGTAATAAGTCATATACAACATATACCAATGTTTTTTTTCCTCAAATTATTCAATTTTAATACATGCTTTCACATGTATGAATGTAGGTAACATAAATTAATTTTCACCCACTTCCACGTATTAAGAACCGATGACAATACAATCATCTCCTAGCTATGATCTGGATTTCTCCACAAGATCGTCAGAAAAAAAATATTTACATTTAAAAAAATCGTAATGTCGTTTTTTATAAAAAAAAATCAAAAAAATTGGTCACCAAAGTAAGTATTGGGCAATCAATTAACCGAACGATATGTTACTGACAAACTGTAAAGTTTTTGATATATTTTTATTCTAAAACTTGTAACGAATCGTGGCAAATTTATTAGTTTCGTGAATCTAGATAGGCAAGATCATTAGATGGGCATTCTCATAACAACAAATTTATCGTCTGCTTCTAGTAAATTATGTGGAACAATGATTGATTGACCCTGCTCATAACCTCTGCTGCAACAGAACTAATTTACTGATATACTATTTCGATAGCGTTTCAAATTGAACTATATTCAAGATATAAAACGCTCAGAATTTCATGTCCTGAAAACTACTCGAATAGTTCCTGATTACTATGATTACTTGATTTATTTGAGTAAATGAAACAGAAAGTTCTACAGAATTATAACCCATCGGAAAGTGGACAAAAGACATCCTCATAAAACTAAATCAGTCGGCCTGTTCCAAATGAATTATTTGGGACAATGAGTTATTGAGGAGCAATCAATAGCAATTCGGAGAGAATTATTTAATTGGACCAGCATTCGACCGACTTGAACATCTGCTAGCAGCGAACAGTAGCGCCGGAATGGAAAGAACCCGAAAACATGTAATAAATCACCGATTGTTCCATTTCTATTACCTCTGCTACGAAGAATGACTTCAAATCCACCAACTGCGAACTGTAATTGAAGGTATTTCTGGTTAGGTAAAGTGAGCTGTGGTGATTATCGAACCCAGGATTGAATAATCAGTAGCAACACTATAAGTACTCCAAAATAATCAGGTTATACATCGATAACTTGTTGCATAATTACAAAGAGTGTCAGTTTGACAGTTTAATTAATCCGACCGCGAAGCGGGAGAATTATTCTGTCAAACTGACACGATTTGTAATTATGCTGGAAATTTGAGATCTATAACCGTAATTATTTTGAAGTACGTATTGTGTTTGATACGATTATTTTTTAAGTAAATTAAGTAAATATAAACAATTTATTTATTTAAATACAAATTGGTACAATGAAAATTACAATTATTATATACTACGTTTATTTAACTGAGTTATTTTCTGCGCTGGAAACGTGGCTACTGCTCATTGAAGTGCTGGAAATACCGAAGGTGTTTTTAAAATTGGATCTCATCTTATTTATCATGTTTTAGTGATGTTCATCTAACTGTAGGTAGGGTTTGATAGAATTGCTATTACCATGTCCTGTTATTTTAATAAGTTCTTGTTCCGATACACCTGCTTTTGCCAATTGTGAAACAGCAGTGGCTCGGTAAGAATGATTTTTGAAAATGTTTGTCATATTCAAATTTGGCAATTTTGCAGACTATTTGGTCCATTTACTAATTTCATGCACTCCAATTGGCATATTTTTGTACCAGCCAAGGGTTTTTTGTCTTCTCCAGTTAGTATTTACTGTCAGAAATAACCTATCTGTTTTAATATTGATGTTTTCGCTTCTTTCTATCATTCGTTTATATAGAAGTCTCACTGGACAAGGACTTACTTCATTATGTTGGGTACAAGCCATTTATTATTAGCACACGGTTTTGCTCCTCCCTGTGTGGTTTTGGTAAAAATAGGATTATATTGTATTCTACCAGTTGGAGTATTTCCAGTTTCCTTTTGAAAATAATGAGTCAAGCATGATGCTCCTTCATTTCCTCTCCACGCAAGTTCTACAGAAGCAATTAGGATTTTTTTTATTTGTAATCCTTTCGGTGTATTTTTATCCCACACTTCTACCATTGCTACGTACCCGGTATCTTTGAATGCTGATGCACTAACCTTTCTCTTGTACGGTAACATTTGAAGTTCCCTTCTTTTTGAATTTCTTGCGTTTCGTGCAGCTAAAAATATGGGACTAGAGAATGGATCAATTACTCTATTGAACTCCTCCATATATGTTTCTTGTATCTGTTTTGCCGTTACGTTCCACATCGTTTTAACCACATTTCCTTTATTATTTTCTCCATTACCTTTTCGCATATTGATAGCCCAATCTTTCAAAATGGATGGTATCATTTCAGTGGAAATTGATTCATTCAGTACATAGTTTCCTTCACTACAAAATGTAAGAAATTGTTTCCATACGTAGTTCTTTGTTTTCACTGTATTATGAGGCTCAGTATTTTGTATACTTTCGTCTATCGCATTTAATGATAAATCTTCGAATCGACTAATTTTTGAACTATTATTGATAATCGGTACATCTACACTAGTCGACAAAAATGATGAAGAACTTTTTGAAGGAGAGGAAAGAAAAATATGGATACATGTAGATAGATGCAAAACAGGCGTGAGAGCTTAAAACGTGAAAAGGTATTTAGAACAAAAATTTCCAGAAAAAAATATAATTGTCGAATCACTGAGAAAGTATGGTAATACGTCGTTTAAAGTGGGAGCTCCGCCAGAACTAGAAGATGATCTGTATAGAGACTCTTTATGGCCTAAAGGTGTACTGGTTAAAACATTTGAATTTTTTTGCTCCATTCAAGAGGGGACCGTCAAATAACCGGAATTTCAGAGGGCAATTTAGCAATAACCGATTCCTCAATAGGTACTAGGATCATGATTGTTAACACTCAATCGATAACCAATAAGACGAACCGTATTGAATTGATACTCAAATATAAAAATCCGGACATTTTATGCTTATCTGAAACTTGGTGTAACGAATCCAGTATTGGTGCTATTTGTTTTGGTGGCTACAAAATCGTTTCTTGTTTTAATAGATCTATGGATTAAATGAATAACTACATTTTGAGTGTTGTATCACAACAAAATAAATATTGTCTTTTAAATATGTATAGATCACCTGATGGCGGTTTGAAGTTATTTATGAAGAAATTGTTTACAATAATGAACTATTGCACAAATCGTTTTGACTATGTTATTCTTAGTGGCGATCGCAATATTGATTTTTTAACTGACTCGAGTGATAAATCTTCATTAACTGACTTCATGGATAGTTTTGGGTTGAAATGTCAAAACTTTGAACCTACTCGAATTTTTAGAGATAAGAATAGAAAAGTGACAAAATCCAAACTGGATTATTTCCTAACAAATTATTCTACAGATTATACAGAGAATGTAATAGACTTGGTTCTTGGTGACCATTTGGGTCTTGATATTGTTTTGAGGAATATTAAAATAAATGTCTTGAATTCTAGTATTAAAAATGATGTTAATTTCAGGAACTTATCTGAACAAAATTTGTTTAACTCACAACATTGGCTAGGTAACGAAGACTTTGAGTGTGTTTTTAGCAGTGACGATATTGATGTGGCGTTTAATATGTTTATTGGTACTATAATATATTATGTAGATTTGACTTGTCCTCTAAAAAATAAAAAAATAAATAATGTATACACCCCGGGATGGATCAGTAATGACATTATCAAGATGGGAGTTGAACTGAAAAATATGTTCTAGTTAAAGAACAATTCATCGCATGATGACCTTTTCGTGAAGTATAAAAGTTTAAAGAAAAATTATATAGGCAGAATAGCTGAAGAGAAGAAAACTTATTATCAAAATAATCTTGAGAATAAAAATTTTCAACAAAAACAGAAATATATTTGGAGAACAGTCAGAGAAAAAACAGGTAAAACGACAATTAGCTCGATTGATGTTCAAGGAAATATTATTAACAATAAGCAGAATATAACTGACGCATTTGCTGAATTTTTTTCATCTGCAGCAAAAAATGCCGTAATCTCGCATTTTGACAGCACTTATTTCAATAACTTTACTTCTATGAACATTTTACTTTGCCTCTGTGGATGGTGTCAGATGTGATTCGTTCTTTAAAGAACGTTACATCTGTGGGCATTGACTGTCTCTCAACAAAAATTATAAAAACTATAGGACTCATTATTGCAAGCCCCCTTTCAGATTTGATTAACATGAGTGTTGAATATGGCGAATTTCCTATAGATTGACTTGTCACTCCATTATATAAAAAAGGCAGACGAACATTGTAAGAAAATTGTAGGCCGATTACTGTACCAACTGTCATATGTAAGATTTTTGAGAGATGTTTACATACCAGGATGCTTGGTTTTCTTGATAAACATAATGTTATAAGCAGGCATCAACATGGATTTCGCCCTGGAAGATCGACGGAGAGTGCCTCGGTGGCTTTTCTCGATTACGTCCACACTGCATTGGACCGCGGAAGGTTTGTTGGGGTACTCTTCTTTGACCTTTCTAAAGCATTTGACTCAATCAATATTAATGTTGCTCTGGGCAAATTATCTGGACTGGGTTTTCGGGGCATATTTTTGTGGTGTTTCGCATCTTATTTTGAGTATCGGAAAATTTGCGTAAAAGTGGATGATTGTAGATCTCAACTTTTTGATGTTGATTTAGGAGTTCCTCAAGGATCAGTTTCAGGTCCCTTGATTTTCCTTCTGTACGTCAATGATTTACCAAATTATTTGAGCACTGAACACATTTTTTTGTATGCAGATGATACGACAATCGCCACTGATGCTGAAAACCCAGAAGAACTTGTGCAGAAAATGAATAATTTATCGAAAGAATCTAGTGATTGGTGTAGTAACAACTCCTTAATTGTCAATCCTGACAAAACAGTATGTCTACAGTTTTATTCTCGTACAAAAATCTCAAATGATTATTTTGTTCGCGTAAACAACAAAAATATATATTTTTCGGATTTAATAAAATTTCTGGGCACATATTTAGATGCAAATTTGAAGTGGAATACACATGTTGATCAGGTGTGTGAAAGACTCAATAGTAGTTATTATGCAATTTTGCAGCTGAAAAATATATTCACACCAGAGCAATTAATAAATGTGTACCATGCTCTCTCATATTCACATATTTCTTATAACATTGTCCTTTGGGGAAGTACGGCCAATGCTCGCAGAGTTTTTATCAGTCAAAAAAAACTAATAATCTTTGACTTAGATTACCGAATGAAGTGTAGGAATCATTTTAAAAAGTTTAAATTACTGACGATACCAACGATTTACATTTATAACACTGTAACATATATTTAACTCAACATCAAGAGCTTCTCAAAAAATTCTGACTCTCATGACTATGCTATGATTTATTTAGAAGTACGAAGCACCGTACTTCACTTTACGAAAGCAGTCCTAAGTATAATGAAATACGATTTTTCAATCATCTCCCCAGGGATAGCAAAAACGAAAAAAAAATTATAAATTCAAAATAAGATTGAAAAAATATTTAGTGGAATCCTGCTTTCATGACATTAGTGAATATTTTGCTAATTCATATATATATTTTTTTATTTGATTGTTTGCTTGTTTGTATGGAAGATATGTTTAAAGTAATATAGTTATTTGTTTACTTATATATATATATATATATATATATAAATATATATATATATGTGTGTGTGTGTACCTATGTATGTCTGTGTATATATATTTTATGACTTGTACTATATCATGTATGATCTTAAAGGTTAAATAAAGATTATTATTATTATTATTAAACGTCAAAATATTCCTATTCAATATGCAATTGAGAATGTTTCCTTATCAACATAAATAATTTGTATATTTTATTAGAAAAACAATACTAGACATATGGAAAATATAAAATAATCAACAAAGCGTGTAATTTGGTAATTTGTGTTTCATGTTCGAAGTGATGAATTATGGGGATTAATTAATTTGATTCATTCAGCTTTCTGCCATGCTGTCCCACACTTAATCAGTTTTTTTAATCTATTTTTGTAAGTATGTTAATCCCATAACATTGTATTGGTTCTTCAAAATCCATATTAACAACTATCGGGTAGCGCAATTAAAAACCGGCCAGTTTTTCAAGCGATCAGGCTTTGCTATGTCGCGTAGACTGCTCGACGTGGGTAAATTAGGACACATCCCCTTTAAGTATAGGTTTGTTCTTAAAGCGACAGAGCGATGTTCGCGACGGGATCTCAAAACAAACCAATTCCAGCGTCCTCTTCCATCGCGCGAGCAAATTTTAAGTTCAATTAGAACACCCAGCTTCATTATTTGAGTTTGATTTTTCCATCGTCCGATCCAGCGACCATCGCCAACACCCGCTCGCGCGATGGATGTCCAATTAGGAACACAGCCTAAGAGATTGCGTTTCGGAACACATCCTCTTATGTTACTCAGTCAAAGATTATTGTTCTACGTTTACATCTGTCTGTCAAAAATCAGATGACTGCTCAATTTTTCTTGTCTACCTGGTGATTTTTCGAAAGTGATTTCTTCTTAAACGGCCTTTTTGCGATCATGGAAACTTCCACGAAGGAAGAAGAAAAGATAGGAAAGTGGACTGATGTCTCTAGACGATGAAATGACTTGAAAATTGAGGGCATTCGAAAATGTCCCCGATGACATTGTTTCATTAAACTTTCCGATACAAACTATTACCAAGTCATTCACTGCCCATCTCTGCCGGACTATTACCTCTCTAACAACCTTCTGACCTGAGCAAAATCAGAGAGTTCATTGTAGATATCATAAAATATGTTGAAGAAGTTGAGAAATCGATTAATCCTGGACTGCGACAGTCTAGGCGTCTTCCAGCTATCTTAGAATGACTCATCCGATAAAGGTGAGCTCTACTAACAAGGGCGAGTAGAGAAAACAATCTAAATCAGCGTTTTTTTTATTTTTCAGTAACACCCGCATGAGATAATTGGAGGAGGTGGATCTAAGCCAAGCAGTTGGTCGGAAGAACGAGGCCCACCCTCAAGTTCGATAAGGCTAATGACTATTATCACTTTTTAATAAACACATGAATTTCACAAGTAAGCGTGGACTTTTCATTCCAAACCATCACAGAGGCTTCCATGGCTCTTTAGAAATAAATATCCACTATATTTAGAATTTTCCATCTCCAAATGAAATATACTTATAGTCAGAAGATTGTCATCTCATGGGCAAATGTTTCTACAAAATAAATATAAAAGTAATAATAAAAATATTTGACTTGCTAGTTACTAGATGAATTACAATCACAAGTTGAAAAAAAATATTACAATGTGCAAAGGTAATTCAGAGAAGATTCAAATCAATTTATACATATACGAGTCATTTTACTAAGAAGATAATTTGAGTTCTTGCTCATTAACATAGTCGTGTTGTCTGCCAAAATAGTGAACATCTCTTAATTTGCCCAAAAGCTGAAAGACTTTCAGTTTTCACAATTTGGGTTCTTTCACTCACATAGGACTCGAACCAATTGAAGCTTCGTCCTCTGAAGCTGTAGAGATGAAGCTTACGTAACAGTCAAAAGCTTTAGATATATCACAAAATTCTGCATCGCTCACTTCCTTCAGACTAGAATATATATTTTTCAGAAAACGAATTCATTTATTGAAATTATTCATTCGAATGAGAATATTTTATATTATGAAGTATGCCAACCGAAATTTCAGAAGTGAAGAAACTATTGAATTAATGTGGTTTTTTGTGGAGGAACAACGTTTCTTGACATGATTTTTGGATAACCTTCCACACTCTGAAAATGAAAATATAATCAGGAAAATCCATACAAGTGTAGAAAGGGCAAACTGATTAGTTCACCCCGATAAGTTATTGCGTTCACCAAATTATATTTCCTATGGAAAAATGATTCAATTTGTCAATAACTTGCCGTTTTCTGGATTTGCCTATCAAAATTTTTTTTAAAAATTCAAAAGATACTTCTCTATATAGTTTTTGCTTGACGTTTCGGGGACTATATCTGCCCCCGTTCTCAAAATCTTCTAAATCTCCTTTAATTGTTTTATAATTTGGATTTTTGCTCGCAGAGTCTTTTTTGCTTTTTCAACTGACGGATGTCAATTGAGATCTGCCAAAAAAGTTTGAGATTGACGTATTGCTCATTTGATATATGGGGTGTTGTTCGGATCAGTTTATTAGCATTCTACCATATCTCACTTCCTCTCTGAGTAGAGGTAACCATGTATGATCCATTTCAACAGAATTTGTTGAAAAGCAGTTGTTATTGGAAAGAAGAATACAGGCCGTTTCTTTCAATTTTCTCCTCTCTTGATGTGGTTCTTTCATCAAGATTTTTGTCCTATTCCATTCAATCGTATGATCGCCATTGGATGTGAGGATATGTTCTGCAATTTTTGATCCAGTTACTTGTCGATTTCTGATGTAACTCTGATGTTCACTTTGGCGCACTTCCAATGGTCTTGATGTTTCACCTATATAACTATCACCACAAGAAAAGGAACTATCACCACAAGAACAAGGTATGTTGTAAACACAATTTTTCCTGTTGGTTGTGTTAATTGGTTGTTTGATGGGTTTTTGTTTTCAATGTCAGTGATTGTTATTTCCACAAACTGATCTGGATATGCATTTTCCTTCAGAACAGATTTTATGAGGTTTATTTCTTCCTGTAGATTCTGGTTGGAATTGCAAACCGTTTGGGCTCGATTATAGAGACATTTAACTATGCCTTTTTTCACACTGGCATGATGGTTTGAGTAATAGTGTAGATATCGATTGGTACGCGTCTTCTTTCGGTGTACAGATGTTTCGATTCGGATGATGATTTTTGGATCATGACATCTAAAAACGGAAGTTGGTTGTTTTGTTCTGATTCTAATGTGAATTTGATCGTCGGTTCTTGACCGTTTATATGATCCAAGAAAATGTTTAATTCTTCTTCACTCCGATTCCAGATAGCGAAAACATCATCCACGTATCTCCACCATATTTTTGGACCATTGTGGAATGTTCCAACGAAAGATTCTTCAAAATATTCCATGAATATGTTACTTAAAATCGGTGACAAAGGAGAACCCATCGCCATACCAAACTCTTGTTGATAAAATTCGTTCTTGAATTGGAAATATGTTTTTTCTGTGCATAGTTTGAGTAATTCTATGATGGCACTGACATCCAGTTTTGTTCTTGTCCTCAGTGATGTGTCATTTTCTAATCTTTCTTTCACTATTTCTAGAGTTTTATCAATAGGGACATTAGTAAACAAACTTTCGACATCAAAACTAACTAGAAGATCTCCATCTTGAATTTGTAATTCATTCAATTTCTCAAGAAAGTGAGGGGTATTCTTTATAAAACTATTTCCATTTCCAGATAGTGGTTTCAGAATGTTGAGTAGGTATCTAGCGAGTTTTTGTGAAGGAGATCCAATGGAACTAACAATAGGGCGTAGAGGATGAGATGGTTTGTGTATTTTTGGTAACCCATAAAAATGTGGGGGTTTGCTGTGGTGTGATATTAGGACTCTGCGTTCTGCTTTCGTGAGTATGTTTTTGTGTTTAGCTAAAGTTCGGTATATTTTGCTTTCTATTGATGGGGTTGGATTTTGTTTAGTTTTTGTATACTTTGTTTACTGATATGGTAGTGTCTTGATTGAGTGTGTGATATGTGGTATTTGAGATCATTTGTGCTAGTTTGTTCTCATAATCAGTAGTGTTCATGATGGCTGTTGCGTTACCTTTATCAGCTGGAAGTATTTTGATCTGATTGACTGATCGAAGAGATCTCAATGCATCTCTTTCGTATTTGTTCAAATTACTTCTAGGATGATAAGGTTGTGTTAGTCGTTTTTGCAGTCAGATCTGTAATCACCTGCTACTTCAGGTGGTAAACGTTGGGCTGTTGCCTCGATGGCAGTGATCATTTCTACGGTTGGAACCATTTTGGGTGCAACTGCGAAGTTCAGTCCCTTTGCCAACACAAGTTTTTCGTGTATGTCTAAGTTTTTTGATGACAAATTGATTACAGTTTTTTCAGAAATTTTGTTGTTGTTTGATATGTGTTGTGGGTGTATTTGTTTCTCTTCCAATAATTTGTAAAATTTGTTTATATGTATTGTGTTTCTCTTTCGATTGTATGAGTTGTAGGAATTGTGAATACAGTGGTGTAAGTATTCATAGTCATTTCGAGTCACATTTTGTTTCATGAACTGTTCCAGGTTATTGATAAAAATTTCGAAATTTACCTTGTTTTTCCTGTGGAACTGTATTCGTTCTCTTACCATTGCGTGGCCCGCTCTCTCAATTATTCTTTTGCATTGTTGGCTACGATATGGCATTTTTAATCTCAAACCCTTCGGGATGATCCTATTATCTACATAGAAAAGTAAGACTACTGTGGGAACTTGAAAATTTCTTGTAAAGATTTTCCATATTCTTGAAATCCCTAACACATTGCGGCCCATACCGTACTTGTAAGTATTGAATGAATGTGTTTTTTTGTGGAGGAACAACGTTTCTTGACATGATTTTTGGGTAACCTTCCACAGTCTGAAAATGAAAATATAATCAGGAAAATCTATACAAGTGTAGAAAGGGCAAACTGATTAGTTCACCCCGATAAGTTATTGCGTTCACCAAATTATATTTCCTATGGAAAAATAATTCAATTTGTCAATAACTTGCCGTTTTCTGGATTTGCCTATCAAAAAAATTTTTAAAAATTCAAAAGATACTTCTCTATATAGTTTTTGCTTGACGTTTCGGGGACTATATCTGCCCCCGTTCTCAAAATCTTCTAAATCTCCTTTAATTGTTTTATAATTTGGATTTTTGCTCGCAGACTCTTTTTTGCTTTTTCAACTGACGGATGTCAATTGAGATCTGCCAAAAAAGTTTGAGATTGACGTATTGCTCATTTGATATATGGGGTGTTGTTCGGATCAGTTTATTAGCATTCTACCATATCTCACTTCCTCTCTGAGTAGAGGTAACCATGTATAATCCATTTCAACAGAATTTGTTGAAAAGCAAAAACTATATAGAGAAGTATCTTTTGAATTTTTAAAAAAATTTTTGATAGGCAAATCCAGAAAACGGCAAGTTATTGACAAATTGAATCATTTTTCCATAGGAAATATAATTTGGTGAACGCAATAACTTATCGGGGTGAACTAATCAGTTTGCCCTTTCTACACTTGTATAGATTTTCCTGATTATATTTTCATTTTCAGACTGTGGAAGGATACCCAAAAATCATGTCAAGAAATGAAGAAACTAGTAATAGAAAAACCAAGAAATTGAAAAAGTTACAGATACTGAAGCACAAAGTTTGTTATATTAGAAACTCATTTTTTCAATGGTATATTCCTACCAACATGAGTCATTACATCATTTAATATTCAAAGTTTATAGCACAAATATAAAGATGAAGTAAAAACATGTTTAAATTTTTCAGAAACTTTAAATTTAGGATTACTGACAGTATTATCAGGATATGTCTGGGGATATTGAATCCCATTGTGAGTACTATTTTTCACAATTGAATATTGATAGAAATATTTTTCATATTTTCAACAAATCAACATATGATTTCTGTTTCATGTATTGCTCACAAGAATGTATTCCAGCACAGTCCTTACATTAAATCTCTCAAGGAAACAGAAACGTTTTGACATTGGCCTACAAGATAGAAGTATCAATGTACGAATTGATTTCCCCGATATTTCAAGGAAGGCAAGGAAACTCGAAATAAATGTTAAGTTTACTTCGATAAAAAAAAAGCTTGAGTGTAATTCCGTACAATTTAATGAATACATATTTAATTCACATATTCGGTAATTTAGAACCGTCAGCGGTCCTTATCAACTCTGCTAGACATCTAGAAATACCGTTTTAAACGTTAGGTTCTGTTTTGTCCCTGGAAAACTAAGGACAACGTTTTTCCGCTGTCATAGTGACAAAAACACAGCCCCATATGAGATATTGCCTAGTATATAAATCAGTACACTCAACAATAACCTGTTTTCATCACATTTTCGTCAATTTTGAATAGGTAGCTTGTCATGAAGAACTTAGCAAGAACCATAAAAAATGTAATAATGTATTTATCTGAAAACGAACTTTGAATAGTTTCTAGTGTAGACATTTTTGATTCGATCGTCAATTACAGATTCAGTGATCCAGTGCTTTTTGAGAATTTCATATTTCAATTTAAATAAATTGACCTAACCTAACCTGCCCAACAAAAATGGAGTTCATATTATATATCCTTCGTCATTAACTTAAACTCTGAAAGACTGAAGACTGAAACATTCATTTATAAATCATGAAATGTTGAAATTTCAATTGTGTCAATTCATCGATTCGATCTCATGCCTATTTAATATTTCATCCCATTCGGAACCCTTGATATTTCCTACATTTTTTTAATACGAAAACACCCGAAGCGTTTCCTCATGTACGATCCCCGACACTTGATGTCACATTGAAGGCTTTCCTGACTTCCAATGAAATCAAAAGTGACAGCATTTTGAGGATTTTGAAACGATTTTACTATTTCATTCATGAATAGGGTTAGTGATTTCTCTTGTCCTCTACTCTTTGACTGAGTTTTGGACACCCAATCAGGACACAGCCTGAGAGATTGCGTTTTGGAACACATCGTCTTATGTTACTGAGTTTTGTGTTGCAGATGTGATTTCTTTCATTCAAAAGACATTCAGAATGACTCATTGATGAATCAGTAGTTAATAACATGTGAAACATCAAAGTTCATATCATGGCAGTATTTGCTAGAGTTTCTGAATAAATAAATATGTGTCAACCAAAAGGAATTCGCCCAATAATGGTATTTATTATGATAACAAATGGAAATGTGATTTATCGTTTCGTGACTCATCCAACATGTATCTGAAAAGTGTCGTATTATCCAGCTTACTACTGGGAGCAAACAAATGTACTATAAAGGTGAATTCATATGCAAGCTTTCGCTTTCCGCGGAAAGCTAGAATATTAAGCGCGTCCTGTTCATATGAAATCTGTCGTGAGTGACTTTTTAATTTGATTAATTTTTTCCTCGAATGAAGTTTACTTATGGCTTATACTTTCGAAAGCGAAATATAAATCAATTAGTAGTTTTATATTATTACCGTAAAATAACGAGTAATAATACATTGAAGTTTATAGGTGAGGAGAATTGATGAGGAAGACAGGACAGGACAGGTCGAAGCATTACAACAACCTGAAATAAGGAAGAAGCCAGGACAGGTCAAGGCATTGCAGCAACCTGATGGTAGAAATGCAGTTGTACGACACCCATGGTTACAAAAAATGTCTTTAGGGTACACAGAGATCAATTTAAGTATCTCTTGCAGATGATAAGCCCCTCACTAGAAAGATTACATGTGGTACAAGAGCCAATACCACCTACAACGAGACTAGCTCTCACTTTGAGGGGGGAACAAGACAAAAACTTAATTTTTCATCCACATTAATATGTAGACGTGAAATTAATAAGTGGAAATTTCCCGGCACATGACAGCTATCATATAATTAGACAATAATAATATTGAAATAACATCCACTTTAATTTTCAGTCAATATTGACATTTCCCTGAAACCTAGTAAAAAAACTGTATGAAATCAATAATTTTAATAGTTTATTGATATTATATATTTTATTTTACTAGGGAACGGGGAAAATCAGAAAAAAATCTCACCAAAAACTCCCATTACACACAGCCTTCTATCCATTTGTGAATAACGTCAAAATAAATATTTACTTAATGTTTTCTATTTAAATATTATTCCGGTATCAAATTTTCTTACCGAATCCCCCACGTGCTTGAATTAATTGCGGGAAATTTGTCTCGTATATGAATTTTTAAAGAAAATTATCCCTCGTCGCTTCGCGACCCGTGATAATTTTCAAAAAATTCATGTACTCAAAAAATTTCTGGCAATAATTCATGCTCTAGGGAGATTATAAGTGAAAAGTTTTCACAATTTAGTTGGGAACCGAATTCCAAGAAATTCTGGTATTCAATACCCAGACATCGAGTCACATTTTCAGCAAAAAATTATTCAAGTTTTTACTCTTACCTCTCATGAAATTCTTCTTAGTCCTCAGCTATTCCACTGTAACAAAAATAAGTATTTAACATCAATAATACTTAGATAAAACGCATAATCTACATTTATGAGAAAGTTCGTTCCGATGATCGTTCTCAATCGTTTTTTCGAGGATATCAATAAAAATAACCATTGCAGCAGAGCTGATTCGGAATAAATGGGGCCCGTACACAGTGACTTCAAGTTTCTGTTATTTAGATAACTTATGATAGGATTTATTCATTCATAGTTACATGGGGAATATTCCAAATAATTTGTGTTAGCGACGTCATTTTCCAGTAGCCGCACTGCGGTGAATAATACTCCCTGTAGAGGCTGGCCGTCTCATGATGCATAGACGAAACATTATTTTGACAGAGACACATTGATTCCCAACGAGTGGACGGATATATTATTATGCCAGGAGAGATTGTGTTGATTGAAATATAAACCTAATATTAAAAATCATGTGTTGCTGAAGGATATTGGCAAAGAAAAAAAATAATATCCTGATTCTTGTAAATTGTTGTAATGAGTTTGAAGTGTGATTTTTTAGTTATTGATTTGATCACTATTATGCCATTTTGAGGTAGGAGTAGTGAAATCTACTCCTGAATGAAAAAACAGATATCAATCATCTGAGTGAAATATATTCCTATTTATTGACGTTGGGGCAACGACCATACCACGTTGAATCTACCAAGTCCAAGTCCAAAAGTATTTATTGGGGTATATTTACACATTTCCTACATAACTTAACTAATTATTTACATTATATACATTTCAATTTTCTTGTTCTCCTCCGGGGTGGGTGGGAAGGGGGAGGGAAAATTGCGGCTTTACGTGTGGGGGATTTTGACTGTCTCCTTGCCCTCCTTATGGGGCGAAGGGACAGCCCCTGCTGATGTTAGCAGGTTGCCTAGTTTTATAGGTTTCGTTATGTTCATTATTACAACTCTAGACGCCTCCTGCATAGCTTATGCGTCTCCTACGTATATTTTGGGATTCCGAAAATTGACTTGAATATTTGATGAGCTTTTGTGATTGTCGTTTGTATACTGGAAAATAAGTTAAAAACCAGCTTCAGAAAATTCAGGTTAAAAATTTTTTTTTTGCCCTGTTGGGTTCTTATCAATTGCTGTACTCACTCATTCTCAATTTCTCTAAAAAGGTTGAGATTTTGGTAGATTACACCGTGTTTTCTCCATTGGTCGGCTCGTACATTCGTTATGTCTGCTGTGAGCGGACTTTTAGGGATATGATATCTGTAAAATTTATCCGATATTTTTGTGATAAAATCGTGTATCGTTTCTATATCCGCAAGGTCTCTCAGAGCTTCCAGTCGGATGTACCTATTACTGTTCGTAACTATACGAAGTGCTTTATTCTGCAGCCTCTCTAGTCTTGACAACTGTGTTTTTGGCAGGCTGCAGAATACTGGACAAGCATATGTTATTGCAGGTCTAATGATTTGTTTATAAATTCTTAGCTTGTTTTCCATCGATAGGCTGGAATTACGTGCAATGAGGGGATATGTTCGCTTTATCGCGGCCGCTCCCCTCTGTAATGCCAGCCCTATGTGCTTATGCAAGCTCATACGCTTATCCAGTTGAACTCCCAGGTATCTCACTGAGGGCGTCTCCGTCACTTTGCTTTTTTCAATCCTCAACTTCCCGAGAATCTTCACGTTAGTGAATTTTCTCGTGAAATTGATGACCTCCGTTTTCTGCGGATTAAGCTTTATCTTGTTTTTTTTCCCATATATGGCATGACCAACCGATCCATGTGTGCATAGCAGCCACTTCGCTCTGGTACGAGTGGGCATAGATCGCGGTATCATCCGCGAACATTGCCGTACTCGTCCGAGCGAAGGTCGGAAAGTCATATGTATACAGGGAATACAAGATTGGTGACAGAGAGGACCCCTGCGGGACCCCCGCTCCAACCGTATGCTCTGGTGATATTATTCTGTTGACATTAACCCTAAAAGTCCGCCCAGTTAGGTACGATTCTAGAATTTTTAATAGGTATGATGGCATGAGAATCTTATCCACTACCTTGGCTATCACGCTAAGGAGTGAAATAGGCCTGTAGCTATCTACACAATTTTTGTTTTTCCCCGGATTTAGCAGGGGAATAATTTCCGCTTTTTCAAGACAGTCTGGATAATACTGCCATTTAATAATCGCATTTATAATATAAATGAACTGAACTAGTGACTTCCTCGGGAGATTCTTGAGCAGGACGGCGTCCAACTTATCGAGGCCCGGAGCCTTGTTCTTCGGCAGTTTTTTAATTACCCCCAGGACTTCTTCGTAGCTGGTTAGCACTTTTTGAAGTTCTGAGGGCATCAATATTGCAGGAGGGGTTTCCTTAATATTATTGGCTACATTAGTTATCCTGATGTGCTCTTCAGTGCTGTCTGCCTCTGTAACGTGGACACTACTGAAGTATTCCCCGAACAGTTTAGCTTTCTTCAGTGGCTCTGTCGCCGAACGCCCGGGGCCACCCACCATGGCAGGGATTGGGTCTCGTTTCCTTTGAAACCCCCTTGTCATATCCCACAGTGAGTGATCCCTGACGTTAAGGTTCTCAAGCTTGAGATTCCACTTTTCATTGATGGTTTGTTTTATCATATTGCTAATTTCAGACCCCAATCTTAGGAAATGCTCCTTGTGTACAGGGTTTCTAGTAGCCTGCCACTTTTTCCTCTCTGAGTTTTTTAGCTTGATAAGATTTTTGACATTTTGCGGAATCGCAAGCTTGTCACCCCTTACGACTATTTTTTTGGTTGTCTTTTCCCTCGCTATCTGAAGTATTGTTATGAACTTCCTTACTTCGTAGTCTATTTCTTCCCTCCCTATGTTCTGGTTAATAAACGTTATTCTATTTAAGATTTCCCTATATTTCTTCCAGTTACTCCCAAAATAATCATATCTCGTTTTCTGTATTTTGGGGTACGATTTATGTTTTAAATTGAACATTACCGGATCATGGTCTGAGGTTAGCTCTTTAATAGCGGTTAATTCTCCTATATCCGTTACATTTTTTTGGACAACCAAATCAATAGTCGTCGACGACATACCATTGAATGGGAAATGTGTGTGGTCTTTGCTCTTTTCTACCATAACTTCATTGTTCGTGGTATAGTTCAGCAGCGTCACTCCGTTGGCGTTCGCTTTCGTCGGACTCCCGTTCCACTCCGAGTGTCTCGCGTTCAAGTCACCAGCTAGTATTACTTTATTGGCAGTACTAAACAAACTGTCCAAATCTTGCGACGTGAATTTATTCCCCGGCGCATTATATACCGAATAAATACAAGTCCCATCTATCATTTTGATTCCTATATGCTCAATGTCTGAGTTTCTCCTATCAAGTGCCGTGAATGGTATTTCACTTCTAATGAGAATTGCTACACCCCCCGCGGCTCTATTTCCTCCCTGCCTGTCCGCCCTGATAGTGGTGAATCCCCGGAATTTTAAATTATGTTCCTGTCGGAGTTTAGTCTCAGACAGAAGCATCAAATCAATAGAATGTTCATGAATGAAGTTTCTGAGAAGCGCAAACTTCCCAGAAACTCCATTCGCATTGAACATACATGCCCTTATACCCTTATCGCCCGCCATTGAACAAAAGGTATCGCACGGCTATCTCAACCCTTTCTTCCTGAGGAGTACTACGCATGATTCCTAAGAGTTCACTAAGCTTCTGCTCTACTTTACTCAAATCGACCAAGGATGCAATTTCCCGCGATATTTGTAGGAGGTTACTTGCCGCGTTGGTTTGGGGTTGGGGAGAAAAGGGAATTTGGGGAGAACCTTCCGTCGCCTGTATCCTCCTAGGCTGATGGCTATTGTCTTGGTGTTTTTTCTACCAAGTCCAAGTCCAAAAGTATTTATTGGGGTCTATTTACACATTTCCTACATAACTTAACTAATTATTTACATTATATACATTTCAATTTTCTTGTTCTCCTCGGGGTGGGTGGGAAGGGGGAGGGAAAATTGCGGCTTTACGTGTGGGGGATTTTGACTGTCTCCTTGCCCTCCTTGTGGGGCGAAGGGACAGCCCCTGCTGATGTTAGCAGGTTGCCTAGTTTAATAGGTTTTGTTATGTTCATTATTTAGAACTCTAGACGCCTCCTGCAAAGCTTATGCGTCTCCTTCGTATATTTTGGGATTCCGAAAATTAACTTGAATATTTGATGAGCTTTTGTGATTGTCGTTTGTATACTGGAAAATAGATTAAAAACCAGCTTCAGAAAATTCTGGTTAAAATTTTTTTTTTTTTTGACCCTGTTGGGTTCTTATCAATTGCTGTACTCACTCATTCTCAATTTCTCTAAAAAGGTTGAGATTTTGGTAGATTACACCGTGTTTTCTCCATTGGTCGGCTCGTACATTCGTTATGCCTGCTGTGAGCGGACTTTTAGGGATATGATATCTGTAAAATTTATCCGATATTTTTGTGATAAAATCCTGTATCGTTTCTATATCCGCAAGGTCTCTCAGAGCTTCCAGTCGGATGTACCTATTACTGTTCGTAACTATACGAAGTGCTTTATTCTGCAGCCTCTCTAGTCTTGACAACTGTGTTTTTGGCAGGCTGCAGAATACTGGACAAGCATATGTTATTGCAGGTCTAATGATTTGTTTATAAATTCTTAGCTTGTTTTCCATCGATAGGCTGGAATTACGTGCAATGAGGGGATATGTTCGCTTTATCGCGGCCGCTCCCCTCTGTAATGCCAGCCCTATGTGCTTATGCAAGCTCATACGCTTATCCAGTTGAACTCCCAGGTATCTCACTGAGGGCGTCTCCGTCACTTTGCTTTTTTCAATCCTCAACTTCCCGAGAATCTTCACATTAGTGAATTTTCTCGTGAAATTGATGACCTCCGTTTTCTGCGGATTAAGCTTTATCTTGTTTTTCCCCATATATGGCATGACCAACCGATCCATGTGTATCTGGAGCTGCATAGCAGCCACTTCGCTCTGGTACGAGTGGGCATAGATCGCGGTATCATCCGCGAACATTGCCGTACTCGTCCGAGCGAAGGTCGGAAAGTCATATGTATACAGGGAATACAAGATTGGTGACAGAGAGGACCCCTGCGGGACCCCCGCTCCAACCGTATGCTCTGGCGATATTATTCCGTTGACATTAACCCTAAAAGTCCGCCCAGTTAGGTACGATTCTAGAATTTTTAATAGGTATAATGGCATGCCTGCCTCTGCCATTTTAGTGATCAGCCCCTCTGTCCAGACCGTATCAAAAGCTTTCTGGGTATCCAACAGGACCATAACTGTGTTGTGGTCCCTATGGAAGGCTTCCTTCACCCCGTGAACAACCCGGGCTACTTGCGAGGTCGTTGAATGACCTCTCCTGAACCCGAATTGCTCAGGCGGGATGATTTTCCGCTCTTCCTCAAAGTCCACAACACGACTCAGGAGAATCTTATCCACTACCTTGGCTATCACGCTAAGGAGTGAAATAGGCCTGTAGCTATCTACACAATTTTTGTTTTTCCCCGGCTTTAGCAGGGGAATAATTTCCGCTTTTTTAAGACAGTCTGGATAATACTGCCATTTAATAATCGCATTTATAATATAAATGAACTGAACTAGTGACTTCCTCGGGAGATTCTTGAGCAGGACGGCGTCCAACTTATCGAGGCCCGGAGCCTTGTTCTTCGGCAGTTTTTTAATTACCCCCAGGACTTCTTCGTAGCTGGTTAGCACTTTTTGAAGTTCTGAGGGCATCAATATTGCAGGAGGGGTTTCCTTAATATTATTGGCTACATTAGTTATCCTGATGTGCTCTTCAGTGCTGTCTGCCTCTGTAACGTGGACACTACTGAAGTATTCCCCGAACAGTTTAGCTTTCTTCAGTGGCTCTGTCGCCGAACGCCCGG
This sequence comes from Gonioctena quinquepunctata, assembly GCA_018342105.1. Lineage (NCBI taxonomy): Eukaryota > Metazoa > Arthropoda > Insecta > Coleoptera > Chrysomelidae > Gonioctena > Gonioctena quinquepunctata. The sequence goes on along the minus strand of JAFIRS010000719.1, from coordinate 238,886 downwards.
GGCCACCCACCATGGCAGGGATTGGGTCTCTTTTCCTTTGAAACCCCCTTGTCATATTCCACAGTGAGTGATCCCTGACGTTAAGGTTCTCAAGCTTGAGATTCCACTTTTCATTGATGGTTTGTTTTATCATATCGCTAATTTCAGTCCCCAATCTTAGGAAATGTTCCTTGTGTGGTTTCTAGTAGCCTGCCACTTTTTCCTCTCTGAGTTTTTTAGCTTGATAAGATTTTTGACATTTTGCGGAATCACAAGCTTGTCACCCCTTACGACTATTTTTTTGGTTGTCTTTTCCCTCGCTATCTGAAGTATTGTTATAAACTTCCTTAATTCGTAGTCTATTTCTTCCCTCCCTATGTTCTGGTTAATAAACGTTATTCTATTTAAGATTTCCCTGTATTTCTTCCAATTACTCCCAAAATAATCATATCTCGTTTTCTGTATTTTGGGGTACGATTTATGTTTTAAATTGAACATTACCGGATCATGGTCTGAGGTTAGCTCTTTAATAGCGGTTAATTCTCCTATATCCGTTACATTTTTTTGGACAACCAAATCAATAGTCGTCGACGACATACCATTGAATGGGAAAGGTGTGTGGTCTTTGCTCTTTTCTACCATAACTTCATTGTTCGTGGTATAGTTCAGCAGCGTCACTCCGTTGGCGTTCGCTTTCGTCGGACTCCCGTTCCACTCCGAGTGTCTCGCGTTCAAGTCACCAGCTAGTATTACTTTATTGGCAGTACTAAACAAACTGTCCAAATCTTGCGACGTGAATTTATTCCCCGGCGCATTATATACCGAATAAATACAAGTCCCATCTATCATTTTGATTCCTATATGCTCAATGTCTGAGTTTCTCCTATCAAGTTCCGTGAATGGTATTTCATTTCTTATGAGTATTGCTACACCCCCCGCGGCTCTATTTCCTCCCTGCCTGTCCGCCCTGATAGTGGTGAATCCCCGGAATTTTAAATTATGTTCCTGTCGGAGTTTAGTCTCAGACAGAAGCATCAAATCAATAGAATGTTCATGAATGAAGTTTCTGAGAAGCGCAAACTTCCCAGAAACTCCATTCGCATTGAACATACATGCCCTTATACCCTTATCGCCCGCCATTGAACAAAAGGTATCGCACGGCTATCTCAACCCTTTCTTCCTGAGGAGTACTACGCATGATTCCTAAGAGTTCACTAAGCTTCTGCTCTACTTTACTCAAATCGACCAAGGATGCAATTTCCCGCGATATTTGTAGGAGGTTACTTGCCGCGTTGGTTTGGGGCTGGGGAGAAAAGGGAATTTGGGGAGAACCTTCCGTCGCCTGTATCCTCCTAGACTGGTGGCTATTGTCTTGGTGGAGTAGCACCAGAGGCGTTCTGGTGTACTCTCTTCCCGACTCTTTCCTCTCATTTGCTTGGGTTGGCTCCTGCCTCGCTTCAGCCTTGCCTCTGCCGACCTCCATCTGATCGCCTGTCTGGGGTAGCGCCGGCCATTCTCTAACGTACCCTCTTCTCGGCTCATTGCTCTCTTGTTGGGGTAGCACCGGATTTTGCCCGGCGTACCCTCTTCTCGAGTTCTGCCTTACCATGTCCTGTCCTGGTGCCCATGCATTGACTTCTGAATTGGCGCTGGCCTCAGTCTCCTCTCCCGTTCGCCTTCTTGATTCCCTCTGGTTCTTTCCATATACTCTACCTTGTCTATGTAAGCTTGGCAAATTGTGGCGTTGGCTGGATGGCCTAGTCCACAATTGCAACATTTTGCTGGTTGGTCCAGTGTTTTCTTACAATCTCTTGTGTGATGACTTTCCACGCATTTTACACATCTGGGAAGTCTGAAGCACTTGCTAGTTGCATGCCCCCAAGTCTGGCACCTGTGGCACTGTGTTACTTTCTTGTCGTACTTCATTACCTCCCAGGTGACAATTGCGTTCGCGACTGACCTCACTGTGTTTTTCAGGAAACTCAGTTTCACATTTGGCCCTGTTGTTATGATGTACAACTTCCTCTCCGTGTTATTCATTTTCATCACTTTTTTTGTTATTACTCCCTTTGTTTCCAGTTCTTCTTTAACGTCTTCCTCGTCTGGTGAATTATCCAGTCCTTTCAGGATGAATGAATGGGTTTTTTTCTTCTTTCGTGGTAAACGAGTGAAATTCTATTTGCATTCCTTTAAGTATTTCCATCATCTTTTCATGATCTGGAGCTGTGAAGGTACTTACTGTGGTGTTAAATCTATTGTACTTGAGTAGGAAATCCTTTTCTAAGTCATTTTTCATTTGTGCCAGTGTTTCTTTTGCAAATGGCCTTTTTCCTTTTATTACAATAGGTGGCATTTCTTTATCTTTAGTTATTTGCTTCCCTGGCTTGCCTGCTTCTCGTTTTTTGTTGTCAGATTTATCTGCATCAGGTTCGCTTACAGCATCCGCTATTTTTTGAATCTTTTCAACTATTTTTACTTCTTGCTTTTCCTTTTTCTTTGAATTTCTAGGGTTTTTCCCCCTTTTTTCTTGCTCTTTCCATTTGCTATCTGACTCTGCATCAGTGTCCATTTTGACTTCGCTTTCAGTTTCTACTGCGCTGTTTTCTTCGATAGGCAACCCACCAAACATATTACTAAGCTCGATGCTTGGCCTTTTGTTCAGGAGTCTTTCTGGATATTTCCCTTTTTCTTTATTTACTTTCTATTGTTTCTTTTCCTTTATTTCCGGGGTATGCGGGTGATCAGTTCTTTTGCCTTTTTCTTCTATTGGGGAGGAATAGACTTCTCCACATAGAAGTTGGAGTTTAGTTCTGAGGTGCTGTAGCTCATTCTGGTACTTTTCCGTGATAATCTCACTCCAGTGCGCATACACCGAATCATAGTTTGATTTTTTGATTACCTCGTACGGGAAATCTACTTCTTTGCTATCGTGTTTCTCTTGCATTTTCTGCGTATTTCTTTCTGTTAGTTTCGTCGCCGCTACTCTTATGTCCCGTTCTAGATTATTATATTCATCTTGGGCTTCAAGATAGGCCTTTTCCCTTTCCGTTTTTCCTTTATATTTTTTCGTATTCACCGTTCTATAATTTCTAAGTCGGAGTCCCTATCTGTCTCTTCGGCTGTGATTTTTCCTCTTTTGTCCTTGATGGCTTTTATTCTTTCCTTTTCTTTATCCATTTTTTCCCTGTCGCACCTGACCAGCTCAACATATGCCTCTTTATCAATTTGGTGTTCTTCGCTAATTTTACCAACTTTTGCATTTTCCTTTTCCACCTCCGAAGCTTCCATTGCAATGTTTATATCTGTTTCTTCGTTATTCTTACTATATTGCTTCTCTTCGTATCCGCTTCTGTACTGGTCTATATCTTGTTTGGCCTTTTTTATACTTTCGAGTTCCTTAGCCGTTATTAATTTACGACCGTAGTTTAACTCTGTTTGCTTTATTGTCCCAACGCACACTGTCTTACATAGGTGCGTTTCCGAATCTATGAGGAACTTATGTTTCCCTTTTGTTCCCCCACATTCGCATACTTTTGCCTTTTCAAGGCTTTTACGGACCTCTCGCTGCGACCTTTTCACCTCTTGTACATCAGGGCTTAGTCGCTTCCTTTTTTCGGCCTTTCCCTTCTCTGAGTCTCTGATTGTGACTCTCTCTATTCTACTTGTCCTTCTGTACTTCCTCTCCGATGAGGTGCTTGGCACCAAAAACTCTCGGAAATTACTTTCGGAGGCACTCGATACACTGCTCTCCTGGCTTTCAAAAGCATTATTTGCAACTCTTTGAGCCAGTGTAACTGCTGGCTGCACTACATTTATTTGGCTCTCATCGCTTGCTAGGCTTTTGGTGTTGTTTATTAACGTTTCTGTTGACTGGCTTAGGACCGCGTCCCCCTCCTCCGCAGTTTTAACGACTTCGGACGGTCCGAGGGGTTGTTCCATTCTGTCGTCAACTTCAACGATAATATTATCTGTTTTCTTGATTACAATATTACTATGGATTATTAGTTCAGCATTTTCTGTATTTCCAATATAGCTTAAGTTGCCCATTTTTAAGGGTAATGGTATTTGTTTTTCTATATCTGATGGCGTTTGATCTTCTTTATCTGATTGTGATTGAGTAAATATTGGTTTCCCTCCTCCAATGAAGAAAACCGGTACTTTTTGTGAGCATTTACTGGGCGACATTAATGGCGTTCCCATCGTTGAATTACAGTCTGCGAAATCCGGAGTTATTGGACTTTCCGGGATGTTTTGTTCTAGCGTTTCGTGCTTTCCGTCGATTACTAACACTTTTGCCTTACTTTCATTCTTGTTTGCCCCAAATCCGAACATGTGTTCGACTTGGCCCAACTCGTACTTGATTTCTTGGGTTGTGACATTCTCTTCGGGTAGGGGCAATATGTACATGTTTCCATAATCAGGTCTGGAACCCTGACCAGTTTGGCCCAACTCGGACTTGGTTCCTTGTTTCAGGACGTTTTCTATTTGCATGGGTATTTTTCCTCTTTGTTCCTCTGGATTTTTATCATGTTTATTCTCATGACTGAGCCTCAGGTCTACTTGACCCTGCTCACACTTGCTTACTTGGCTTGAGTCGCTTTCTGCAAGCAGGGACCCTTCTTCTCTTTCTGTCTGCAAAATTTCACCATCCTCGGACTCTTCTTCGTCCGGTGGCTCTTCCTTATGCCTTCCTATATCCATTTTTATTCAATCGAAAATTCCGATATGAATTTTATGCGGAGTTTAGTCAATTTTTACTGTTTCTCGTGGATTCGAAGTTGCTCCGATCACGAGAAATCTTCGAATGAAATTTGTCGTGAGTTTTGTTCGTCTGGCTTGCTCTGGTTGGTCCGACACGCCCAAGTGGGTGTCGCCAAATTCTGAACAAAACCTGGTGCAGTGAATCAGGGGTCCAGTGTTGGTGCCTACTACTAGAGTTTGTAGTAAGGCCCCTACTCACCCTCTGGACTTTATCTACCCTGATCACACTGCACTTGCACTTTTTCACTTGCACTTGATGTTAATATGCAAGTTAAATGTCTGATTTATTAGGGCCTACTTATATTTTTCGGCCCTTTCAACACATAAGATATAAATCTTGGCTCAAAAAATGAGATTTTTAAATACTTAACTGAATTATTTCAAATGAAACTTTTTTCGATATTCTCGATTTGTGGAGCTGTGAATTGAGGTTAGGTTAGCACTTCCTCTCTCTTCGACTCTCAAAACGCGAATCTGTTTTTTCTACCAATCAATCAATCAATAAAAAATTTATTTCGATTATATACACATTAGATAACTTAATCCTACTATATACATTATTTACAAATTGTTGTTTTCTTCCTCTTTGGAGGGTTTGACCGTCCTCTTGTATCCTATGGAGACGAAGGGGATAGGCTTGCCGATGTTTTGGCTTTGTCGGGGATATGTTAGGATTTGGGTTTTAAGAAGAGTAGGTATAGAGATCCCTCCTGCTTGCGCTTATGGATCTAATACTGTTTGTAATAACTTTGAGACTTCTTTGTTTATTTATACTTACCTCTTGCTTTTGTCCGCTACCAAATCAAATTTCAGGAAAATTAGAAAAACCTGCTTACAAAAAATGAAAGGCTTATTGCCTGACCTAAGTCACTTGAATGCCGTTCAGCCGACGAGCGCAGGTCATTGACCCGCTGCGTACTGGCTGGCGCTATCTATTGATAGCTATGTTACATCTTGCTTGTAGTTATTTATGAATTTGTTAATTGTCGTCGATTTCGTTGTATGAATCCAACGCTTGGAAAATCACGCCGTGTTTTCTAGGCTGGTTTCTTCTTATGTTCGCAATACTCGCTGTAAGCGGGCTTTTAGAAAGATGAAAACGGTAGAATTTATCAGATACCTTTCTGATAAAATCCGTTATTTTTTCTATTCCCGCCAGTTCGCGCAGATCATCCAATCGGATGTATCTGTTACTGCTCGTGGCGATACGGAGCGCTTTGTTCTGCAGCCTTTCCAGTCTCGATAACTGAGTTTTGGGTAGGCTGCAGAAAATCGGGCAAGCATATGTCATTGCTGGCCTTATAACTTGTTTATACAATCTTAATTTGTTGTCTATTGAAAGGTTGGAGTTGCGTGCTATGAGGGGATATGTGCGCTTAATTGCTGCCGCTCCCCTCTGCAACGCCAACGAGACGTGTTTGTGCAAGTACATATGCTCGTCCAATTCCACTCCCAGATATCTCACTGAGGGCTTCTCTGTCACTCTGTTATTTTCGACCTTTAACTTCTCGAGGATCTTCACATTTGTTCTTTTCCTCGTGAAGTTAACGACCTCCGTTTTTGTGGGATTTAACTTGATCTTATTATCCCTCATATATGGTATGATCAACCGATCCAGATGAATCTGGAGCTGCTTGGCAGCCACTTCGCTATGGAACGAGTGGGCATAGATCGCGGTGTCATCCGCGAACATAGCCGTACTCGTCCGAGCGAAGGTCGGAAAATCATGGGTATATAAGGAATATAGGATCGGTGACAGCGAAGACCCCTGTGGGACCCCCGCTCCGATTGGATATTCCGACGAACTGGTACCGTTAACATTTACTCTAAAAGTCCGCCCTGTGATGTACGATTCTAGAGTTTTAACCAAATATAAAGGCATGCTAGCCTCGATCATTTTTGTGATCAACCCTTCTGCCCAGACCGTGTCAAAGGCCTTATGTGTATCCAACAGGACCATAACTGTGTTCCGGTCTCTGTGGAAAGCTTCCTTCACCCCGTGAACAACTCGAGCTACTTGTGAGGTTGTCGAGTGACCTCTTCTAAACCCGAATTGTTCAGACGGGATGATCTTCTGCTTTTCAACAAATTCCACAACACGACTCAGGAGGATTTTGTCTACCACCTTGGCGACAACACTCAAGAGCGAGATAGGCCTGTAATTCTCAATGCTGTTTTTACACTTCCCCGGCTTCAGCAGTGGGATTATTTCAGCTTGCTTAAGGCAGTCTGGGTAGTGCTGCCATCTCATAATCGCATTGACTATGTATAGTAACTGGACTATCGCTTTCCTTGGCATATTCTTTAGAAGAACGGCGTCCAACTTATCCAATCCAGGCGCTTTATTCCTTGGCAGTTTTTTGATGACCCCCAGTATCTCCTCATAGTTCGTAAGAACTCTTTGGAGCTCCGAGGGCCTCATTTTTTCTACCGGTTCTCGTCTGATCACCGAAGTCAAGCAACGTCGGGCGCGGTTAGTACTTGGTTGGGTGACCGCTTGGGAACACCGCGTGTCGTTGCCATATATCTAATAAAAATATTCCACTTATGTCTGGCCGAATGTCCAAGCCAAAAAAAAAAAAAAAATTATTGACGTTGGGCAAGTTTGATGATGTGGTTCAGTGTGCATGTGTAAGTTTTTATAGAGTTTAGAATCCTGGGGTTACTTGTGTATTTTTTTAGGTTGAGTATAAACGTTTATTTTGACATGATGTTTTTATCCCCGTAGTTATCCATCCTTTAAAACATGTTTTGTGGTTGCTGGCCAAGTCTCTTAGATCTATGGCAAATATATAAACACCTCGTTTCACTTGCCTATATCGAATTTTTCAATTCATTTCTATTTTTTATAATTTCATCAAGTATTTCCGCGGGTGTGACGAATTTAACATTTTCAGTTCAACTGGATATAGCGTAACTAATATCATTTTTCTGAAGAGAAAGCGGAATCCGATATATGAATATTTATACCGATTTATTTTGCTAAATATAATTTTTTTAAGGAATGAAGGTGGTCTGAAGTTCATAAAAACTTTTATTTATTTTACACTAGCTGACCCGACAGACGCTTCCTGTCCAAATTTCTATGTTCCCTAAAATATTTTTCCCGAAAATTTTCCCGTTATCCCGTTTTCCCGTTACCCTTATTCTTACCCGCTTTCCGCTATCCTTTTCCTGTTATCCCTTTCCTTTATCCCGTTATCCCGTTTTCCCCTTATTCCCGTTATCCCGTTTTCCCGTTTTCCTTATCCCGTTATTCCCGTTATCCCGTTTTCCTGTTATTCCGTTTTCCTGTTGAGAAAAAATAAAAAATAGGGGTTGATCGTAGAAGGGTGAAAATTGAGAGTAATATGAATTTTTTTATTCCAAGTCATGACAACATAAAAATAAAAATTTTGCCAAAAAAATAGGGGTTGATCGTAGAAGGGTGAAAATTTAGGGTTGTATGTATTTTTAAATGCTGTATCATCAAAAACAAAAAATTTCGTCTAGAAAATAAAAACAAAAAAAATTAAGGGGTGGACTACCCTTAACATTTAGGGAAATGATTCGTGAATCTAAACCATTAAATCTGAATTTTTTTCATACTTTCGACACCTTTCGACACACATACCTTGATAGCAACTTTTCACCTCGAAATAAGGTGAGGAATCTGTAGTCGGAGTTTGTCGGTCTTATTCTGACTCATCCTGTAGATACTGGCAGATCAAAATAAATGACAAACCATCGCAAAGTGACTTTCCTTAAAATCCACAACGTTTGAAAACTATTTGAAATGTAATAAATTTTACACAACCGCACGGAAGAAATGTATTGTATAGCACGTCACTTAGACGGTAGGTCCGTTTTTCTATTTTTCAGGTGTTCTTTTGGGTTTTCCCTATTTTATGTTGTTTTTAAACCACCCCTGTATTAGAGAAAACGAAATAAAAAAGAAATTATTCAAATCGGTCAAGCCGTTTTTGAGTTTAAGCGAGACTAACGAACAGCAATTGATTTTTATATACAGAGTGGCCACTTTTTTAATGGGATTGTATTGGTAACTTTTAAACCATAAGAGTAAGAAGGTCGGTCAAATGGAGAAAAAGTTGCATTCATAGAAGCTTTGTCAAGCAGTTCAAACGAATCGAGATTATCAGGGCCGGTTATTGAGATATCATAAGAAAATTCTGTCATTTTGATTTTTCTTTTTTTCCCACTTTATTTCGAATATTATCCAAAAATGTCACAGGAGTTTTTTATTCGACAGTAAATTATCCTCAATTTGACATAATCAGATTCCGTATCCAACGTTTCGTACGCTCTGGGCCACCCTCAACCTCATTTTTTTCAATACGGACCTGCATATTTTATGACACTTTTCGAAATAACTTTTAACGCTGTATTCAACGATATATCACACAATGTTATTCAAAGTTGATTTTCAGGTGATTTTGACCCTTATCCAAATTTCTTTGGGTCGGATCTGTATTACATTTAGGTACCTTTAGTTTAATTAACAACATGCAATACATTTCGATAAGAAAATCAACTAACTCATCTTCAACTGAATGGAACGTAACAGAATCAAAGCAAGAAACAAGTAATAATTATTTACAAATTTCAAGAGGTGAAAAACCTAATTCATAATAATTAAACGAAACTATCATTTAATGAAAGAAAAATCAAATGATTATTCGAAAGTAAATGATGAACATTAATGAAGTAAGTGTTCGAAATGTCCCCCATTTTGTAAAATGCACTTTGCGGTTCTGGAACCCATACTTCTTATACATTTGCTTATTTCGTCTCCTTGAATACCTTCCAAGACATTCTCAATCTTCTCGCGAGGAATCATTATTGTTGGATTTGTCATTTGTTCCGTTGAAACAAATTACAGAATCGAACTTTATTTTGAGATCATTACGATATAATTTTTGCAAGGCTTGGTATTCAAATTTAAAATTATTGTATTCACGTCTCTTGACTATTTTACTAACAGCAGTTTTTGATAAATTGCATTCACTGGCCACAGTTCTCCTCCTGAAAATCAACTTTGAATGACATTGTATGATATATCGTTGAATTCAGCGTTAAAAGTTTTTTCGAAAAGTGTCATAAAATATGCAGGTCCGTATTGAAAAAAATGAGGTTGAGGGTGGCCCAGAGCGTACGAAACGTTGGATACGGAATCTGATTATGTCAAATTGAGGATGATTTACTGTCGAATAAAAAACTCCTGTGACATTTTTTGATAATATTCGAAATAAAGTGGGAAAAAAAGAAAAATCAAAATGACAGAATTTACTTTTCTTATGATATCTCAATAACCGGCCCTGATAATCTCGATTTGTTTGAACTGCTTGACAATGCTTCTATGAATGCAACTTTTTCTCCATTTGACCGACCTTCTAACTCTTATGGTTTAAAAGTTATCCCATTGAAAAAGTGGCCACTCTGTATATAGAGATAGAGATTGAGAGCCAATTAACTTTCCAAAAGTAGGAAGAAAGACTCGTATTACATAAAGAAACTCGCAGTTCTTTACTTTGTATAATTATGCATTTAAAATTCCCATGTGTTGAGGAAGATAATATGCATTGCATCAGGTAAAACAGGAATCACTATATCTTCCCCGTATGTAAAGCAAGCGGTTATCCATGTTGAACACAATTTTCGAGATAACGCTTCGAATTCGAGTACTATCCGCTAATACAAACATTTTTATCGTCGGCGTGTTTATTGACCCATGCTCTTTTCTCTTGTATTCCCGAGCGGTTGTGGTGAAAAACAAATAAATAGGGCTGACGCATGATTGATTGGTAGACGGTAAAACAGTTCTTTCTGCTTGGATTGAGTTTCAGAAAATGATATCATTCGGAGAATGCATCTTGTTTGTTTCTCGGTTGCCAGAAAATCTGGGGTATATGTCTGGAACACTAGCTCAATTCATTACACATGGTTTGCATCAGGGTCGGTTTCTGTTTGTTGAATATTTGTAAACCATTTTTTTCTACAGAAATGAGCATATATCCATATAAGGAATTTCTGAAAAATGACTTCAATTCATTCAACAATCTTCATTTATAAATGAGCAACATCTACAGATACATACTGTCAGGAATATCCGAAGATGATCTGCCCATATTCTCATGATCTGGGTCAGCACGCTCAGATGTTTATCATATTCTTTTTGTTCAAATCTTATTCAATCTCGAATATCATTCAACCTCGAATTGTTTGGGAATGGATCACATCGGACAAACTGTATTGGATACAAAAGAGCGTTGCTAGCACTGTCGAGAGGTAAGAAGTTATAAGTTGAAATAACTATTTACAAGAATGTAGTCTCAAATTAATGAGCTACCATTCTGGCAGCTTTGTATAGTCCTAGGTGTAAGAGTCATTATTGTTGTATATATCTATTATCTCATTGAATGTATGTTTGTTTTTGGATACTGAATTCGTAATCTAGTTATCACAAAAGTTATCCTAATACCAACCCCCTTAGGCAATATAGTTATGACAATACGAAGGAAAAAAATGTGTTTCCGGTCAAAGAGAAATTGTTCACATCAAGAAACAGTATATGAATAACAACCAACATTGATCAAGCGGAATAGGGATGGAAAAATGCTTGATTCCGATAGAAACAGTTAATACACTTTCTGCTTTCAGTATGCTACGAGTGCTATTCAACGACACCCCAGCCGGAAATTTTACCGAATCCTCTATTGTTTCCATACAGAGGTAGACATCTTTTGACAAGCTCAACATCCATGAACTCGTGACCATCGGCTTAACTTCCCCTCCGACAGACGGCATATATCTCGCTATATCTCGTGGTCATTGACATAGTGTCTATGAGCTGTGGAATGCTACTACGCTACAGTCGTACGAGCTTTTAACGCGAGTTTTCCCTGGCAGGCGTCGACCATTCCAAACTGCGATCGGCGTTGCTTGATTACAGATATCGATAGCCTATTGACAACCATTTTTGCATAATATAAGATTGGGTATGTGAATGGATCAACACATCCAACAATCTCCAGAATTGGAATTTGCTCTATTCAGTGAGAGAGGGAAGGAGAGACAACTACAATTTATCTAATTACTACAAGCTTTTATTTAACTTGCAATGTTTGTGTGTTAGTTTGTTTGTCTGGGTCAAATCTTGCAAGCTGAATTAGAACCATTTCTAGTCGTCCGATTAACTTGAAATTTGGCAGGTGTTTATAATTCCGGTGACAATACATTATAAAATTTTTGCTAGAGGAAAAAAAACTAAATGGTGGCTCCAATATGGCGGACGAGATTTGTAATTATGTTCTTATTCTATTGAAAATTGGTTTGTGGGGGTTTTCGGGGTTGGAGATTATGGTTACATTGTCAAAATTCAAAATTGCCGCTCCAATATGGCGGACGAGATTTGTAATTATGGGCCTCTTCTATTGAAAATTGGTATGTGGGGATTTTTGGGGTCGGAGATTATGATTAACATGTCAACATTCAGGAATTCAAAATGTCGGACGAGATTTGTAATTATGGCCCTATTCTATTGTAAATTGGTATGTGAGGGTTTTTGGGGTCGGAGATTGAAGTAACATTGTCATCATTCAGAAATTCAAAATGGCGGTTCCAAGATGGCGGACGAGATTTGTAAATATGGTCCTTTTTTCTTATTACAAGATTTATTATTGTTTTTACATGCTGGTTCAGTTCCGATGACAATGCATTTTTATGGTAAGCATGACCTGAATCGACAACCAGGATTAGCTCCAGATAAAGGAACTCTTCAACGGTCAACAGCACTGACGTAGAGTCAAATCGCTAGAAGGTCTGTTGAAGAACTAGATTATACTAAATTAACAGGCAAACGACCAAGTAACAATGACGCATTGAACGAAATGAACAGAATTAGAAACATGTCCAGCGAAAACTAAAAAATAAATTAATAGTAAAAAAACATTTTTGAAAACAAGCTTTTATTAAGATGATAAAAAAAAAAATACACTTTAAATTGAATCAAACCCATCAATTTGTAAGATTATACAAGTTATATGATATAAAAGCTTGTCGCGAGATTTACCTGTGTAAATAAATATGTAACTTGATCTTGACACAAGTAATTCTAAGATTTTTTTTATGTATTTCATAAAATAAATTTACACAGGTAAATCTCGCGACAAGCTTTTATATCATATAAATTGTATAATGTTATAAATTGATGTGTTTGATTCAATTTAAAGTTTATTTTCTTCCTTTCAGATCATATAACTAAGAAATGTTTTTTTACTATTGATTTATTCCTCATTCAGGCGGATGTTCTACGGAGAATATATATGCATCCGGAAGAATTAAATTTTGTTATTTAAATTATTTTCGCATAAATTTTCATTCGTTAAAATATTTCCAACTTTTACTGATATCTTGTGGTTTTTACTTTTATGCAAATTTTGTTATTTTGATTTTGATGATTTTTCAAATCAAAATGTACATGAAAAGTATTTTTTTTTAAAAAGACACGGATCACGAAAAAACGAACAATAGAATACAATTCTCCAAGATTCTGTCGAAACAAATTCAAGTTGGTTAATCTACCTGTGCTTTGCCTTGGTTTCAATTTGTTTTTCCCGACTTTCCAAAGTTAAAAATTAGTTTTGGAGTTCGTATTTGTATATTTACAGTTGACTAACATATTAGAATCTTATTAAGCATTTAAACTGATTTTTTGGGAAGTCCTTTTGTTGTATAATCGATTCTGTGGAATTGTTGCTGAACACCTGCTAATATTCCTCTGAGCAATCACTGAAAGATCTTGATTGAAATGTAAGAATAGAACATCGAGCAGTTAAAAATGGGTTAGCACCAATGGGGATTATATACTTTTTTTCTCAACCTATGAGAGGGTAAGTATATTTTACTTTAGGGATATTGACTGAATATGATAGATACTGCCAGACAGACATATGATGATGGAATGATCAGGATAATTGACAGAGTTCAATACTTTGAATTCATCGTTTGAGTCATTTAGATAATAACAAAATAATAATAAAATTTGATATAACAGTCCAGTAAATCTAAAAGTCCTCTCAAGTTCAATAAATTTATATTGCCAATATGTATATGACCTTCCGAAAAAAAAAACAAACAACGTAGAATTTCAAAATGTATATATGTTGAAATTATTTATATTATGATATAAAACATTATGAAAGTTGGTATGTTTTTTATTTCCATCATTAGCATGATAATTGTCAGGTTTCCAAAATAATGTCGATGCATCTGGGAATTCAATGTACTTTTTGGGGACGTCCATATTCCTTACATCTGTACATTCCTGGTACAGGCTAAGAGCGGGCTGCAAAAAACCTGGCCAATTGAATAACAGAATGAAATGTTTTCAAAATGTTAGTACTTAGTACTCACAGCAAACATAAGAAAAATAATCGACTGCCTGGGCAAAAGTTGTGTATGAGTTTTGTATGGATTTTTTTTCGGAAAAAACATCCACACCAATGTAGCAACATATTGATAATACTTTCAACATGAAGTATCTTCCGAGTGGTCGAGCGGTCTAAGGCGTCATATTCACAAAAGGGAGCGTGGGTTCAAACCCCAGCTCTGACAGATTTTTTTATTTTTGCCTTCGAAATTGAAAAATAATTTGTTTGGGGCGAATATTCGTCCTAAAACAAATCATTTCTCATGTCTAAGAGCTGACTGCAGAAAACCTGGCCGATCGAGTAACAGAATGAAATGTTTTTAAAACCTTTTATTCCATTCCACATATGTACCTATATAATGGCGGCTCCAATATGGCGGACGAGTTTTGTGATTATAGATCGATTCTATTCAAAATTATTATGTGGGGGTTTTGGGTTTTAATTCTTTCAAAATTCATGAATTCAAAATGACGGCTCCAATATGGCTATGAGTTTTGTTGGTAAAGCCCTATTCCAATAGAAATTGGTATGGGGTTGGGAAATATCTTGTTTTTTTATCAGAATTTACGAATTGAGAGGTGACACTTTTATTTATAGTCCGATTCTATTCAAAATTGGTGTGTGGGGGTTTTTGTAGTCGGAAATCATGATTTCTTAGTCGAAATTCATGAATCCAAGATGGTGGCTTCAAGAAAACGATGTGTTTTGTAATTATGGCCCGATTCCATTGTAAATTGGTATGTGGGTTTTTTGGGGTCGTAGATTATCAATTTCTGTCAATAAGATGACGGGTTTTTTGAATGACCAAAAAGAATTGAATAAAATTGATTGAAAAAAAAAATAAGACAAGATTTTAAACAAAGATGGAAAAAATTTTTTCTTCGATTGTTTGACCTAGGTTATACTATGAGTAACAGATTAAAAAGCTTGCCGCGAATATAAAATAGGTATTCTTGCGTGCCAAGATTTTGAAATTGTTACCCACAGAATAAACAAAGAAATAATGTTTTCCTTTTTTGTCTTATTCTTTTTCAATAATTTTTATTTAGGTACATATTTTTAGCCATTCATGAAATCCGTCATCTTATTGAATTCTGATAAAAATTGATAATCTACGACCCCAAAAAACCCAGACACCAATTTTGAATGGAATCGGATGATTATAACGAAACACATCACATTCCTGAAGCCGCCATCTTGATCTCATGAATTTCAACTGATAAATCATGATGTCCAACTCCAAAAACCCCAGACACCAATTTTGAATGGAATCGGATGATTATAAACGAAACACATCGCCATTCCTGAAGCCGCCATCTTGAATCTCGTGAATTTTGACATTAAAATCATGATCTTTAACACCAAAAACCCCACATACCAATTTCTATTGAAATAGGGCTATAACCACCAAACCCATCGCCATATTGGAGCCGCCATGTTTAATTCATGAAATTTGACAATCAATCATGATATCCGAATCCGACCCCAAAAACCCCCATACTAATTTTGAATAGAATTGGACTATAATTACAAAACTCGTCCGCCATATTGGAGCAGCCATTTTGTTTTTTCTTTGGCAAAAATTACATAATCATTGTCACCGGAATTATGAACATTTGCAAAATTTGAACTAAGCATATGTCAAATAAAATAACGAGAAGTTATTTGTTTTGGACGAATATTCGCCCCAAACAATTCAGAAGGAAACAATTTTAAAAAGCTGCCAGAGCTGGTTTGAACCAACGCTCCTTTTCGTGAACCTGGAGCCTTACAGCCAGTTCCATAATCAACATCATAAAGACTCCTTTATTTGAAGTCAGCTTTATGATAAAGTGTCCTTTAAAGTAAACTTTAAAGCGACTTCCGTTCCATAAACGTACCAAAACCTCCTGTTAGATAAAGTCGCCTTTAAAGCGGCATTCGTCAAGTTTTATACTGTTGGCTATTCTGATAAGTAGTACTTTTATGAATACAGTTGTGGTAATACTTCAAATATTTGATGTCAAGCGTGTGTTGTGTGGTCCTGTGATATGTGTCATTAGTAATTCAAATAAGAAAATGATGTGTATTTATGTTGAATAGTCGTGAGTCGTAAGTTATTACTTCAGAGTGATAGTTTGAAATTTAGTAGTTCACGGAAAACGGAAAGTATTGATTTTGAATTTGCAATGGAATTGGACAGGAAAAAAAAAGTGTTTTTTCAGCGTGGAGGAACAATTAGTCTCTTAATTTAATTAATAAGGAGAAAAATATAATAGAAAATAAGACCACAAACAAGTTCACAAATGATGAAAAGGTGAGTGAAAAATATTATTTCAATAAGAAGCTGGTTTCTAAGTAATAATTTTGTAGGACAAAGCCTGGCAGCGAGTTACCGCAGCATTCAATGCCCTATCTCTCCATCGCAGAAATATGGATCAATTGAAGTCCAAATACGACAATTTGAAAACAAAACAAGGAAAGTGGTAGCCGCACAACGTACTTATATTAAAGGAACTGGTGGTGGACCTCCTGTAACTGATAAATTCGATCCAGTTATAGAAAATGTTTTGAAAATCATAAACATCAAAACAGTGGTGGGCTTTGATAGCATTTTAGATTGTGATGATGTATGAGGTAAGCTACTCATAAGTATAATTTAATTATTAATTGTGATTTTGTAGGACCTAGACACAGGAAACGAAGCGGATGATTTTTCTACAACTGAAACTGGCCATACAAACTATGTGGAAAAACAAATTCCTGATCTACCGGTATGTGATAGTCATTAATATATTATGAATGATGTTTGATAATTTAATTATTAATTGTGATTTTGTAGGACCTAGACGTGGGAGCCGCAGTGGTTGGTTTTTTTTTTCCTGTTGGTTTCTATACTTCAGATTTTGATTATTCATGATACAAATAAAGAAAGCGAGCCTAGTGAAAGCCACACTGCTGAGGAAATTGTTTCACATTGCACTCAAGACAATGGGGTAGGTGATACTAAAAGGTTAGCGAACGTCTCATTATATGAACATTTCTTAATTTTTAGGAAAATTCTACCACCAACTTAGACCTTGGCAATGAAGCAACGGGACCAGCATCTCTTAAAGTAAGAATATTTTTTTTCATTTAATTCAACTTCATTCCTTTATTTTTGTTGTAGAAATTGAAACGTAAATGGTCAAGCTATACACCTTACAAATTGAAGGAACCCGTTACAGAGACAGTTAAGCCAACGGTAATGAATCCTGCAATATTGGCAAAAGAGGCATTTTATAAAAAAAAGATTGACCTTCTTGAGAAGCAGGTTTGGGCAATTGAAGAAGAAAATAGAAGACAGGAAGAAGCTCACATGAAAAAACAAATTATACTAGATTTACAAATATCTGAGTTACGTAATAAAAACAAATTATAACCCTCCAATGTGTTTTGTTTAATGAATGGGAAAAAATCAGAGAAGAGCTGTACATGAAGGTTTTATTTTTAAAGGCAGAGTTTAACCTCGAACAAACATCCTCCGATAGTAACAATTTTTAATTTCCGTTCGACATGTATAGGGATGTTTGTTTGAAGGTGCTTGACAATGTTTCTGTATGATAAGAAATATTCAGGACTTCCATTGTCTGCAAAGGAAAGGAATGAATTCTATGCTAGAACAGATAAAAACAGAAATTACTGTGAAATTAAGAAGTGCTGAAAATAAAAATGCTGAAAAATTAAACTATATGTTAAAAATAGAACAACTAAAGTAAGCTGTCCTATTCAATGCGAAGTGTTCTCATTGGGTACGAAGATAATTGTACATTTTGGCTAATATCCATTTGCTGTTTTCTAATTTTTATTGACGAATCACTACCAATGGAAATAAAAGACAAATTCAGAATTAACATACATATTACTCGAAAATAATTACAGATTATCAAAGTGTTCATTTATAATAATCTGCCTCACATGTCGACCAACATTAATGTTATTTTGATGCATTTGTGCTGGTAAATCATTTTCCTCCGGCACTTCGTCCAGCCATCCATTTGGAAGTGCTTCATTCATATCTATAGCCATATTGTGCAACACAGCTGTTGCAACAATGATTGCCCTAACTGTTGTTAATTTAACCCGCATTCCATTAGAAAGTATAGGGAAGCGACGTTTCCAAACACCATACTGTCTCTCTACCACATTCCTAGTTCTTATGATTGACTCGTTGAATAAATTTTCCGCTGCAGTATGTGCTTCTTGTAATTTGGTCATGAGATATGGTTGAAGAGTATAACCACTATCACCAAGTAAACAGTACTGTCCGAACACTCCTCTTTCGAACTGTCTTTTCAAAGCACTATTATTGAAAATAGTTTGATCATGTGTTGATCCCGGCCACCTCGCTACTATATTTCTGATTCTCAGATCTGCATCAGACACCGTTTGCACATTTAAGGCAAAAAAATTTTTTCTTGAACGAAAAATTTCTGCATCATTACCACCAGGAGAATTAATTTTAATCAATGTGCAATCTATAGCACCAATGACACGTGGGAAACTAGCAATTGCATAAAAATTTTCTGCAGTTCTTCTCATTTCATTATCAGTTTCGCTCATCTTTATGTACTGTGGACGAAGAGATGCAATTGCTAATGAAACTCTTCGAACAATTCTGCTAGCAGAAGTCTTAGAAATTCAATAATATCGCCTGTTGACAATAACATATTCCCAGTTGCATAGAATCGTAATGTCAATAAAAGCTGGTTCATAGGATCAATACAGCCGCCCCTAGAAAATTTTCATATAGTAATCGACTACCTAAAACTTTTAAAAATTCCATTACCTGTTACTTGGAAGATGTAAAAAGTGTGCAACTTGTTGCAGCAGCGATAAAACTGTAGGTTTTGTTAGCCGAAATCTATTAAAAAAATCCAAATCGTCCAAAGTAACAAAATGTTGTTGTCTTCTTCTATATATTTTGGGCCTCCTTACTATTATTTCCTCATCATCTGATGAAGAACTAGAACTTGATGAATTCATTATATTCTTGATAATGAAGTCTACCTCAGATAACTTTCAACGATCTATGAAACCACTGAACCACAACCGAACTATAACACCATACTATTAGCTATCAAAGTGTATGACCATGACAGGCAAATAGGTTATGTTTACCTTAAAAGGACACTTTTCGCAGGTAAAGAGCGGTTGTCCAGCCTTTATGATAAAGGAGGCTTTAAAGTGTCCTTTTGTTTCAAAATTGGTTTATGGAACACATTTTGCCATTAAAGGTAACTTTTTCATATAAAGGAAGCTTTAATTTTGATTATGGAACTGGCTGTTAGACCGCTCGACCACTCGGAAGATACTTTATGTTGAAAGTATTAGCAATCTCTTCATACATTGGTATGGTTGCTTTTTTCGAAAAAAAGGCATACAAAACTTATGCACAACTTTTGCTCAGTCAGTCATTGATTTTTCTTATGTTTGCTGTACTAACATTTCAAAAACATTTCATTCTGTTACTCGATTGGCCAGGTTTTATGCATCCCGCTCTCAGACTATCCGACAGAATCGTCACATTGACTTGAAATTTATCTTTGAAAGTGTATGTCTGATAAACAGAAAATTCCGTCATGAAATTACCTCAACTTCCCATTATAATACAAGGCATGTCAACCACATGATTCCTTAACCAATCCCCAAAAGCATGATGGAAAAAAAATTTCAAATATACAACGCCAAAAAAATGTGTAACCACCTGTCAATAGATGTTCGTTCTATATCTCTACCGGGTGATTCTCTGAGGTGGCTCACCCCTGTAACTTTTTTATTATTGAAGATAGAAAAACGAAATTTGGCGGTTGTGTATTATAGTTCAATTTAAATTTTTTGTTATATTTACTTGCTTTGCCGCACTTCCGGTTTAACCGGAAATAACCCCAACTTTCGATTTTTATATGGGACATCCTATATATTTTTGCTTATTTCGATCGAGAATGACATTCTAAATCCAACAACACCTCACTTCTCGATATCTGACAAATACAGTCATTTTTATTACATTTTTTATTTTTCGATCTAGAATGCCATGGATCGTGTAAATCGCTTCATTCTTGATCAAGTAACATGGAAAAAATACGACTTTGAGGCTTATGAGTTCGTTTTAAGAATTATTTAAAAGTCGCCAATACAAATTTTTCCAGTTAAGATTTTTTCAAATGGAAAGGGGGTGGCTCGTCGGAAGCGATCATACCTAATAACAAATAATACGCATTCGGCATACTTATGCACCAAGTTCTGTTATTTTAGTTATCCGTGACAAACAATTGAAGCTGTTGCTAGGACTACCTAAACAAATAGGCTAATGAATATGCTGTCACTATATGGAAAGTTATACTAGAAACGAGAAAATTGACATGTTGCTAATTTACGGAGAAGCAAAAAAGAATGCAACTGATGCAGCTCGAATTTATGCTCAGATGCCTAATCGTCGCGTCGCCATCCCACTCGGCATTATCTTCCAAAACTGGAAAGGAAAATGTGAAATGAACCAGAAGAAAATGCCAATAACTTCATCGTCAGTGAAGAAAAAGAAGTAGAAGTGAATTGTCCGGCGTCAATTCGCCAAATTGTTCCTGAGTGTGATAAAAGTTATCCGTCCGTTTGGAGAATTCTTCACAAATATAATTATCGATCATTCAAGTACCAACTACACCAACATCTTTACGATAACGACCACAACCGAAGATTAACTTATTGCAACTGGTTTTTAACTAAATACAGAGAAGATGTACGTTTTCCATTTCGAATTATTTATTCAGATGAAACTCGATTCACCAACTTGGGTCTGTTCAATCGGAATAATAAAAGGTACTGGTCTCAAACAAATTTACATCTGATGCAAGAAGGAAATTTTCAAGAGCGATTTGGTTCCTATTGCTGGATGGGTATTATCGGAGGAAAACTTTTGGGGCCAATAATTTTCGACGGACAACTTACTGCGGAAAGATATCTACAGTTCCTTAGAAATCAAATTAATGATTTCATTGAAGATTTGCCACTGGCTAACCAAGTTGATATCTATTTTCAACCAGATGGAGCGCCACTTTACAATTCTCAAGTCGTAAGAGAACATCTGAATGACACCTTCCCAGAAAAGTGGATTGGTACTTATGGACCTATTCAGTGGCCTGCGAGGTATATTTTTTCATAATGTA
Organism: Gonioctena quinquepunctata; assembly: GCA_018342105.1. Taxonomy (NCBI): domain Eukaryota; kingdom Metazoa; phylum Arthropoda; class Insecta; order Coleoptera; family Chrysomelidae; genus Gonioctena; species Gonioctena quinquepunctata. Next base: position 217,534 of record JAFIRS010000719.1, on the reverse strand, counting down.
TTATTTCTTTTACATATTCTAGATCACCAGATCTTACTCCGCTAGATTTTTTTCTCTGGGGAACAATGGAAAATCAGGTGTATGAAACAGAATTAGCTTCTCGTGAAGAACTGTATATCACTGCGGAACAGCTAATCAATGTGGTGCGCGCAACAATTGAAAAAGTTGAACTTTGCCGTGATCAAGGAGTTCATTTTGAAAATTTAAAACCTTAATGGACTGATTTGTGACTTTTAAAAAATTCTTAAAACGAGTGTGAAGTCATAAGCCTCAAAGTCGTATTTTCCCATGTTACTTGATGAAGAATGAAGCGATTTACACGATCCATGGCATAATATTATGATGAAATATTTTAAGATTTATATTTTCTCTTAAGTCAGTGGCTGTTTTTATCAATGTTTGCCTAATTAGGCACAAACTTGTGACTCTTATGTGAATCTTGTAACTTGTCGAGCACTTTTGTTACTCTGAGTAATAATTTTATCAGAATCCATATTTGATAGACTGCATTTACTCTGATTTATATTCTAGCCAGATTCCATTAATTTTTTTTCTATGTTTATCTTTATTTATCTAGATTTATCTTTATTTTATTATACGATTTCATATACTGTCCAGGAGATTTTGAATCTTCGACAATAAAGCACTTTTTGACTTGACTTGACTATCAGCTTATAGTTTGTTAGGCCGCCAGAGGGGTGGTAGAGAGCAGCTTCCATAATGTTATTCAACAATATTCCCAAATGAAAGAGAATTGATTTAATCTAATTCTTATAAAACACGTACTAAAAGCAGAACTCTTCAGTTTGTGAAAGTTTTCGAATTGTTTCATAAAAAGTATCCCCGTACTACCACTCTGACCGCCTGACAAACTATAATCATCATCTAATTCTCTTTTGATAAAACACATACTGAAAGTAAAATGCGACCTCTTCCATAACAGAAAGTTGTCAATTGTTTCTATCGGAAATAAGAATTTTTCCACCATGTTTCTGCTTATGATTGAGGGAAAGATATCAACTATAACATATTCATATCATATTGCTTTAATAATGAACTATTATTATTTTCTCTTCGAGTATATCTTCTGTGAATGTGGCTAAATTCACATTGCTATAAATGGCGATGTTTTGTGTGTGATAATCAGTGCGATGGAAAAGATTCAGGAAATAAAAAAATGTAATGAACATTCATATCAGAGTGAAAGTGTCCACTTGAAAAAAGATTTAGAATTTCCAAATCCAAAAAAACATAGATTGGAATTTTTAAATTTAGATATATTTCACGGTCCCATGAAGATATCAGCTATATTTCTATTAGTAAATCTGGAAAAATTCGAATTCATTTTTATAATTTTCGATATTTGACCTGACATGTGGTGGTTTCAACACCCACGTTTGTTTGTTAGAACACGAACCTAACCAATCCCTTCATACACCCACACATATCTCGCATAACGGTAAGCTTTTTGATTTGATCTCTACCAATCATAATGAAATAGATGTAGACCCCAGTGATATTTCCTTTGTAACGGAAGAAGTACACCGCAAAATGAATATATGCAATGTACATTTTCAAAATTCGATTACTAGAGCGAAATCACCCCTCAGCGTACCATATAATATGATACCATTAACCAGAAAACGAAAGAAGAAGACTCGTTCTTCATTTTGAATCGTTCACCTTGGAATTTTCCGGAATAACCAGAAAAATTTTTACTAGAAATAAATTACTGAGTTGGTATTCATTGCGCGTTATTACTATAATCAAAGGAACATTCAAATAACAGAAAAAGTGAAAGAAGTTTCAAAATAAGATATTTTCTATATGGAGAAAAGAGATATATAGATTAATAAAATATTATAAAAAATATGAGTTGAATACGGAGAAACATTGAAATAAAATGAACATTTCTAGTCATATATATCGCGTGAAAATAAAATTAAAGTATCTATCATAAATAATAAATAAATTTTGTTAATAAGTTACACACATGATCAGACTTACTCTACCACCACTAATAATAGTGTTGCAAAACAGTCGTTACAATGGATAACATAACCAAACAATATCTACAACAAATTGAAAAACTAAATTATGATAATAGGTCAATCAATAGAGATTTTTTCGTGACAAAAATAGTACCAGCAAACCGACTGTGCCATCATACGAAAGATGGAACTACGTACCATATGATTCCTACTCACAACTAGCTTAATTTGTTATAAACTTTCAAGAGCAAAGAGTAGTTTTTTTTTCGTTTTTCAATTGTAACATTAAAACTAATGGAGCAATCTCGATGCTCTCAATAGACGAATTGAGGAGCATCAAAATACGAAAAATGAGCCCTGGCACGAATTGATCGGATTATTAGTAACGGAGAAAAACCAGAAAAATCAGGCGTTTTTTAAAATAATTATGACACCGCCATTATTCAAGTTGTAACGCAGGCTCTTCGCGACATAGTAGTAATTGATATGTACTTTATGTGTGAAAAACTCAGGGGCAATTTGATTTTTTTAATTCACTTCATTGAAGCAATCCTGGATGCGTCATAGTTTGTTCGATTTCAATTTTTCAAAAACATTTTGAAAGTAGAAGTATAATACTAGAAAACGTTAAAATGCAGCGAAATAGGTGAGAACTACTTGCAAACGTGACCGAAAACGGGCGAGCGCGTGAAAGCGGCAGAGTAGTTGGGGTAGAGCTGCAGATTCATAACAGCCCGCTTTTATTCCCAACAAATATTTTAAGTAAAATTTACCTTCAAATAGTTCAGCGCCCAAATTGGAAAAGGTAATTCTTACATTATAATTACCTTAAATTTACCAATATGTGGAAGAAAATGGAAGTAATTCGGAAGTCGAAAATTGGGCAATCAAGACATTTTGCCTTGGAAGTCGAGGGCATAAATAGGTTAAATTGCCTCCAGAATAGTCGACTGATGGTAAATATTTGGTAATTCCTACCTATTTTAGGTTATAAACACTATATTAAAACAAACAGTAGAAGGTTAGAAGAAGATAATAAATGTTTACTGCTTATTGTGTATCTTAACCAACATGTTTATTCGTAAAAGCTTTGAAGATGAACATGGTGCATGAAAAAAAACTGTCAAGAGACGTACAGCAGAGAATGATGTATGCAAGTGATGGTTTCGCATTAACATCTAGTTCGGATTTTATTTGCGATACAAACTTTTCTGTGATAATGTTGAATTTTACTTATGTAAAACAAGTGGGCCCCTTCAATATAACAAATTTGTAAGGAAAAAATTCATAAAATTAAGTGTACTTCCTCAACTTCTTTTAACAAACACTGCAGAAACAATTTCATAGATGAAGTATGTATATACATATCATATACACCAATTTTTTGACTATCTATCATTAAAATTAGTCGATTCAAGAAAATTATGGATCATATTTGCAATGGCGGAAACGCTTCAAGCCAAAAAATATGGCGTCCATCCCATATGGGACCTTTAAGTCGCATTTTCCTAAAATTTCAACTTTGAGAACATATAGGCTTTATGGAAAGTCGAAAGTAACCTTTATTCCTGACTTTGAAGTCCATTTTCTTATCTTGGGATTTCAGACCCTTTCACATTGTGGTCACGTGATGAAATACAAATTTGTTATGGGATGTTTTTTCATGCGATATGTCTATACGTTCCGTTCTCTGGTTGGATTGGAATCGTGGATAATAAATTTATATTGTTGTTATTCGATATTCTGAGCAAAAACACTAAAATGATCTTTTCAATTCCTGATACGGAGAAAACATAAACATTATTTTCTACTTCGTGTTGATGGTAAAACCAAGTATCTCTGTCTAGCCTATACCTAGTTACTCAAAGAAAACGATATATACTACAAAACCCCGTAATAAGTATTTATTTTATTATTTATTTTATTCTGGAATTGAACATCAAATATCAATGATATTGAAAATAGTACGCGATAATTGTATTCAGTGCACATTTTGCCATAATAATATCCATGATGATGTTATCTCAGTGTAAGGAAGGAATCTCTATCCGAAAAGAAATAGCCAATCATAACATTTTAAATATCTAATGGTGTGTAGTGATTAGCTCTAAAATTTTAGTTTGACATGGCCGCGTTCCGCATAGTCTGAAAGTACTTTACGAATGCTAACTTTGCAGAATGCCGTGCTCGGAAATATCCAATTAAATTTTTTTGCCGATTGTGACTACTTCCAAAAAAATCGAGTTATTATGATTTGCCTAAAAACTTCAAATCGACGTTTCGGCACTCCGCAATGATTAGTGTTGAAATTTTCGAAGTCATCGATTCAACACATCAATATTTTATTGTTTTGCTATTTGCTTTCGTTTTCTTGCACTTTATTCAATACATATTTTTTACATATTTGCTTCAGCTGGACCAACTCATTGAAAACGTCACGGCAGTAGTTTACCGCTGGCGACAGATGAAGCTTGTTGAACGCAGCTTATCTTTGCATTCATTCTGTTCATTCTGTCAATCCATCCATTACCGGCATAACCTAACATAAGCCTGTTTTGTATTGCCTCCGTCGATGGTTAACACTTATTTGCTTTCATATTTTATTCATAAAAATGGATGATGAATGTTCTGAAATAGTTGAAGTCATTGAAAGACGTGGAGTGGAGCACATACTAGAATATTCTTATGTACCACATAAGTAACATTATGGCTCTGATCTTTGGACTTTGGAAATGTAGGTTCGGATTATATTTCCATTCTGGCAGCTAATCGATAGTAGTTGGTAATATACTTGTATGGTTTATCAATTCTATTCGAATTTTCACTTGGCATTTCATAGATTTCTAAAATTCAGCTCCAAAATAAATTATTTGAAAAGAGTAAATTGTATCATGTCATCCTCATCTGAATCGATTCGGGCTTCAATATCTGATAATAGACCAAGTTACTTTAAGGAATTCATTTTTGGTAATTTTGACTTCGTTGTAGACATTTAGTCTTATTAGACAAATATTGTAGTAATCTCGCCCTCATAGGTATAAACTAGGACAAAAAAATGCCCAGGCAACTTAATTGGTGCCACAATAAGTAATGTAGAGTGTATAGTAGACCTGTTTACCGACTTGTTTATTGCCTGACTATGTGAACATACATGAGGTAATAATTGGGTTAATATTTACTAGAAAGTATTCCCTGTAAGTTCGAGTATTTTAAACACATTTTGCTGGTCACCATTAGGTGAAATTTAACCTAATAAATAACTCTATTGACCTATGAGGCTGTGAAGGTATAATAGAAGTTCATAACAAGTAATTTCATACTATGCACTACGCCTATTAAGTTTATGGTTTTCGAAGGAGATCCGGTGATCTTAGTTACGGTTTTTATAACTCGAATTATAACTTTGGAGTTAGTTAGTAGTTGAAGGTAGAATATTTGGTCAGGAATAGGTAAATTCCGACTTCTTCAAGCCATTTTACCCCTCTGCTTGGTATTATTTTCCTATACTGTTAGTTGGGTTGCTATATATACAGGGTGAGTCAGAAAAAGACCGACAAACTCCGACTACAGATTCCTCACCTAATTTTGAGGTAAAAAGTTGCTACCAAGGTATGCCCTAAAATGCATCCCCTCTGAGATACAGGGTGTCGAAAGTACGAACAAAATTTGAAACTTGATACACTAATCAAGGTTTATCAACGTGCTAATTTGAAGTTATAATTTTTTATTTCAGTAAACCAGTGGCGTAGTTACGATGGTATGTGGTCATATGTTCCTTCATATTTTCTTGGGTCAAGTGAATGGACAAATGAGCGTTTGACATCAGTTCGGCTCATCGACACTCTACCTAAAAGTCATGACATTCCATTTGCCTAAAAGTGGAGGTTTCTGAGATAATTGAGAAAAACTGAAGATATGTCCATAGTAGAGACATAATTTCCTATGTGCAATAATCGCATAATGCTAATTTCTTAACAACATATCGGAATATGTTTCAACCTCCTGAACATTTTTTAATGTTGGGAGAATCGGAAACATAGTACGGGTGAGTCAGAATGAGACCGATAACTCCATTTTTTCATTCATCATATTATTTTATCGAATCGATGTCGCGGATTCACTGATATGTTACCATACTTTCTTGCATATGATTGTTTTGACAGATCAACTGACAAACAAACCCAACATGGTTTTTGAGCATGTATGAAGGAGCGAACGACTTTCCTAGATATGTTCTTTTCACGGATGAGGCATGTTTCACAAGAGATGGACATTTCAATAGTATGAATAGCCATTTATGGGATGAACAAAATTCGAAAAGGCTAGCAACAAAAGTTTCAATTGAATATTTGGGTAGGAATTATCGAAAATCGACCATATCTTCTTCCTCCCCGTTTGAATGGGCAGAACTACCCAGTGTTTCTTGAACATGTTTTACCTGGACTACTTTCGGTTCATTGGTAAGTTATCTAACAATTTGCTATTGCATAATAATAATACATGCATATCATAATAATTTATTTTACAAATGAAAAGTTGAACAGAAGATAGCAAGTGAACTAAAAAGTAACATTTGTAAATTCTAACTATGAAAAATTCATTTGTTTTTTCAGTGCATCCTAGATTAAATGTCAACGTGTAGACAAATTGATACTACACAGAATTTGTCAGTGCATCCTAGATTAAATGTTGATCTGTAGAAAAAATTATCAATTCTAATACAGAGAAGAGTTAGTGAAAATAACAAAATCTGCTTTTTCATGGTAGACGGATAATATTGGAAATCTGACCGTAGTTTTCAATTAGGATCAACTTTTCTCAATAAAGATTGTCGATATTGTAAAAAAAAAGGTAATTTACTCTTGAGCAACATTCAAATTTTTCGGCAAACCTCGTATACGAATGCAAAAAATTGATATATGATTATTTCATTTTGGTTTATAGGCCATGCAGAACTTTTTGTCAAGAATAACTTCTTTCAAAAAACAAATAATAAAAAAGTTTTGCATATGGTGCCGGCTTAATTGGACAAACTGTATATACTATGAAAATCATAAGAAGCCTTAAATACCAACCAACTTTTCTTCGAATGAAAACAGGTGATGAGTGAGTGTCAACATGGTTTTTTCCGTGGTAGATCTGTAACAACCAATATCTTACAAATGTACTAGATAATACGGCGAATGTTTTGTACGGTACCTCATACAATGATTTTCAAAATCCTTTGACGAAGTTCATCATTCCACTTCGTTTATCAAAATAGAAATTATCAGTATACACGATTCTTCACTTTGTTACACAGAAGGGACCATTGCATCGCGACCGATCCGCCCACAGGACCGGCTACTCAACAGAAACACTACGAGAGATAAGTGCCATGTGAAGTGGAATGAATAGAAAAATCGAATTTAAACGGTTTTCTTCACATAAAGGATTCAATATAAAATTGAACCAGAGAAAGGTAGATCTCAGGTGAAAAACAACTACTTTCCTGGCAAATACCACGCAGAACGTTGAATGATATTCACCTGAAAATCCATGCATACTTCCATATAATATCAATGGACATTGAATGCAAATGTTTCTTTCTGATAAGCTCGATTATGTTTAATTTATGTCGTGTTCACCTAACAATCCGCATACCGGTTTCAGGCTTCTTGGCCCTCATCAAATTAAACATAATCGAGCTTATCAGAAAGAAACATTTGCATTCAATGTCCATTGATATTATATGGAAGTATGCATGGATTTTCAGGTGAATATCATTCAACGTTCTGCGTGGTATTTGCCAGGAAAGTAGTTGTTTTTCACCTGAGATCTACCTTTCTCTGGTTCAATTTTATATTGAATCCTTTATGTGAAGAAAACCGTTTAAATTCGATTTTTCTAGAAACACTACGGTTAGGAATCGCATGTAAAAGGTCCTAAACTTTGCAATGGATAAAATTGGAGTTACTGAATATCAAGCCTCAATAATCCACCATAATAACATTCACTTGAAGATGGAAACTAGAATAAGTAGAAGTGGAGCTGTGTGCACGTGGTATAACAGATGAAATATTTTTGTGTATTGTATTTTGTGTGCAAATTATTTGTTTCTCAGAGCCCTTTCAACCTAGTAGGTCACTTCAGGGCTTGCTAGAGAAGTAAGTAGGTAAGTGAAACTTGGTTGCATTTTGTGTGAGCTTTTTGGTTCGAAATCTTCAGGTAACACTCACTCGTGAGTTTAGCAATATACATCCAGGAAAACACTTGCACAAACTCGTACAAGGTACAATTTTTTGTATCTCCTTTTGATTTTCCACAAGATTCGTTTCTTCAACAGTAAAGGTGGTATAGGAGTTCCAAGAAATTCCCCATGTTGAATCCCATTTAAAATAGCTAAGGTTCGTTCTGAAAGTTCTGGTCCCCCTCAAGTACACGCCTAGAGACAGTGCGTTCGGCTGTGACGTAGTCGAGAAGATCCCTTCGACTGATTAGAATGACTGCTATTTTGAGAAAAAACTACTGCATCAGAATTCAGGGATATACAGAGTTACATCGAAAGAGATAGGAGAGTTACATGGTGTTCCAATCGCAACAAACGGGTGGGGGATAACAGACAAAGTCTAAAATGGATGTAGATAAGTTACAGGTTGTCTCAATCGCAAGAAGGGCATCAGAGAGAGCTAACGAGAATCGATGTACTTAAAACATTTCCGAGCTTGAAACATAATTTAAAAAAAATTGGTTTGAGCCCCGTCAGAGCAAGTGAGGTGTGAGGTGTCAAGTTGAAGGAGAGAACCCATATATTCTAAATTCATCAATTTCCTCCAATTGAAATTACACGAAACAACGAAACCAATTATCAAAATTCGAATGCTTCTCGTAGAAAACCCCCTACCAATCACAACATACCAAATCAATTACGAATGCCTCTTCTTCTTATCTCAACAGCAAGGTTTGATCTAAGGTTTTTACACGCTTTATATTAGCTTCACTTGTATGTTTGTAACCGACTCTTTGGGCGCGATTTTGACCCACTTCCAGACGTACGAATGATTTGAAATTTGACAGGCGTAGATAATTCCGGTGACAATGCATCAAGAAATTTCTGTTTGGAAAAAAAAAACAAAATGGCGGCTCTAATATGGCGTACGAGTTTTGTGATTATGGTCCGATTCGCTTCAAAATTGGTATCTGAGGGTTTTCGTGGTCAGAGATTATGATTCTTTTGTCAAAACTGAAAAATTCAAGATGGCGGCTTCAAAATGGTGGACGAGTTTTGTGATTATGGTCCGATTCTATTCAAAATTGGTATGTGGGGGTTTTTGGGGTCCACTATTATGATTTTTTTGTAAAAATTGAAAAATTCTAGATTGCGGCTCCAAAATGGCGGACGAGTTTTGTGATTATGGTCCAATTCTATTCATAATTGGTATGTGGGGGTTTTTGGGGTAGCAGATAATGATTATTTTGTCAAAATTGAAGGATTCAAGATGGCGGCTACAAAATGGTGGACGAATTTTGTGATTATGATCCGATTCTATTCAAAATTGGAGAATAATAGTTGAAAAAATGAAATAATAATAATAATAGTTTGAAAAACTAAAAAACACGCTTTAATAGAAAACTAAACTAAAAAGTTGAAAATAAATAATAGTTTAAAAACTAGAGAACATGCTTTAATAGAAAACTAAACCAAAAAAATTTAAATAATTTTAAATGAGTTTGAAATAAGAATACAGTGATCAACAACAAATTTATTTCATCGTAAAAAAGCGTGGGGTGCTTTTTAAGATATTTTCATAATGATTCTACTTTTACCAATATCTGTCCATGAAATATTAACAACAATTGACATCAAGCACCCCACGCTTTTTTACGATGAAATAAATTTGTTGTTAATCACTGTATTCTTATTTCAAACTCATTTAAAATTATTTTAAACTTTTTAGTTTAGTTTTCTATTAAAGCGTGTTCTTTAGTTTCTAAATTATTATTTTTTATACTAGTATCGGACTGGATACTGTAAGAGCAAACAATATGTAAGTGTCATCTGAGGCCACGGTCAGACAAGCCTATGTGGTGGAGTTTTTAGTGGGTAAATCTGAGGCATAAGGACTCAGGAACTCTCAGACTACCAAGCGGTGTCTATAAAGATTTTTCTTAACAAAAAAAAATTTTTTTGTTTTTGTGAAGCAATTCTGCGAATAATAGTATCAACAAATGCTTCAGAATACGAGCCGGGACAAGAAGGATTGCACAATTATTTATGTTTTCGCTTTACGAAAAGTTACCCCTTAATATCTGTAAGCCCTACGAGATTTTTTGGCATCACATAGGCACAATATAAAAGGAAATGGATGCACGATAATGTTTATAGATTGGCAAAATAAAAAGATTATACACTTTTACAAATAACGATGACTTTGAGTGACAGGTGATGGATCTCGACGGCCATTGATAAGTACGTTTGATCCCCGATTCATTTCTAACATGAACATTAAATTATGGAAGGAAAGGATTCACGAGTGTGTGTCGATTCCTATGTCCTCGAATGGCTCAGATGGTAGAGCGTATGGCTAGAAATCATAAGGTCGTGGGTTCGACTCCCACTTGAGGATGCTTTTTTTCTTCAATTTAATAATTTGTCCGCTATGCCACAAAATTCCCTTCTTTCTTGTATTTCTTTCGGACGCAATATTTCCACTTTTACATTATATATTTGGCTAAATCTTAACAATGGTTAGATATCATCTTCCTGGAGTCTGCTACTGAAATCGTCAAATAACGATGACGTTGAGTGACAGGTAATGGATCTCGACGGCCATTGATAAGTACGTTTGATCTTCGATTCATTTCTAACATGAATATTAAATTATGGAAGGAAATGATTCACGAGTGTGTGTCGATTTCTATGTCCTCGAATGGCTCGGATGGTAGAGCGTTTGGCTAGAAATCATAAGGTCGTGGGTTCGACTCCCACTTGGATACTTTTTTTCTTTAATTTAATCATTTGTCCGTTATGCCACGAAATTCTCTTCTTTCTAAAAAGATTATGTTCGGGAGATACATTTAGAGTTGGGAAGTGGCAGGGAGGTTTGGAGGTTGTAGTAGTTGGGAGAAACTGTCTCAGGCAGTACACTCCACAATTCCGATGTGTGACGAAAATCTATTCGATGCGATGTTCGGCGAGTTTCGAGCTCAACAATGTAAGGGTAGGCTGACTGAATCTGATGTGTTTGTTTCACAGGAAATACCCGGGGTGGAACAAGATATGCGATTTCAGAAGAACATTTGTCATGAAAGCATCTGTGAAACAGATAGATTTCACATTTTGAGATGTATAGAGTTATTAGAGAATTAGTCAAGGTAGCATCGTCAACCAAACCTGTTTTCTTCTGAATAGCTTCAGTGTATGCTTGGGTGCTGACCCCTACATGTTGGAACAGTATTCTAGAACGGGGCGAACCTGAGCTAGTGAGACGCTATTGGGGCGTAAGTTTTTATTGGCACGGAGTGGAACATTTTTGTGAAGCTGATTTTGCGATGGTTCTTCGATATCGTTCCACTTCAAACATAGATATTGACAAATATGCGCTGATTCTAGAAAACTCTAAGAATACGTGAAATAAATTAATCGATCAAACCTTTTTAAAGACAAGCCTTCATTCAAATGCGGAAAAAAATAATAATTGCTTTGGATGTACGACGTAGGTTATTCCGTGAGTTATAGATTCAAGAGCTTGTCGCGCAAAGTTTTCAGTTCGAATACAAATCGACAAGCGTTTGAATCTGTAACTCACGAAATAATCTACGTCGCACATCCAAAGCAATAATTTTTAACTTTCTAGAGCATTTGAATAAAAGCTTGTCTTTAAAAATATTTTTTTATTAATTATTTGATTGTGCTTTTTAGTAAGTACGCCTTAATGTATGCATTTTTGTTAATGGTCATTATGAGGCCATTTTCCTGTAAGTTCTGAGCTATCTAGTTCTTCAATGAGGAAACCATCTGAAGATTAACTCGTACGCCATCCTCGAGCTGCCATCTTCAATTTATGAATTCTCACAAAAAATCAATAATCTTCCACTAAATTCATAAGCTCCGACCCCAAAAATCCCGACATAGCAATTTGGAATAGAAACGGTCCATTATCACAAAACTTGTCCACCATATTGGAGCCGCCATCTTGAATTTATGAATTTCAACAATAAATGCATAATCTCCGACGCCAAAAACCTCCACATACCAATTTTGAGTAGAATCGGACCATAATCACAGAGATCGTCCGCCATCTTGGAGTCGTCATTTTGATTTTATGAATTTTGACAAAAAAATCATAATCTGAAAACCCCTCCATACCAATTTTGAATAGAATCGAACCATAATTACAAAACTCGTGCACCATCTTGAATTTATGAATTTTAACAAAAAACTCATAATCTCCGACCCCGAAAACTCCCCATATACCAATTTTGAATAGAATCGGACTATAATCACAGAGAGCGTCGGCCATTTTGTAGCCGCCATTTTGATTTTATGAATTTTGACAAAAAATTCATAATCTACGACCCCCACATACCAATTCTGAGTTGAATCGGACCATAAAAACAAATGTAGTCCGCCATCTTAGAGCCACCATCTTGTTTTTTCACTAACAAAAATTCCATAATGTATTGTCACGGGGACTATGATGACCTGCCAAATTTCACGTTAATCGGGCAACTAGAAGTGGATCAAATTTAACTTGCAAGATTTGATTACAGACAGACACCGGGACAGGTGAAACTAAAAAGCTTGTAAAAAGATGAGCAAGTGCAGCAGATATTCATAAAATACATTATAATAATAATAATATACTTTAATCAACAATAAGTTATGAAAACCATTACAATGATGACCATAACAAATTGCCGAGAGCGTCAGTAAATGAAAGTATACACAGTAAACATACAAGACGAGAAATATAACATAAATTATGAATAAAACACGAATACCGACGAACCACAGATAAATAAATGTATACAACTAGACATACAGTGGTCCCAACAACCTCTTAAGAAAATAATTCGTCAAGTGTGTAAAAGTTCTTTTGGGCCAAGAAGTCTTTGAGCCTATTTTTTATAACAAAAAATTAAACCGACGAAAAAATCAACTGAAAAGCAAAAAATAAAATAAACCTTCTTAGTCTAAATGATAATTGAGCACCTAAACTAATGTAAGTAACTGATTTTGAGTCGGCGCCAAACAAACAATTATCGAAGATCATTATCTATGAAAGAAGTCATCAAAACGCAGCCGTGCATCTCGCTGCCATCATTTTACGCTTTACCCACTTCAATTGCTAGTTTGTTTGGCGCCGACTCAAAATCAGTTACTCACATTAGTTTAGGTGCTCCATTATCATTTAGACTAAGAAGGTTTATTTTATTTTTTGCTTTCCAGTTGATTTTTTCGAAGGTTTAATTTTTTGTTAAAAAGTTTTTTATTTTTCGATTTTTTGTTGCTGAAATCTACTAATTACTACCTACTTAATTTTTGATTACTTCCAAAATACTTACTTACCTAGCTTACTTCAACTATTAACTATTAAATAATATGATTTTCAATTTTAACCATTTATTGTTATATAATATAAATTAATTTTGAAAGTTCTGGTTGGTTGATTTCATCACTTTGTATATAATTCCATCCTTTCATAGAATGTTACATATGGCGTACCTCAAGGAACAGTACTGGGTCCTGTTCTATTTATAATTTATATGAACAGCATTTCACACCTTGATACCAAGGGAAAAATCATAAGCTTTGCAGATGACACTGCAATAATATATGAATCTGATACTTGGGTGAACTTAAAGACAGAAGCTGAAACTGATTTCAGTAAAATAGGTAAGTGGTTTAGGTATAACAAATTAACTCTGAATTTAGATAAAACGAAGTACTTATCATTTACTTCGTATTCCAATCACTTACCCAATATGGGTTCATTACGTTTCGGAAATAACTCAGAAATTCCGGAAGTAAACTCCATCAAATACTTAGGCATTGTGATAGACAGACATCTTAGATGGGATCTTCAAATTAAAAATATAGTAGGAAAACTGAGAGGTCTTTTATTTAAATTCAAATACTTGAAAGAATTTTTAGATGTAAATCATTTGAAAGTATTATACTATGCTCTGGTACAGTCACATATATCTTACGGTATAATTGGCTGGGAGGTGTTACGATTATCACTTGGAAATGCTGAACGTTATTCAGAAATGGATACTGAAAATCATCCTTGGAAAAAGAGCTACATATTCCAGTGAAAATTTATTTAAAGAGGCCAATGTATTTGACGTAAGGCAGGCTTACTGCATCAACTTATTAGTTAATGTGAAAAACAATAAAATTCAACTTGAATCTGTCGATCACAATTATAGTACCAGGAACAAACTAAAAAAGATACCTAGATCGGAAAAAGCAATTGGACAACGATGTACAAATTACCTCGGACCTCGCCTACATAATATGCTACCAGAGTTTATAAAAAAAAAATAGTTCTATTATGTACAAAAAACTTATAAAAACTTGGATTTTGCGTTCCGAAGGACATTGTTTCATGATTTTGTCAACCAATCTTTCAAAAAGTGATTAAAGTTAAAACACCAATCGTTTATATAAAGCATGCATATACGCAAAGCTGACAACAAACAGAATATGAGACAATACCCGAATATGACCTACACCCCGAATATGACGTACCTACACCTCAATTATGATAAACATACCTACTGCAAACGACATTCAGCCTAAATATGGCATTTACTATTCTCACACATATCACAAGGATAAGAATATCTATTTACTATTTTATTATATCTATTTTATCATTATATTTATTTTATTTTATAATATCTATTTACTATTTTATTTATACATTCATTAGTTGAAACTTCTTTTACCAAATTTATATACTTATGTGCTTCAAAATATGTAAAAAAAAATTATCATTGCATATTATAGTGTTACACTACTTAGTTTTAAGTTTAATATCACATACAAGCGATAGTTTTATACTAAAGCTTCGTGATTTTCTTCCTGTTTATTCACTTACAATAAATATATATCTGTACTTCAATTATTGTAAAATTTGAACTTTCGTGAATAAACATTATTATTATTATTATTATATAATGTAATCATTTTGACGGATGTAGGAGGGTCTGTCAATGTCAACTACATATGTGTGTGCCAATGTTCACAAGTGAAAAATCATTCATCCCCTATTTTTCTACCCCTAGGGGTGGATCATTTCATTCCAAATTGAAATATGAGGTATACCCTTTCTAATAAAAAAAGAATCATCCAAATCTGAAAACCAACTACAAAGTTATGCCTGATAAAATCGGTTGACGGACCAAAATTCAGAGGCTGAACGATCAATATCCTTCATTTTGCTACCCTTAGGGATGGATTTTGTTGTTCAAATTGAAATGGGACCAACTTTGAAGTACACCCTATCCAATGAAAAAAGAATATTCGGAATCGAACCGCTCTGTGAAAAGTTGTGCGTGATCATACATAAAAAAAATTATACGCGACGAATAGAGAACCTCCTCCTTTTTGGTTTCGTCGGTTAAAAATGAGGATATTTGGCGCACTCTGCACTTCTTCAGGTAAATTATTATAGAATCTTCTTCTCAAGAAAACTTGGTTGAGTGCTTTGCCGGAAGTAAATTGTTCTTAAATCTGGTAGAGTAATTATGCTTCGATCTATTGCAGCTAAACAATGAAAGATTCTTAAGAACATAACACGATATTTCGTATATGTAAGTATCAACTACGGTTAAAATTTTATTATTTTTATAAGACTCCCTGCATGAGTGCCCCCAGGGAAGATTACAGAGGATTCTCAACGCGGATTTTTGTAAAATTAATATTCTTGAACAATCAGTGCCAGCTCCCCAATTCATAATGCCATATCGAATTTGAGAGTGAAAATTCGCATAACACAGAGTGAGGAGAACTTTTTGACTGCAGTGCTCCTTTAATGACCTCAAGGCATAGCAAGCAGATCTCAATTTACCACAGAGATTATGTATGTGAGATTCCCAGTTTGACTTTTGATCAAAGATAACTCTCAATATTTTGACATCGTTTTGAAAACTGAAATTATATGCGTTATTGTTACATAGCGTTTGTTTGTGTCCTCGATGGAAAATAAAAGAAACCGTTTTTTCCTTATTCAAATTGATGAAATTTTTTTCTGACCATAATAAACACCGAGTGTATACCTTTTCAGCAGTAGCCATTGTCCGATCGATGCTAGTTTCCGTAATCAAGAAATTAGTGTCATCGGCATAACAAACCATATTTACATTTGGAATACCTTCGAGGAAAGTTATGAGGTCGTTGGCAAAAATTATATATAAAAGAGGTCCTAAAATAGACCCCTGAGGCACCCCTTGAATAACGCTAACGGTTTGACTGAAACTGTTGTTGATTTGCACTGCTTGCTTACGATTCGTTAGGTACGATTTCATGAAATCATGGTATGCCTCGAACCTTATATCGGTTCAGTTTCTCAAGTAAGATATAGTGGTCAATACAATCGAAAGCTCGAGAAAAATCAATACAAAAACCAAGGGGAATCAACTTTGACTCAATGACATTGTCAATCTGAATATTCAAATCTGTTAAAGCTGTATCTACGCCCCTTTTTTTCACGAATCCGTGTTGGTTACTGGAAATTATATTATTATTCCTCAAACAGAAGTTTGACAGTTTAAAGCCATTTCAAAAAGCTTTGATATGCTTGACAGCAAGGTAATCGCTCTGTAATTGGAGTACTCATTCGTGTCACCTTTTTTGTAAAGTGTCCTAATCACGGAAGACACTGCTAATACCATATTTACACCCCTTCAAAATGTTGTTCGATATATTGTCCAGACCATAGAATAAGACGGTTTCAGTCTGTTTATGAAACCGACTACCTCAGGCTCAGTCTCCGGCGCCAAAAAAAAATGATTTGTCATTAAGTTGTATATTCGACGTTAGAAATTCTACATTATTTCCGCCTTTATCAGTTGCAAGACTGAAATGTCTAAGGAAATTATTGGCGACTACCTCATCATCGAGTTGTTCATAATTTTCTATTATTTTCAAGTTGGCTGCTTTTTTTTACCTTGTATTTTCGAAATGATGTTCCACGTTGCTTTCGTTTTGTTTGTTGAAGAATTTATTTCATTATCAATGTGCAACGTTTTGCTTTAGATAGTTCCAAGGAATACTGTTTGTTCAGTTTCTTGTAATGATTTTTTAATTCCGGGTTTTTCTTAGACAAAGCTGAAAACAAGCAAATTTTACTCCTCAACCTACACAAATCCTCGTTCATCCACTCTTTTTTTTCTGTGTCTCCTATTGATATATTCAATTATGGGAAAAGAGAGATTGAAGTAATGAGATATGATACTGCTGAAACATTCAAAAGCAATATTTATATCGTTATTAGAGACCTCTTACCAGGTTTCTTCACACAGGAAATTATTGAACCTCTCTATGTTTTCGGAATTCATACCATACATTTTTTAAGTGACATGAGAAGTACACTGAATCATATCTCTCATAATTCAAAAATCCGATTGGGAAATATTTACCTTTTCTGTTTCAAAACCAGTATAATTTGTGATTCCAAAGAGAAAATTGGAAGAGAGGCAAAAACTCAATGCTCACTGAAACTAATATTGAACGTCCTCAGACATAACAATGAATCATTATTCAGCATAACTGTCATACCATCCATAGCATAATAGAATCGCGTGAATTATTCAAGATAGTACAGAGCTCAAGTTATTTGCGAACGAAATTACTAAGCATGATAAATGATGCGATACAAACATCCAACAAATACTGAATAATATAACAAAAGTGATTTAGCTTTATCGCTGGTATCTGGAAATTGATTATCACCAGCGAAAGATCCACTTCAGTTCCGCGGTATGAAGAAACCGAAATTCATTCGCGGGAAAACATTAGTGAGTCAAATGGAATCTCGTTAGGCTAAAATTGACGCCATATTATATTTGCCTTTAGTCAGTTATTCAAACAACAGGTTTACATAATGTTCCCTTAATCATCTTCTTCGATGGAGAGCAAACAAATAATCTTCTTTCATTGCCTAAGCGATTCATCAGTTCTCTTGTTTCTTGAGTGCAAGCTATTAGGCCAGTAGATATAGACATTCAATTCACATTAATTCCAAAAGTTTTTTTAAAGGTGTGTTGGTGCATTAATGAAACTATAAACAACCTATACAATTTTGCCGAAGTCTGCGATGAACGAAATATTGTTCGAATTGCAAAAAAAAATCATGTTTAGAAATACTAACCTCACTTTTTCACTCTGGCGAACCAATGGTCTGAATTCCCGTACTCGGCGGTTATTAAGGGTCACATTGACCTGCAGTTTTCCAATACCTAGATTTTATGTTAGAAACACTATTTTTAATCTCTTTAGGAATTTAGATCACTTTCAGCACACATTGTTTTTAAGTTAACGAAGGAGTTTATAATTCTTTCAACACTTTGGGGTTCATACGGCACTTTAAACTACTGAATTTCATACACATATAAGCTCTATCAACCACAAAATGACATAATTGAATTATTCATTGCCTTACTTGAAAAACTGAGGCTTTCTAACATGCTGAAAAAGGTATATTTGAATTCAAATATCAAATCACTGTATGTAGTGAGTTCAAAATCCCTTATTGCATCAATTTTGCATTTCTTCTTGCCCTATATAGGAATTGAATGCGTTGACATTCGATTCTGACAGGACCAAGTGTAGTTGTCACACATACTCGAATGTAATAGAGAGAGAGAGAAAGGGATGGGGCATAACGCTTTTTTCTTACGTTACGATTTCTACCAGTCAACACCTACCACAAACCGCGTAAAAGAACTTCGTCCCAAAAACATTAAAAAAAAATGTACTCAAAAAATTTTTCTTGTTAAGGTGTGATGAAAGTAATTCTGGTTCTAATATCCGCTCCATTCAAAAATATATCCATACTAGCGGACCCGACAGACGTTGTCCTGTCCAAATTTCTATATTCCCTAAAATATTTTTCCCGAACATTTTCCCGTTATCCCATTTTCCTGTTACCCCTTTTTGTCTTTACCCCCGTTATCCCCTTATCCTGTCATCCCATTATCCCGTTTTTTCGTTATCCCGTTATTCCCGTTACCCTGTTATCCCATTATCCTGTTATCCACTTTTTCTTTATCCCGTTTTCCCCTTATCCTGTCATCCCGTTATCCCGTTTTTTCGTTATCCCGTTATTCCCGTTAACCCGTTATTCCCTTTATCCAAAAAATAAAATAAAAATAGGGGTTGATCGTAGAAGGGTGAATTAAGAGTAATATGAATTTTTTTATTTCAAGTCATGACAAAATAAAAATCTTGCCAAAAAAATTGGGGTTGATCGTAGAAGGGTGAAAATTTAGGGTTGTATGTATTTGTGAATGATGTATCATAAAGTAATAAAAACAAAAAATGTTGTCTACAAAATAAAAAAATAATTTAAGGGTTGGACCACCCTCAACATTTAGGGGGATGATTTGAGAATCTAAACCATCCAGGGCGCCACCCAAACGCATACCCAAAAATTCATTCAAATCGGTACAGCCGTTTAGGGGGAGTGCAGTGACAACACACGTACAGTAGAATTATATATATAAATACTAGCTGACCCGACAGACGTTGTCCTGTCCAAATTTCTATGTTCCCTAAAATGTTTTTCCCGAAAACTCTCGTCCGCGTAGAATTTCTTTTTTTCTATGTTTTCCTTTAATGTTGTTCCACCTAGACTATGCTTTTGACTTCTTCCGCTTCCTGTTGTCCCGTTATCCCGTTTTCCTGTTATTTCGTTTTTTCTTTATCCCGTTATCCCGTTATTCCCTTATCCTGTCATTCCATTATCCCCTTTTTTTGTTATTCCGTTTTCCTGTTCTCCCGTTTTCTATTTATCCCGTTATCCCCTTATCCTGTCATCCCGTTTCCCGTTTTTTCGTTATCCCGTTTTCCTGTTATCCCGTTTTTATTTATCCCGTTATTCCGTTTTCCCGTTATTCCCTTATCCTGTCATCCCGTTATCCCGTTTTTTCGTTATCCCGTTATTCCCTTTATCCAAAAATAAAATAAAAATAGGGGTTGATCGTAGAAGGGTGAATTAAGAGTAATATGAATTTTCCTGTTATCTCATTTTTTCATTATCCCGTTATCCCGTTTTCCCCTGATTCCCTTATCCTGTCATACCGTTTCCCCGTTTTTTCGTTATCCCGTTATTCCCGTTATCCCGTTATCCCGTTTTCCCGTTATTCCCTTATCCTGTCATCCTGTTATCCCGTTTTCTCGTTATTCCGTTTTCCTGTTATACCGTTTTTTCTTTATCCCGTTATCCCGTTCTCAATTTATCGTACTACAATTATTATATTCGATTGCCATCTTGCAACCCTATTGCGGATCTGTGGATAAAATAAAAAAATCGCGATGGAAAAATGGGGGTCGATCGTAGAAGGGTGTAAATTTAGGGTTGTATGTATTTTTGAATAAAAAAATAAAAACAACAAATTTTATCTAAAAAATAAAAAATAAAATTAAGGGGTGGACCACCCTTAACATTTAGGGGGATGAAAATTGATGTCCGATTCGCAGACCTAACCAATATGCACACAAAATTTCATGAGAATCGGTCGAGCCATTTCGGAGGAGTTCAATTACAAACACCGTTTTACGAGAATTTTATATATTAGATTAGTTACTAGTACATATTCTACAATTATTAATTACTTTGTACAATATTTGAGTGAGTTTCTGGTGGCATTGGGCAAATCTGCAAATACTCAAACAAACACTAACTGATTCAATTTTACAAAAACAAAATTAGGAAGAGAAGAATGCGGCGTAAAAATGTTTTTTTCACAAACATATAAAATCAGTTACCCAGATGAATAAAGTCGTGATATATTTTCGATCAAGCTCTATTGGAACGTCCAAATCGAACATTTTCATAAAATTCCACGAGCTCCCAATGGATCCAGAAATAAACGTATATTATGTACAGGATTCCAGAAATATTTTCGACTATTGTTCTCTGTTAACAATAAATCATAAACGGGCAATTATTCGAATCCATTCGTTTTGTTGGTCAGCAGATGCGGTGTTGGTTGGATTTCATTCCGTTTATTATTATTCATCAGTTTATTGCTATTCGAACCATGAATCATAAATATGCTTGTAAATAACAATTTTACTACTACAACTTTAATCTCTGTAGTTTGAGTGCTGGTACTATTCTTAGCTCCGGCGTGGGGAAGGAAACAACAAAGGAAATGCAGCACCATAAAAATTCCGGAGGCACCTTCAAGAAAGCACGATGAATAAGCAATGATTTAGTAATCAAATGATGAAATTCATTCATATTAGCTGTACACGCCACTCAGATTATTCATTTCTACAAACCTCCTACAATATTTTCCAATCACATTTAATTATTCAATCGATAAAAAAGGAAATCAATTGTATTCAAATTATATGCTTAAAATCTTCCTAATACCGGCCGACTAGTCAGGGAAGCCTCGCGTTCAAAAGCCCCGAATAACTGCAATCTATTAGCATATTCACAGCTGCAGGCAGAAGAGTACCAACTTGAGGAAATAAAATATATTCGATTAAACTTTTCCATACAACGTTAACGTTTCGGCAATTATAGATCTCTCCGTTTTCAAAATCTATGGAAATATAAGAAGTATTAAAGTTTTTCTCATATTTGTATAAATATTTTGGTGCACGTGCACTAAAAGTGTGCCTTCTACAATTCTAATAATAATAAAAGTATTCATTGAGCAGCAGTGAAGAAATAAACAAGTACAACGAAAAAGTTGAGAATTCGAACAAAGCAGTTCTTCCATTCCAGTGGTATTTAGGATGTCACTGAGTATACATGTGTGAACTCACTGCTCTGATAATTTTATTGTGCATTCTAAACATATTCAATGCGATCTGTGTGAAAAACATTTTCATATACAATGTGTACGAGTCAAAGATCAGTTGGCAAAGTGTATACAAGATATTCATAATCTAAACTGGTTCTGCGATGATTGTGTTCCAGTTGTCAATAACAAGTTGAAAAACTTGCAGAAAAAGGACGGAGATAGAACGCTTGAGATCCTGGAGATGATAAATAAACTAATTGAATTGTTTGAAGCGCAGAATTCAGTGAAAAACAAGCCTCTGTGGTGCGAAGTTGTTGGATATAAAAATAAGGTCGAGCCACTAATTGTTAAACCAAAAACGGTTCTCAAGACAGCAATGTAACAACAAAAAAGGAGTTAGCTGAAAAAGTAATCCCAGGTGATATTACTGTATCAATAAAAAAAATGAAATCGGCAGCTCTAGGATCACTAGTGATTCATTTCGATAGTAAACAATCACTAGAAAAATTGAAAACCAAAACAGAGGATGCATTAGGGCATGGATACGAAATAAAAGTGGGCAGTTCACTGAAACCAAGGATATAAATAATTAATGTATGCGAAGAAGACGTTGGATGGCACAGTTTATCTCTCAGTTAGCAAACCAAAACTTTCCTGAGGACTTGGGAAATGACATGAGTTTTGTCTTTAAGTTTAATAGAATTGGTTGGCGACCGTTGAATTAATTTGAGCTGTTGAAATTGGCAGGACTTCGGTCAGGGTTTTGAAGAAAACCAAAGATTTAAAATAGTCGACGTTTCGAAACTTTTATTGCTTCATCTTCAGGACTCTGAAGTAAAAATAAACACAAAACATATTAACAAAATCATACATGTTGAAATTGAGTCATTAAAAGGTTTCAGATAAATATAAAATCGTAGGGCAAGGGTAAAAGCTAAAGAAGCCAGGTTGGAGCAATGTAATGCAGGTACAAAAACGTTAAAATAAGGGAACATAAACACATCAACGAGATATGAACAAAATGATGAATGAAATCCCAATTACAGTGTAATGATACTTACATTTAAAAGTGGTTTTCCTTGTTCACATATGAATATAAATTCGACATACTGTATGAATACAAGCACAGGTTGATACACACATGAAGTTGAACGAGTGAGTTCTCAATACTCACTCACTAACTCACTCAAGTGAGGCTTGTCTGTGTGTTATCTTTATTGATAGTTGTAGAAGAAAAAAAACAAATGGATTGAAAAAGCGAAATGCTACCAATTTGGAAGCTGATTCATACTTTGCCTTTGATTTTCCTTATCAGCTTTAGATACAAGGTGTTTAGGTTTTTGATTTTAGATCTTTTATTAACACATTTATCTTCATATTTTGTGATTTCTATCATTTCATTGAGGAGCCTTTTTTCTAAAATTGTTTGATGTCCGATAATGTCGGTTGATTCAAAATAAAACGAGTGTAGAGTTAGCTTGGAGTGTTCTGTAGAGTTCTTCATGTTTTTTAGAGGATTATGTATTACATTACTCCGTTGTGGCTACTTTAGCTTTTATCCTTGCCCTACGATTTTATATTTATTCTGAAATCCTTTAATGACACAATTTTAACATGTATGATTCCGTCAATATGTTTTGTGTTTATTTTTACTTCACAGTCCTGAAGATGGAGCAGTACAAATTTCGAAACGTCTACTATTTTGAATCTTTGGTTTTCTCCAAAACACTGACCAAACTCCTGCCAATGTCAACAGCTCAAATTTGTCTATGAGTTTAAGCCAACAATAAAAAATTGATGGGATGTAAAAATTAAAATGTCGAGTACACAGTATGGGTACTTGGCTAAAAATAGGGACAGAATATTTATAGGGTGGTCTAGCTATAAATTATCTGAGTTTGTTAGTGTCTGAAGATGTTTTAACTGCTGGAAATATGGACATCGTGCAGATAAATGTAGCTCAAATAGAGTTTGTACTTGTTGTAACAAAAGATACAGAAAATAAGAATGTAGAAGCACCAAATATGAATGTACAAGCTGTAAGTATGCTGTTGATAGTCTAAAGCTGAAGAATATTAATTACAAACACCATGTATTCGATCCAAATTGTGAAAGCTATTCAACACAGGTTTAAAAAATAAAGAAAGAATTAGTTACCAATAGCAATCACAGGTTACCTCAAATGGCCTAGTACTATGTATAAATATACAACAAATTTTGCTCAATTAAGACAATTATAATGGATGTTAAACCAGTTATTTTAGTAATAACATAAACCCATGTGACAGCTGATATTGCAGAATCTTAATATTTTATAAATTATTATAACTGTTCAATAACCCTTTCCGATAGTGGGAGTAATATATAAGAAGTCATATTAAATATGAAGAACTAACAAAAACTAGTGTTTTAAGGTTACGGTGGGGTAACAACACGTCATGATAGGTGGTGTGTATAGATTACGCAATGGCTGTAAATCTAGTTTCCTAGATTATTTTCATGAACTTCTCATAAAGTCTTGGGTACTAATGATGTTATGATAATGGGTAATTTTAATATTGCCTTTTATCTGTAATCCAAACGGAAAAAGGCTCATGGACATAGTGCACTCAGATGGATTCCAACAAATTGTTAAACCAGCAACTAGACTCACTCGTGATTCCAGTTTCAGTACGTTACTAGATTTAATTATTACAAACACCAAATTTCAAGAAGTTAAACGTGAATTTCCAAAGTTCACAGATCACGATATTATAGAATGTATGTCCAAAAAATAGCAGTAAAATGATCTACTAGAGATTTATCTCAAAAGAGAAAATAGACGGTATTAGTATGGACTTGATTAAAAAAAAATGGGATTATACTTCTCTGATGTCGATGTCTTATATAAAAACTTCATAACCAATATTGAATCAAGTTTGAATAAAATAGCGCCAATAGAGGTAAAGAAGTTCTCTTATTCAAGTGGGTGAATTGACAATGATGTCAGAACTTTACAGAAAGAGAGAGCTATGTGTTACAAAACGTTTCACTATACAAATAATCCATTAGATTTCGAAAAATATAGAAGGAAAAGAAATCAAGTTGTATCCTTAATTAGAGCTAAAGAGAAATAATTTTATGAAAGAACTATTGATTAATGTAAAAATTATAGTAAAAAAACTTTTCAACAAAAAATTAAACCGACGAAAAAATCAACTGAAAAGCAAAAAATAAAATAAACATTTTTAGTCTAAATGATAATTGAGCTCCTAAACTAATGTAAGTAACTGATTTTGAGTCGGCGCCAAACAATTATCGAAGATCATTATCTATGAAAGAAGTCATCAAAACGCAGCCGTGCATCTCGCTGCCATCATTTTACGCTTCACCTAATTCAATTGCTAGTTTGTTTGGCGCCGACTCAAAATCAGTTACTTACATTCGTTTAGGAGCTCAATTATCATTAAGACTAAGGTTTATTTTACTTTTTGCTTTCCAGTTGATTTTTTTGTCGGTTTAATTTTTTGTTAAAAAGTTTGTATTTTTTACTTTTCAGTTCCGTATTCCGTCGGTTTATTTTTTTGTTAAAAAGTTTTAATTTTTAAATTTTTTGTGGCTAAAATCTACCAATTACTACCTACTTGTTTTTTTATTACTTCCAAAATACTTACTTACCCACCTTACTTCAACTATTACCAGTTAAATAATATGATTATCTACTTTTACTATTTGTTGTAATATAAATAATTTTTGTTGTTCTGGTTAGTTTATTTCATTACTTTGTATATCATTCCATCCTCTCATAAAATATACTGATTTTGACGGATGTGGAACAAGAATAATGTCAGTAGCGATCTGTCATTGTCAACTATGTATGTGTGTGCCAATGTTCACTAGTGAAAAATCAATTATCCCCTATTTTTCTACCCGTAAGGGTGGCTAATTCCTTTTGAAATCCAAATATAAGGTATACCCTATCTATTAAAAAAAGAATCATCCAAATCGAAGAACCCAGTACAAAGTTATGCCTGATAGAATCGGTTAACGGACCAGAATTCAGACGGTGAGTGATCAATATCCTTCATTTTGCTACCCTTAGGGGTGGATTTCATCTTTTAAATGTAAATGGGACCAAATTCGAAGTACACCCTATCCACTGAAAAAAGAATTATCGGAATCGGACGTATAAGTAAAAAGTTAGGCGTGATCATACATAAAAAAAATAATGGAAAAAAAATATACGGGTCGACTAGAGAACCTCCTCCTTTTTGGTTTCGTCGGTTAAAAAATGTGGCATACACTAAAACAAATAGTAAATAGTAAAAACACTAACTTTGACTTCAACTATGTCAGGGCTCATGTAATTCAAATCCTACCATAATCTCTTTATTCAGAAACGAAGTCTTTCCACTTCATGGGAGAACTTTGGCTAATAATATATCAGAAACATACTTTCCAACTTAGTTTTTTTATATCGAGATTTGCTCACTATTAGATGTAATTATTGTTGGAATTGTAATCGATCAATGAAATGTGTATTCTGTAAATTACATATAAATAAAATAAAATAAGTGCTATCAGGATCCAGATCTCTTCAAGTCTAGAGGTGGTCCGGGTAACTCCGGTAAGTGGAAATACCTTTGTGATTCTCCGGAAAAATCGCCTGTCTTGTCTGCATTCTCGAGCCCGTGCAATTAAGAATTTTTAGAATACAATTTTGTTTGGCATCCTCTCGTCCAACATCAGTTTGCTCATTGGAATTAATAATATTTTTTTAATTAAAAAGGCTACTTGGTACACTGTTTCCATTAAAAAATATTCAGCCAATATTTCGTATTCCCGAGAATTGAATATAATAAATGACAAAAAAATATCAGGCATAAATTTCAAAGAGTTTTTCTCTTCCCAAAATACCTGCCCCAGGCTGCAGCGATGCGAGCAGTAATATTTTCCTGTTATCTGCAATCACTCGTATGCGACAGTAGTGGTTGAAATGACATTGAAATATAAATAGACTTCTTTCTCTATTATAATTATTAATCATAACGAGGGTATATCTCAACACAACTCGTAATATGATGAATAATGGAATGGGTTTTAATTAAAAACATGTTTCCATATCCCATCCTGTCACTCTCAAGTTGAAAAAGGAGCGCGACTACCTTTCTTTAGAATTTATTAAGCCAATGTTATACGGGTTGGAGTATATTATAGAATATTTCATCTATGAACTATGGAATTTTTTCAATACTATAAGCCTACAGTATGAATTTCATTCTCTATATTCTGCAAGGCTGCTTGACTCTTTTGATGTGGAAGTTTGATTTTAAGAACATAAGAACAAATATTGATTTTTCTGATATACTTTTTACAAAAATATATGTAATCTTATGTATATTCATTCATAACTTTTGATGAATATACTATCCAGATAAACAGGTAGGATTACTCAGATGTAAGCCATTTCATATTGGGGAAAATCCGATAAAAGTGCAAGGGAAATGAAAAACAAAATAACTATTGACTCCGAATTTAAAAATGTTTTTGCTCAATAAAATACCATAACATGCGCATCCTAGTATAATAATAAAACAGAATAGAATATATCACATCATTAAATTCACAACTTTGAACACGTCATTGAAATAGGTATAAATATGAGCATCGTCTAAAATTTATATAAAAAAATATAAAAATGAAAATAAGAGATAAAAATTAGTTGAGATCACACCTGCTGTCTGTAAAACACTTGGACAACAGAAAATACAATCGCCATTGCAACGATCACCTCCCAACTCAAGGAAAAAGAACCGACAACACAAAAGTGAACCAAATTTTCATGAAGGAAAAAAACGCAATTATGACTTTAAACGAGTCAAAACAACATACAAACATTAAAATATGTAATTGTCCCCGTTAACAATGTTGGCAAGGAACACACCAAACCCACAATGTTAACAATTTTATTTTTATTTTAATAAACAATTGAAAAAGCCCCCAGCTAGGGGCGAAACGTTTTGATATATGTAAATTGAAACTCCAGTTATTGAAGAATCCAAATTCCAAGAATCACAAAATCTACTATAATAAACAAGATTCAAGAACCTCTCCAAACAATATATATATATATATATATATATATATATATATATATATATATATATATATATATATATATATATATATATATATATATATATGAAGAGAAAAGGACGTGTCATCAGGATAAAATATTGTCAGCAATTCTTGTTCCAACGTAGGTCATTGGCATAAATTAAAAACAAGTGAAGACACAGGTATGGATCCCCTTTTGATGACAAGTTACTGGCTTACATTATAATCATTGTAAACAGCTTGTTCCTATTTTTGGACAATTATTAGAATATATTTCAAAAAATTTTCCAACCATTTCGTTTTTTCCAGAAGTTTTTTGTGACATATGCAATCAAATGCTTTCGATAGGTTAGTACAGATATTTATTTTTGAAAATCTCGAGAATGTTGTTGGCCAATCTGTTTACGGCATTTATAATATTTTTTCCTTTTTTGAATCCAAATTGATGAATGGTATTTTGTATACATTATGACAAAGAAATAAATCCAAATAGCTAGCTTCACAGATGATACTACACTGATAGCAACTTGGAAAAATGTTATCTCATCCACGAATAAAAAGTTATTGGAAACCAACAAACTTCTAGAATAGACAAAAAATTGGGAGTCAAATATTTCAACGCTAAGTGAGACAACTGTGCCATATGAAAACATTGCCAAATTCCTTGCATTGTTCAAAATACACAATGGATTTCATAAAAGTGACAAGTGTCGTATCAATAAGCGAAAAATTGGAAATAGCAGAAAATGGGGCGGGAGTAAACTACCTCTATTTTTCAAGATATCGATTTTTTTTTGTTGAAATTGTAACTATTTCCACAGAAATTTTTCGAGAATGACAATATCTACCAGTTCTGAAATTTATATTTTTCATAATTTAATGCCCTCATTTCATCCGAAGACAAAAACACAATAATTTCAGTTCGTAAATCGATAAAGGGTGACATGCTTCACTCATCAACACCAGCACAAAGTTGGGGTGTGGAACAATATCCATCAAAATAATAAAAGTACTGACTACTCTCCATTTTCACTTTATCAACGAAATAATTTGAAATTATCAGTCAAAGCGTGCTAAGGAAAAGCAAGTATGCCACGAAAAAAAAAACAGTTAACAATTGATGTGTATTTAATTTTGTCGTACACACTATAATTCTTCTTTGCTCCTTTATAAACGGGAGCCAATATTGGATGATATTTTTACGATAAAAACAAATCTGTCAACTTTTGACTAGAAATAATCACATAAAACTGAAAAATTATCATTTGTAGTTCAATATTATTTTTAATAACTATTTTTGTATTGCTATCCCAGCATTATATTGCAAATTGGTGTAGGATATTTTTTCTATTACCGGTGGTATTTTGACAAAATCTCGCACTTAAGAATAATTAACTACAAATTTAGGTCACTCAACAGTTTATTGCTGATTACGAGTATATGGAATTTGAGAAACATGAAGAAGGGTGGGTTTACCAAAGTTATTGAGTTATTGCGCTGTCCCCTATTCATACAAAAATTTATGGCGTCGGGGCGGATTAGCATGAGCAGTTTTTTATTCGAGACCTCGCCACCTCAGAGCGTTCTTTATGGGCAATAATGAAGGATAGTATCCTCAGACTAGAATTTTCGTGCGTCCATATTATCGTTGGATAACCTCTAATGCGGAGGTGTCAGGACCTTGAATAAAAATATTGCCGCTGCCAAATCGCCTCTGATGCTTGGAAATTTGAATCTGTTAATATTATCTATCATCCATTCATATCCATGAGGGAAGGCTCTGATAACATATGGGGATGGCAGGGTCTCGAATAAAAGTGGTTTATTGATGAAGTGAGTGGTGATGCCAAGGAATGGTACGAGGGTAGTCTCAGATGTACCCGACCACACATAAAATTTGGAAAAAAATATGTTTTATCCTCTTCATGATGTCAGTTTAGATCGATACACTGTACCTTCGATAGCCTGTTTATGGCGAGAATCGTCGAGCTCCTCAAAATAGCCACCATGCAGACTTCATCTCTTCATTGTTGGCAATTCTTTTACCACCGAGCCATTTGGTCAAGTTTGGAAACAGAAAATAATCCGAGTGGACTAAATCTAGCGAATAGGATACGTGGGAAGCAACTCGAACTTTAATTCATTAATTTTGGCCATCGCGATAAGGGATGTGTGAACTCATGCATTGTTTTGATGAAACAAAACGGTTTTTTTTTCGCCAAATTCAACCGTTTTTTCCTGATTTCATCTCGTGTATCAAACGGACGCCATGACCTTGCCTGCTGATGGAACTGTCTTCGCCTTTTTGGAGTGGATTCTCCCTTTTCAGTCCATTGTTTTGACTGTTCCTCCATATCAGGTGTGAAGTAATGGACCCATTTTTGATTTCCCTATATCCTATTCATATTCCTTTTTATGGTACTTTGCGGTCCCACACGAGGCTATTAACTCCTTAATATGTCTAGTAGGAATGACAGGTTTATTATTATTTATGGAACTGATTTATTGATCTAGCGGTCTCCGGATGGGTACAAAAAAACAAAACAAGACTTGTTTTTCATACGTTGAGATTTTTATATCCCTAATTGATTACATCTTATATTTTTGTCAGTCAGTCATAGGGTTAACGCACATGTAAATCATTATTTTTACTCAGCTGGAGTGTTTTTGGAGTTATTTTGATCGCGCCGCAGTAATTAATGACCGCTTTTCATACAATAAATCGAAGGTTTATTACATCTTAGCGGTAGACTTCCTCCTGATTTTTATTTTTATAGCGTCATAAATTTGATGAGTATGTATTATCTGATAATATGACTTTCACACGCAGGCAATTTGCATATGTGTTGGAGGTTCAACTTCATAACTACCATTTTTTTTCAACCTTATATCTTGGTTGGCATACTCATTACTTCATGATGTGATTTCAAGCTTGATATGGTAGCGATGCATTCCTCAATACTCTTAGAATGGATTATTCGTTAGAATAATTTTTCATATGTGAGGCGACCACATTCTTTATATATAAATTCGTTATATCTATGTATGTATAATTCCGGGTCATAATAATTAGATAACAGTTAACAGTTGATGTGTGATTATATTTAGCTTTGTAGTAAACACTATAATTCTTCTTTGCTCCTTTATAAATGGGAATAAATCATAGCATCATCATGATGAGAACTGGTACTACAACTTCGACTCCCAACCAAATCTAGCACTATACAGTAAGAATAACTTCATTTTACATTTGCATGGTTGTAGTCACGTAATTTCCATCTCTGGTAGCCACTCCGTACTATAACATGTTAGTGTCAATTAAGGAGCCTGAAACATGATGACCACCAAGCAAAATCACCTCAAAAGTTTTCTAACTTGAAAGTGGAAAACAACCGTTGCGGTAACCATACTGTACCACTCAACTATCACTCGAAAGTCACAATAAATTTCACTAGGGTATGATAGGTTTGATGACGTTTCAGTAAAGTAACTTCCATCAAACCTTTGATGTGGCAGGCACTTGATTATGATATGTAGGGATAATTGCCTCGTTCTTGCTGTTTTCAGAATTATTTGCCACAGTTCGCATTCTATAAAACACAGCTTTTTTCTTTTTTGTGGACACAACTTTGAAACTCATTTTCCAATTATTAAAATGTTTACCGTAAAACCGCGAAACTTAATAATGGACGTGTCCCCGCAATTTTGAGGTTATAACTTTGAAGTGGCTAGTTATAATAGCCTTGACGTGTTTGTCACTTTCAAGTGCATGAGATCTATCGTAATTTTTAAACAATAACTTTGTGGAGTGGCGAATCATGGCGCCTGCGATGTGGGCGCCACTTTCTGATGAGAGGAACTTTAGAGTGATATACTTTCAGTTTCTGACACTTCAACGTTATATTCTCCAAAAGCCGACATATTAACAGGAATATGCTGGGTCACCATTGTTAGAGAAATGAACAAACTATTTAGTAAAAATTTGATTGTGGTCAGATCTGCATCAAACGTAGTAATTGATTACGAGAGTATTAGTTTCAAATAACCAAGATTGATGAAACGAATGTTTGTGAGATTCAAGTACATAGTTTCAGAGGCGCGTTATTTGTTATAATGTTTTCCTTTAATAAATAATATTCAGATGGCGCGTGCTCATAAACGAGCTACATACAACATGAATGTTCCTCAGTAAACTTCCAATCGTTTCAATTTTCTGTGTATCCTAATTCAATATATGTTAGAAATGAATCAGCCAAAATTGAAGAATGGGGAACATTTACTATAAAAATATATTGCAGGACAGATATAGTGCAACATATCACAAAAGTGCAGTCAGTTAAGTTCAACGTATCGAGTGTCGGCCACTACATATCCACGTTTTTGCTATCTAAGATCCACAAAGAGAAAAAAAGTATTGAATCAAACAAACTATATTCCCGTCAAACAAATTTGTTGTTTCAATATGGCGAAATAAACCTATTATTTCAAAGAAAACGATGGTTTATTTGCATTCCATTTGGATTTGTTTGATACAAGAACACATTTGATGAAGTCAAGTGTTATATCCCAAGTAGCATTTTAAGTGGACGGAACGTAGCGGCTACGATTCTGGAAAACTTTGAAGTGTTTGACCACAACCACAGCCACTTAATATACACGGTTCTATCACGCGGCGACAACCAAAATGGGAAACACTTTTTTGGTGGCTGCTACGTTCCGATCTCCTGGATCTCAGATAGCCACATTCCAACCACGTTGTGGTCACCTGGCAAAAACGTGGATATGTAGTGGCCGACACTAGACACGTTAAACAACTGACTGCGTTTGTGTAAATAATATGTAGCTCGATCTCTGTTCAGCAACATTTTTGTGATAAATGTTTCTCATTCTTCCATTTTGCCTGATTCATTTCTAACACTCGATCAACTATAAAAATATATAACATATAAACATACAAACGCGTAAGTAAGTATATTGAATTTGGATACTTCTGATCGGAATAAAATTAAAACGATCGAAAGTTTTATGTGAAATATGGGTGTTCTAGCTCGATTGTGAGAACGCGCGATCTGAATAAACTTTATTTAAGGAAAACATTATAATTTTGGAAATAACTCGCCTGTGAAATTATGTACTTGAATCACTCAAACATTGTTTTATCAATCTTGGTTAGTTGAAACAAATATTTACCTAACAAATTACTACGTTTGATGCAGTGCTGATGACAAATAAATCTTTATTGAATATTTCGATCATTTCTCCTATAATGGCGACCCAGCATATTACTGTAAATATGGCGGCTTTTGGAGAATATTACTTTGAAGTGGCAGAAAGGGTAAATATACCACTATGAAGCTCCTCCCATCATAAAGTGCTTAGTGGAACTGAATTATTATTTTTTCCACCACTGGCCCATGATTTACCACTTCAAAGTTATAACCCCAAAATTACAATAGGTTTTATACCTTCGAAAGGGGCGAACACGTTGGGCTATTATAACTTGCCACTTCAAAGTTTTAACCTCGAAATTGCGGGTACATGTTCATTCATTGTTAAAAAAAGACATGTAGCAAGTATACTGGATTTATGAAGCTCCAATCCACAATTAACAAGTATCAAGTAACAATTATCAATTAACAAGTAATTAAAAGGATGGCATTTATGCAAACAGAATTAACAATTAAAGTATAAATATTAAGCAGGAGTACATGTCAGAGATCCGATCTATTTAAATGAACCTTTTTATACAAAATCAAGAAAAATTGTCTATTGAAAACGCATAACCCATTTCATATTGAATGAATATCATTCACATTTCACGTAACAGATAAAACGAACTTTTTGCAAGCCACAATAAAATAATTTGAGAAAACTTAGGTTAGTTTTCGTCATCGCACGGACCATTCCACGGTCACTTCAAAATGAAGAAAAATTGTCTATTAAAAACGCATAATCCATTTCATATCGAATAAAATCATTCATGTTTCACGTAACAGGTTAAACAAACTTCTTGTAAGCCACAATAGAATAATTTGAGAAAACTTAGGTTAGCTTTCGTCATCGCGCGAAATGGTGAAGTTTGAAGGTTATTGTAATTTGTAGAACGTGGCAACCATCACCACATATCACAATCAAGTGCCTGCCACATTGAAGGTTTTATGGAAGTTACCAAAACGTCACCGAAACTATCTTACTCTCTTGAAAGTGACTGTGACTTCTAAGTGATATTTTAGTGGTACAGAATGCTTACCGCAACGGTTATTTTCCGCTTTTAAGTTTGAAGTGATTTGCTCAGTGGCCATACTGTTTCAGACACCTCAAATGACACTAATAAGTTATAGAACTGTGGAGTGGCTACCATAGATGGGAATTACGTGACTACAACCATACACATATACAATTTTAGTTATTCTTACTGAAGAGTGGTAGATTTAGTGGTGATTGCGTGATAACCAACGAGTCGAAGTTGCAGTATCAGTTTCCGTCACTATAATGCTGCTCGGGATTTCTCTCAACTGATTCTTTTGGTTTATTTGATGTGAGAATAATTCATTTCATCTGAGAATGTATTGCACAATGGAACAAAATAAATAATTGTGTATATTCAAGAATATCAAATACTCAACTGAAACAAATATTTACTTGAATTTAGAATACATATTGTTTGATCAAAGAAGTGACCGATACATATTTATTTGATCTCAGAATATGTAGTATTGAATGAAGAAATTGCTATTTGAAACAAATGAATAATCAAGATGAATTAGGAATTGATAGAATTGGTTCAAAAATATGTAATACTTAATTAAATGAAACAAATATTTTCTTTAATTGAGATAACATATTATATGGTTCAAAGGCAATATTTATTTAATCTCTGCATATTTGACTGTAGAATGTGGGCCAAACATGTGAAATAAATATTTTCTCGAATTGAGTAAAAATAACCCTGGGAGTTCATTCATTTTTCCCGTAGAAGGCCCTCCTTCAGAGTTATTTACCCTTGGATAGTGCGCCACGAAAACATTTTTTTATGATAATTTTCCTATTCCATCAATTTCTATCGAATTTGATCAATGTACCTCGTAATTCAGTGCTGTTATTGAAGAATTACGTCGACCATGGCTTTCCAGGTGAAAAAACAAATCTATTTGTTATTTTTTTCAAATGATCAATTACTACGTACAATGAAGGAATTTCATAGAAGTTGACAAAATTATTTGTAAATTAGCACCAACTTGTTTGAAGCTCTATTCAGGGGCAAATAATTTCGAAAAGTGGCGCTCTCCGGAAAAGATGTATAGGAACTCTAAGTGTCATTTCAACTAATACTATGTTCCCGAAATATTGTCAATATTTGTAGAGTTATTATACCGTCTTTGATAACGGAACATTCATATGGACAGGGGTTGAATGAAAAATGTATTGTTTGGAACATTTATTATATTTATAAAACGACAAAAAAACCTATTTTGCAATCACGATACTGTTTTGAACAAATGAAATGTTCAGGTCAGATGAATCTTCAATATATTTTAGAAGAGTAGTGCGTTCCTCCTCCTCTATTCTTCTTTTTTTGCTGGGTGTGTCATCCAAAATTGATTCATTTATAGTTTCATCCTCTGTGATCTGAAAATTTATTGAGTTTTACATATTGCAGTTATTTCATACCACAACCTGATGATTGAAATATTCGGGAATTATAAATGATTTATCTACTTCCGAGCGACCTTTCTTCGAGAGAAGAAAGTATTGTATTCGTAGAAAAAATGTAACTTGAGATTTTGACAGATAGATAGTACAACACTTCAAAACACAACACGAAAAAGAAAATGTGCCTGTCTTTGTTTATTCGTTCCATGCTCTACCATCTGAATCAATGTGTATAGAGGCATTTTCAAAATGTTTAAATCAAATATTGTTGGCCCCTTGATTTGCAACTATGCTCAATTCAACTGATTTTATCTCTAACATTTTGATATTTTAGATATTTTGATTACCTATATATGTTGAAAAATAGTAAATACAAAAAAGTTACCTAGCTGTACTTACATTTTGACAAATATTTTCTGAGGTTCTCGATTTTTTCGGGAGGTCATCTGAACCCTTTATCAATTCAAGGCGATTGCCCAATAGTGGAACAAATTCCTTAAAATAATCCTCACGTAGTTCCATCAATGTGGAGAAAGAATCTTATTTTTGTTCTGAAATGATGAATTTATTCTTACTTTTTTCGGAGAAAACAAACGTACACTCAAAGATGTTCACAAGCATTGAGGAAGTTCACATTATTTAGAGAAAATACCAATCCCTAGAATTCAGATATGAACTTTCCTATTTCAAACATTTTCTGCACATTATTTCAACTGCCACACCGAACAATATCAAGTTAAATATATTTTATTTATTTAGAATTTCTAAAACAAAGAACAGTATTCGACACAAATGGAATAATTACTCCATATGAAAGAATTGTCCGTATTAAATGAAATTATCAATCAGAACAAATGAAATACTGAATCGAAACAAATGGATTACTGAGTCGAAACAAATGAAATACCAAGTCGAAACACATGAAATACTTAGTCGAAACAAATGAAAGACTGAATCGAGTGAAATACTCAAATTCAAATGAATGAATTACTTGACTCCCAAATGGAATACTCTGGAAACATTTGAAATAGACATATAATTGGCATATTCATAACAGCGTTGTTATAAATTCCATTCATTGGCAATCACATTATGAAAAAAAAACGACTAATTTTATTTTTACTCCAAAAATACTCTGCCAATATTATATGTATTTGATATGTCCTCAAAATTCAAATAATGGGACATGAGACTAAAAATTAATTTGAGAATCAACTTACCTCAGGAATTCTCTAACTTCTTTGATTTCCTATGAGTAATGCACAAACAGTACAGAGGAATGAACTTCTCAAAAACTGATAAATGCTGCAAGTAAACTCTTCCCTTAATGACCAGCACGCATGTCAATCTCAGACTGAAGTGAAATTTGAATAACGAACAACGACTAATGCCGCGAAACCAGCCTTGCCCTAACCACGTGACCGACGAAGAAACTGACGCCGAGTGGTGAATTGTCAAATTGAATAATTGAAATGAAATAAGTGTTGGGTTAAAGAAACATAAAAAATACGAACTTATTCCAACTTATTCGTAATTATAAATCGAATACATAACATCATCAAATCTGAAAAGATATTTTTCAATACCATGAAAGTAGTAAATAAGTCGTAATCACTTTATTTTCACAAAATTTCTGCGATGATGCGTGAAAGAAATAAAATGGATATAATTGGGCATGTACATTTTTTCAGGTCTCCTTAATCATGCACATATCAGGAATGAAAATTTTGTCTTTCTCAAGAGAGGCCAGGCAGCAAAAATATTTATATTACATTTTAAACAAATCTGATGTAATGATCAACCAAATATATTTTTCTAGATCAAGCAATTGGAATTCTTCTTTGTCCCAGATTATAAACTCTTGAATTAATGAAATAATTAATTGCATTGCTTTGAATAATCGTCCAGATCGAAATTGAAACAAACCTATTATTTGCGTCAAAAAAAGCAATTTTTTTCATTTAAAAACAATTATGTTTGAGTGAAATGAATATTACTGAAACTATGTATTTTTATTCCAAATAAATCGAAATACTACATTCAATCAAATAATTGCATTGCATTGAAACATTTTCAAGGCCGAAATTGAAACAAACCTATTATTTGGTTGAAATAAACCAATTTATTTCATTCAAAACAATAATGTTTGAGTAAAATGAATATTACTAGAACCAATTATTTTTATTTCTATTAATCGAAATTCTACATTCAAACGTTCCTTTTTTTTGTGCAGGAACGTTGTCGGCCATGTTCCCCATTTTGGTAGCCGCCACGTGATAGAACCGTGTATATTACGTGCCAGTGGTTGTGGTCAAACACTTCAAAGTTTTCCAGGATCGTGGCAGCTACGTCCACTAAAAATACTTTTTGGGATTTTAGATAGATACTTTATTGTATATAAAAGAATTACAATTCTTATTACAAGTGGTTGAGCTTAAACCTATTTGACAGAAGGGTTGATTGGTGATTCACAGCACGAAAAAGAGAGAAAAAAAACCAGTGGTTTCTTCATGAAAATAGATAAGAGCAGAAGCCGTAACTACATTGGAAATATATATATAGACATAGAAAAAAAAAGAAACAATTAAAGATGGATAAAAATATTACACCTTCATATATAGGGCACTCGAATAGAATATGATCGATGGACTCATTTCTTCCCATGTTGCATATCGTGCATAGTTCTTCAGTGTTGATGAAGTGCTGATTGTAAATTTCAGGCGTTTTTTGCTACATGTTCCCAGCTGCGCAATGATTCTTACTAATTGTATTGGAAGTGTAGCAGTTAGATAGTTCTGTGTGTTTATTCGTAGGGAGATATTTTGAAAAATATAGGGATATGTAGATGAACCCAATCTATGCAAGTCATCACTCAGAAAGCGGTTAATATTGATTTAGACATTTTTTTCGAGGTACAGTCTGAGGAATATTTCCACTTATCTACTTGCCCCAACATTGCAACGTACTGTTTGACTTGTAGAAGCCAGTTGTATTTGGGGTCAACGTTATCTGGAGCGATGAGCCTTCGGAAACATATTTTTGGTAGCCTGGAACTGTCTAGATTTTTCAAATGATTAATCCATGCGGAAGCTAATTTTATGAGTAATTTTGACAACAGAGGCTTTAAGGCGTACTACGTGGTGGGGGTGTTTTTCGCTAGGCACAATAATCTTTTGAAAAAGCCAACTTGGGTCCGCTCGATTATGTGCTCCTACCTTAATCCCCAGAGACCGATGCTGTAAGATAATGAGGAAAGTATTATGGAGTCATATTATTTTATGCGTGATATCCAGCTGATCATCTTCGAGTGATACATTATGTTCATAATGGAGGCGATAGCTTGGTTGGCCTTCGCTGATGCGGATTTGGACATTTTCAAAAAGAGGGCTGTCGACGAGTATTCAATTCCTAGGAAGGAGATTATTTTCACCACTTCAAGCAGCTCACTGTTGTAATAAAATTTAGTTTGGTAGGACTTGGGACCTCCCGTAGCAGTATCCATTATATAATTTTTGTGTGTTTACTATCAATTGGTTTTGAGGTGAGTATAATTCGAGGATCTTAAGTTTTTTGTTAGGTCGGATTGTGAGGCACTTAGGTCATCAGCGTACAATAGTAGCATCACGTTATGCTGACCATCAATGTTGACCCCTGTAGCACCCTGGGAGACAAAAAACTCATTGATGTCGGAGATGAAAAATGAGAAAAGGAGAGGGCTTACGGACTCACCCTGGAGAACTCCTTCCGTGATATCGTATTGTTTGCTGTACTCGTTATTGGCTTCAATGCACATTGTTATTCTGTCATACAGGTTTTTAATAATGCGGATGAGCTTTGAGCTAATTCCTATTGTATCACATAACAATAACCAATTTTTTCTATTTCTACAAATTCACGTTCACTATTGATGACCGACAAACAAATCCTAAACAACGTAGCGTCGTCAAACTCCAAACTTAAGCTTCACAAGGTTGGTACTTTCTAGCATAGTTATTCTTAAAAAACGCCATCTATACGTCAGATCTAGGACTACCCTCGTAGTAGTAGATTTCTCCTAAATACTGCCCGATAGATCATGCCACCAGTACCCTCATGGCGAAATTCTGGTGTAAATCATGTTACAAACCTACCAGCCCATCTATTCGTGTATACATATACATCAGGTAGAAATCCGAAATAATAAATCACAGTCAAGAATATGATTTAGTGACCACTATAGCGTGACCGTCGCGTTCACATGCATTTCCTGACTCATTTCGAGCAACAGTTCAATGTAGGTTTTGGCGGAACTCCAATAATATGAAAAATTCGGTTTCGGCAAACGGATCATATATCGAACTAGGAAAGGAATGGTCGGCAACGAAACAATACAATTGAAAAACTATTGAAATCCTGAATATTATTTCTACTCTAGGACCTCAAATATTGAAACTGACAAATTACAGAGCTTTGTAATAGTAGATCTTCTATCATATTTTCAATAATATCCCAAAAAAAACTAATTATTGATATTTTTTATTGGTAAATAGTGCACTATGTACTACGATAGGTATAATGGTCTTCAGTGCAGTTAGCATTGGCTCACCCAAGTATACAGTGGATCGCCATAAAAATATGAATTGTAGATACAACAATTCCATGATTGAATCCATAATTACTTTGGTAATTGTACATTCCTTATTACTCTTATTGACTGCCACCCTCTTCTGAACGACTCACCTTAGATTAAGACAATTTCTTTTCGAGTAGGGTGATAACCGCCCCATCCACTGCGATTTTCTCAGATCTATTGTGGCTCATTCTTAATTGAATTAGAGTTTACCTTCATGTCCCGCGCTTCTGACGAATGCACGGTGATACAATTTCCAGGTCATTGGGCTTTAGCTGCCTTTAATCCATCCGTCAGAATCTTGTTCGTTCCAGACCGTTGCATAAGATGTGCTCTACTGTTTTTTCCTCGTCTTTGCGGCAAAAGCGACATTCTGCGCTCTCCGCAAGTCCGATGTTTCAAAGATGCTTTCGCAGTCTACAGTGACCTGTCAGTAGTCATGTTATGATCCTTAGGGTTTTCCTATTCAGTTTTAACAGGGCTGCGGTTCTTCTTTTCGAGCGAAAATGCCTTCGAGTGTGGTCGTCCCACTGTTTCGTATCAGTACTCACGTTTTCTCCGCTCGATCCAATCTGAGAACACTTCTTTGGTTATGCTATTCCGAAGAATGGCCCTGGTCCTATGAATTCCTCCATAGTGCGTAGTTCCAAACTGACCTGGATCTTATATGACTTGATACCAGATCGTTCAGTGCAGCTTAGCAGTCGAGCATGATTTTCATCGTTTGATTTTTACTGTTTCTGTTCAATATTTCTTGCAGGCAGAGTTCCATTGCATGGACTTCTGCCTGGAATGTTGGGGCGTACTGTCCCAGGTTTGCACTAAGGTTAAATTCTGGTTTTACTCCATGTACTCCGGCCCCAACTACGTCTTCCGTTTTGGAGCCGTCTGTGTACCATTGTAGATTGGTCCTTGTGGGTTCTCGTTCTTTTGTCTCCCATTCATATCTTTTCGGAAGGAGAATTTCATAAGGTCTATCTAAGTTGTATAGGTGATCATTGTTTCTGATGGAATTGCTATAATCGGAGAGGATTTCATTACTTCATCGATCTTGCGACATCTTCCTCCCCTATTACTCGTTGACCTCGACAGATATCTGTATTCACTAACTCGTGCCACCTTTCCTAAGCAAATGTGCAATGGGGGATGTTGAGGAAGATTTCCATTGCTGCTGTCAGGGTATACCCAACTAAATCTCAATAGCAAATATGGTTTTTCATATTCGAACACTTGATTAAATGCATTCAACTTTACATGTTTCCGTTGCTACGGGACCGTTCACACAGTCTTGAATAAGATTTTCCTCGGCATCCCAATCCCAATAACCAATATTTGGTTAGATCCAATAGTTTATGATCCAGGCTTCCAAGACTTCCTTGGCTCTGGGGATTCACCGATTCTCTGCCTCCTATTGGATGGGATGTTCATTATTATGAAATCTGATCACTGAAATCTGATCAATAGAATCCGATCAACAGTCGGTGATTAACAACCTGTGATTTACGATCTGTGGTTAACGAGTTGTGATTAACTAGATGTGGTTAACGAGCAGTGATTAACGAGCTGTAATTAACGACCTGACAGAACAAAAGAAAAATATATTCGTAAAAGTCTGACGAACTCACTTTTTTTTAATTATTTTCGTTGAAAGTTTACCAAAACACAATTTTCTTGAATTCTTTTAGAAATCCGGAAGTTTTATTCACCTCTTAGCAAAGCTGTCCTCCTGCTTTGTGTAGGGATGGTATGGTTAATTAGCTATCATCACCCATGAGTTCTTTCAGTGAAGCCAGTAACAGAAATGAAAGAATTCCAACTTCCTTCTTCCCCAAATGAAATATAGGCCTCAACAAAAAAGTATGTTGAAAAAATAGAATGGTTTATTTTGACAATTATTTGTCTTCTCTATCATTGATGGAAACATTTGAAGCCGAAAAAATACTTGCCTGCGGAACAATTAGGATTGATATAAAGGGACTCCCGAATAATTTAATTGATAATAAAAAAATGAAGAGGGGAGACTATATGAAGAGGAAGATGTGAGCTGAGTAGTACACATCAAATTCAATCAAGGCTACACTCAAAGTGCTCAACTTGTAATATATTTCTATGTTGTAACGGGAAAAAAACTGTTTTCTACAATTTCATGAAAAAAAATTATTAAAAAATTAATTGGTACTTTTAAGTTCCCTAATGACTGACAGTACTGAATGACTGACGGTACTTCAAAGTACCACCTACCGTATAATCAAAA
Organism: Gonioctena quinquepunctata; assembly: GCA_018342105.1. NCBI lineage: Eukaryota > Metazoa > Arthropoda > Insecta > Coleoptera > Chrysomelidae > Gonioctena > Gonioctena quinquepunctata. The sequence continues at coordinate 174,960 of JAFIRS010000719.1, read as the reverse complement.
TAAATAAATAAAAAATCTGAAAAATTCTCATAGGTTATTTTAATCCTAAATCACCCAAAAAACTAAAATCAGCCATTAGAATAAAAAAAATCCCTCAGTGCTCAACAAAGGGTTGCTTCATCAGAAAACAGAATTTTGTATTATATCCCCGTCAATCTTGCCATTCATTTGAATACAAAACGCAACTGTATTTGCAGAATTAATACGATACAATTATTGATGTAGTTTCAGATAATAAGGATGGAACTTATGTTTCGACATTATCCTGTTCACACTATTTTATGAAATATCCGTTTTCGCTGCTATTTCCCTAATGCTTAAGTGAGAATTTTCTTGTGGCATCAATACAACTTGTAACTCATTTTCCTCATTGATCCGACCACCAACAATTTCTTTTTTGTCATAAGAAGATCGAACTGATCTCTTAATTTTTCGGAATGAAGACCCGTGGAGTTCTTGCTTCTGGATATTTTTGATGGTGGATTCTGCTTGCTAATGAAGGATTTCAGTCACCTTCGCCAATACAGTAGACCATTAATAGCAATTATTGAAAGTACACGGATATGTCGAATTTTTACGACAGCGGCCTACTCGCTTCCTTATTTTTTCGAAAAAAACTTCAAAATGTCTTATTTTGCAACAAATCTCTTTACAAAGTAGACCCCATGAACCCTATATCTACAAAAAACTTTTGGAAAATGCCATGAAATGATGCCATAAAATATAGGGTGTTGCATTTGAAAAAGTCGAGTTATTGCCATTTGTAATTTGTCATATTAAAAAAATCGTAGTAGATGGAACATCGACTCCCAGTTCGCCTGCATCTCAAAATATGCGCTGAAGCCTAAGCAATCGACTGGAAAAAAGTTCCTTAAAGTTATCTCGAATGGTCCTGAAGTTATGAATTTTTTCTGTGGGTCTATGCACGACACTATTTTGAAACATAAAATCACAGAAGTCAAAAACGATTGCAGATAATTCTAAGAAACCTGGGTTCGATATATCGACTATTTAGTTGGCGAATCCAGAAATCCAAAAACGGAGGGTGGCAATTAGAAAAAAAATTAGTTGTGTATCTTAGTTTGGGACATCCTGTATATAAATAGAAATATTGTTAGAATGTGCCTCATTGTCGGACCTATCGTACAAATAAAAACATTGGATGTGTTTTCAAAATGTTAGAGATGGTACCGACTATACCGACCAATGCACATCCTAGATAAAACGATATGTACAGTGAGGACGTAAAAAGTCCTCCCCCCCCCCCACCTTAAGTTTTGAACGGAACAAGCTGTCGAGGTCGGGTAACATTCAGGTAAAAAGGTACCACTTTTACCACTTTTTGGCATAAAAATGATTGTGGTCACGTGGTCTATCCAACACCGCTTCGTTTGTGGAAATCGGCCAAGCCGTTTCAAACTGACAAGCGTTTGAAATTTGCTTCAAATATTTTACAAATACATTAGTTTAACTATTAATTGCAGCAGAATTTCAACTCCGTTACTGATTCTGGTCGATAAGTGGATTTTTTGTGGTAAAAAAGGTTCGCATATTATTTGTACTTTAAAATGTGCTTTTTGCTTAATTTTTGTATACCTTAGTTATTTTGCTGGAGACTCCAAATAGCATTTCATTTCAATCTCAGTCTAATAGTGACGTTAATCATATCGATACTTTTCACAGTTGTCATAGATTTCAGCATTTCTTTATAAATTTCAAATGCCTCGTTCTCGTCCTTTAGAAGAAAAAACCGAAGCAATTTTAATTTACGCTGAAGCTTGGCGTAATTACAATGAAGTAGAAAGAATATTTAATGAGCGCTTCCCAAATAATCCAATATCTCGTACCTACTTAAGGGAATTGGTTAGTAAATTTCTAAGGACTGGTTGCGTAACGAGGGAAAAAGGATCTGGAAGAAAATATATTTCAGAAGAACAGCAAATCGACGTTCTGGCAGCTGTTGTTAATAATCCGCAACAAACAACGAAAACGGTAGCCACGGCTTGTGACGTATCTACAACCACTGTGAAAAAATATCTTAAAAAACACAAATTTCACCCATATAAATTAAAATTTTTGCATCAATTAACAGAAGACGACCCGGATAGAAGACTGCAGTTTTGTGAGGTCATATCTGACCGCATAACCCAAAATCCAGGTTACAGTAACTCTATTTGTTTTAGTGAAAGTACGTTTTATCTAAATGGAACAGTAAATAGACAGAATGTGCGTTATTGGTCAGACGTAAATCCGCACGTTTTTCGAGAGGGTCATACTCAAACTTCAGAGAAGATCAACGTATGGGCTGGTATTTTGGGTGACCATATCATAGGTCCAATATTTATGGCAGAAAATTTAACTGGGCATCTGTATTCAAATATGCTTCAAAATCAGATCCATCACAGTATTCAAGAAGTAGTTGGGGCAAACCCAAATGAATTTACCATGGATGTTACCTTTCAACAAGATGGTGCACCCCCTCACTACCACAGACCTGTCCGAGAATGGCTTAACGAGAATTTTCCGGGACGGTGGATAGGCCGACGTGGCCCCATTAAAAGGCCAGCTGGGTCACCTGATATGACACCTATGGACTTTTTTCTGTGGGGGTACATAAAATCTAAGGTGTACGTCACGCAGCCACAGTCACTCCAGTAACTTATGGACCGAATGACAGATGTGTGTTACAGTATTACCCCGGAAACATTTAATAACGTTCGGAATGAATTTCACAACCGACTTTTTTTCTGTCAAGACGTGAACGGTGAACATTTCGACACTTGTTGAAATAGTTGCAATTGTTACTTAAAATTCTGTTGCAATTAAAAGTTAATTAGGTTTTTAATTTATTTGTGAAATATTTGAAGCAAATTTCAAACGCTTGTTAGTTTGAAACGGCTTGGCCGATTTTCACAAACGAAGCGGTGTTGGATAGAGAATCGGAAGGCCTTCAAAACCAGGAGCCACGTGACCCCCCTTTACATTACAAAAAAAATTGATGGTGCCCTCTTGACACTAGACCACGTGACCACAATCATTTTTATGCCAAAAAGTGGTAAAAGTGGTACCTTTTTCCCTTCAAAAGTTAAGGGGGGGAGGACTTTTTACGTCCTCACTGTATACACATCGGACCGGATATCCATCTGTATACATGAATTATTAGTTCTATGTTGCTTCATGTACACGAATATTACAGACAGTAATGAATGCTTTTGAAAAATAGCGAGCAAAGTTTTGTCACGATTCAAACCAGACGCGACGCGAAGCTAATAAAATTTTGATTGGAAATTCAGTTAGCCCCGGAATTGATTTAGCATCGCAGACAGCCGAATTAATTGAATGTCATTTCACTCATTATGAAATCGAATGGAACAACGTTCTACAGGAACTTGATTGTATTTGCTGGTTGCCAAAATTCAACGATTTTGTGAATTGGATTCGTGAGCCATAATCCAGGACAAAAATTAATTCGAATGCGTCGATTTCCAATTCAATACTGGCACCAATATCATTCGAAAATTGAATATTCATTCCGATTACGTTGAAAAGGGAACAGAAATACACCATATTTTGACCACACACTTCAAATTTCAAGAATTCTTTCGGGAAATTAGCATCAATTGGTTTGTTTTTTCATTTTTAGTAGAAAATGAAAACTGTCTTGATTCTCATGACGGCTCACTTCTACTACCTATACAATAAGTGTATATTGGAGGTTCACTTCCTCCTTTTTGATTTCGTCGGTTAAAAAAGAAAGAAGAAACATATTTTTTGTTGATAATTTATTGCATAAACAATCGGTTATGAAAAACCACTGAACCTGTTTTTTTTTTATTGAAACAAAGAAGGTATATATTTTTTCTGATATTTTTTATAGAGTTTTTGATTTTTAACATTTTATTGTAACAAAAAATTTTAACCATTAATTTTTAACCACGAAACAAAAAGGTATATATATATATATATATATATATATATATATTATAATTTTTTTTATGTATGATCACGCATAACTTTTTACTGAGGCGTCCGATTCCGATAATTCTTTTTTCAGTGGAATGGATGGTACTTTAAAGTTGGTCCCATTTGAATTTAAAAGATGAAATCCACCCCTAAGGGCAGCAAAATGAAGGATATTGATCACTGAACCTCTGAATTCTGGTCCGTTAACCGATTCTATCAGGCATAACTTTGTACTGGGATCTTCGATTTGGATGATTCTTCTTTTATCAGATAGGGTATACCTCATAGTTGATCATATTTGGATTTCGAATGGAATTATCCACCCTTACGGGTAGAAAAATAGGGGATAACTGATTTTTCACTTGTGAACATTGGCACACATATGTAGTTGACAATGACAGATCGCTAGTGTCATTATCACAATCATTATATTCTACGAGAGGATGGAATGATATACAAAGTAATGAAATAAACTAACCAGAACAACAAAAATTATTTATAGTACAACAAATAGTAAAAGTAGATAATCATATTATTTAACTGGTAATAGTTGAACTAAGGTGGGTAAGTAAGTATTTTGGAAGTGATCAAAAACCAAGCAGTTAGTAATTAGTAGATTTCAGCCACAAAAAATTGAAAAATAAAAACTTTTTAACAAAAAATTAAACTGACGAAATACGGAACTGAAAAGTAAAAAATAAAATAAATCTTCTTAGTCTGAATAACTAAGCTAAATTACTTCAAAAAAATTATCAGAATGTCACCGCCCAACTCGATGCCATCATTTTACGCCTTACCTAATTCATTTGCTTGTTTGTTTGGCGCCGACTCAAAATTAGTTACTTACATTAGTTTAGGAGCTTAGTTACTGAGACTAAGAAGGTTTATTTTATTTTTTACTGTTCAGTTCCGTATTTCGTCGGTTTAATTTTTTGTTAAAAAGTTTTTATTGATAATGTTTGTCGCTATCATAGTCCACGAGATAGATATGTGCATTTATATCTTGTATTGTTAATATCTCGTAAACTATTGAAGATATGGCTATGAACGTTCATGTTTCTATTCAAATAGTTCTCATTCATTTATCTTAAAACATATATTATATTTTCAGTTCATTTTAAAAAATTTATTAACATTGCATTAATCATTGCAGCTTTTATTGTTATTATAACGGGAGTCAGGATAGCGAAAAAATCAATGTTAACGTATAATGCATGTATTGTTTATGAAAAATAGCTGCAACGATGGACGGGTTGTGAGTAAATTAGCTGAACAAATAATACACAGAAAAATATATCTCTTACAGTATTTTAGACAGTTGAAGGCGGCGGTAATACCAAATGAATGAGAATTATTCAAATAAATTCTTGTGTTTCATTAACTATTACAATTAGGTTGGGAAATGATATGGAAAATTAGTATAAAACCACTTTTTTAGAGATTGATCACTTAAAACAATAATACCGTTGAAAAAAACTATTTCTGCCATACATTTTCCGTTAAAATGACTTTAAAAATCGGTAGATTCTCCGTCCGCTCGGAGTGGCATTTTGGTAGCGTGACGTCACGTTACTGTTGGGACTCGGACCGGCCACATGCATCGTGTGGAAATGACAGTCGATGAAGAAGATGTCATTGAAGAACTTTTCCTGTTTGGATTTACAGCTGTGAAAGGTAAAAATATAAGACTAATTGATAGTAATGGGAATAATATTATTAAAATCAAGAGAATGAGGATATTTTATAGATTTTACAATCCCTGTTCGTTTGTGTTGGAACTATGTAAAACTACATCAACTCATCAAATATTGAGTTATTTTCAATATTCGTAGAGTGTAGTACATTTATATTTATTTATTCACGTAATTTTGGGAACTTACAACTAGAAATTTAATGCATTACTCTTTTTTACGCCGTCGGAAACCACCTGAAAATTCATGGAACTTGTCAGTCACTTTTGTAGCAACATGTTTCAAGCAGGAGCCCTTTTTTTGTTTTCAGGTGTTTGTAAACATGAGATAGCTTTTTTAACGTGGTTATATCGCCGGAATTAAGAACCTGCTGTTACCGAAGTACCTACTGTGCTATTGGAAAAAATCCTTTTCATCTATAGTAGGAACAATATTTGATCAAACTTTCGCTGATGAATTTAGTATTTTCGCGAGCCCTGTTTTGACACAAAAATTGTGTGAATTAGCAGACCTTTGGAGTAGGTCTCAAAACGACTCTTCTTTGTGGCACGAGTTGCGATATGGTCGAGTAACAGCCTAAAATTTGCATCAAGCTGCTCATTGTATACTACTGCCTAACATCTAAGAGATTAATTATAAATGGTAATCCGATACCGTAATCATGGCCTATTGTTCAAGGTGTGAAATTCGGGCTGGGGATTCCATATAAATGCTCATTGAAAATGTGGGGCAGAACATCTTGCAGTACCCGTTAATGAATACCGAGTGTTATTTTCCATATCATCCTTTAAAGTGATGATCCTCGCAGCAAAACAATTGTGTTATTGTTAGTATGTACTTGCGACGAGTAAGACAAAACCACTTTTTTCCCTTTTTTCCTCGGAGGGTATACAAAAAAATAATTTTTGTGGTATTTTTCTTATTGAATTCTCAAAACCAGGCACATAACACCAACGATAACTCGTTTTTAGAGTTGGCATTTTGAAAATTACAGTATGCTTATGCGCGAACACTTCACAATATTAGCGGCAGCAACACAAAACTCTCGTATAAACAATAGTAGGAGACGAGAAATACCCCTCCCCACACCCCAAAACCTACCCTAAAATTTACCAAACCCGAGCCCAACACCAGGCAGGACATCCCCTTCGCCTACCATACAGGAACGGCGAGCATACCATACCATATCATACCATACCATATCATACCATACCATATACCCTATCAACAGGAAGATCTGAATATACTGTTTTAAGTTGTAAATAGTAGAATAGGCTATGTAGAATGACAATACTGAATAAACTCTTTGAAATTGGAAATTGGAAATTGGCAGCAACATGTGCTCGCTGCCTACTGCACAACAAACAGTATTGTGACGTGACGCTCTATCTCCAAGGTCATGCAGGCGATTTGGAACTCAGCGTATTTAAAACGCTGTAGCATTCTCAAAAATTGTTTAAGAAATGTAGGAAAAAAAATTTATGATAAAGTCGTATGCGTAGATTCCAAATATTCAATAAAAAAAAATTATGTCCCAACCTAATTGCAGATTTCGCTGATTAATAATATTATCTGTCTATATAATAAAAATGAATGTCAAATTGTGTTGCTCTCATAGCATAGATTTGATGTTTTTTTTTTGAAATGCTCGTTATAGTCGAAGGAAGGTTTTTACGGAAAAAAATTGGAACAGTTGCCCGGAAAATTAGAAAATTCGGGAAAGTGCCTTTTTCTAAGGGATTTTTCCATGAACTCAAGACCATTAGTCACGATTCAAACGATGAATATGCGCAATGGGAAGTTGGAAAATTCGGACAAACTGCAAAAATAATATTTTTTTCATGCACTCTCGATCATAACTGACGATAGAAACGACATATTTGGTTTATTCTTTTTTTATAGTGTTTTTCCATGGAGAAGGTTTTTATGCAATCCATTTTAATCCGGGACAATGGGAGAGCAGGATAACGGGATAACTGATTGACGTGATAGTGGGATAACTGGATAACGGGATAGCTGGATTACGGGAAGCGGGCAGAGTCACTGGTATAAACTAAATAAAACAACACAAGGAAAACAAAATCTACGTGAACGAAAGTTTTTAGTAAAAAAAAAATTAGGAAATCTAGAAATTTGGACAGGACAACATTTGTCGGGCCAGCTAGTTATAAATGATAAAAGATATAAATTGCCAATTTTTTTATTAGCAAATGCATAAATTTTGTGAGCTATGATAGCTACAAATATTAGTGTTTTATGAAATTGTTCTGAATGCTCATAACAGTAGCTATTTATAATTGTTTAAATAAAAATTAAAAAATTATTATTCCTTTTTGTATGCAAGCTTGTCTTTGAAAATGTTTTTTTTATAATATTTTTTTAAATTTTTTTTTTTTTTAAAACTAATAAAAATATTATTAATTTTTTTTCTTTGTTTATTTTAATTTTTTTATTTATGATTTAAATAACTAGTTAAGTAATTTCTATCTAATTTATTTTCGAATTTTGACAAAAAAATCATAATATTCGACCCCGAAATCCCCTAGATACCAATTTTGAATAGAATCGGTCCATAATCACAAAAATTGTCCACCATATTGGAGCCGCCATTTTGTTTTAATTCCTAATAAATAAATTATAATGCATTGTCACCGGAATTATTTACACCTGCCAAATTTCAAATCAATTGGACGATTAGAATTGGGTCAAATTTAAGTTGCAAGATTTGATCACAGACAGACACCGGGTGAAACTCATTGAAAAAATACTACTTTTATTATAAATATCTATTATTGTATTTTTCCGGCGACCTCGTATTAACGAGTCTGTTTAATCTACACGAAATCGATCGTTAATTACCCCTATTATTCTTCAATTTATCTTTTAATGAATAATTGTGATATATGCAACCGAACATACACCGAAATCGACCATTAATAACCTGTATATGGTCTATTTGGTCCATTAATGTATAATTGTGGTATAGGCAACTAAACATACACGAATTCAAATATTATTCAAATGTCAAATCATATTACCTTCGCGCTGTTAAATTTATGTATTTTAAAATTCAAATATTGTAAGTTTCCTCCTAGTGGAAGGAAAAAGATATCGAGAATTTCACGTTGACCCCAGGAATGAGGTCGACGGATTTTTTTTGTAACCAACTCGTATATTAAAATGGCGATTAATGATCGCGAACATTAACGCGCTCGCTTCGCTCTCGCGTTAAAATATCAATGAACAATGTTTTTCTATCATATAAACCGAATTGCCAATGATGAATTTCAGAAAAAGTTATTTTTTCCAATATTGTATTTACATAACTGAAAAACTTGAAAAAATATAAACAATTAAATACAAAATTATAATAATAAGAGAATGGTGAAAAGGTATCGTTGATAAATCAACAAGTTGTTTATATTCTAACTTCAAGGGGCAAAGGGGAAAAAATGCCTAAAAGAGTCGGAATGAGATGAACCAATGACGAACTGTAATTTTGCATCAGTTGCAGGCAGTTTCGCATTATGTTCATGTCGAATTTCGCTTGACAAGTATCACCAATCATTAATTCAGCTTCAGATATTTCTGAAAAACTTTTATTGGAAAACGTAATGGACTTTTCCAAGCCTGTTATCTTCTCCTCGAAGAGTTCGAATATAATAATAATGACTGGCATTTTAATGGACCGATCGGTAATCACATTTACGCCAGAATTTTAAGAGGCGCTTTTCGGAGAAAATAATCCAGGATTCTGCAATAATCTTCGAAGCAGGTAAATTGGATTCCACTGCATTTTCCCAGTTACGTGACTAATTCAATATTATCACCAAGCTGAAGTTGAAAAATAGGAAAAAATGGTCCACAAAAAACTTGATGAAGACATTCGTTATCTAAGTAAACAGAGATGACTCAAAACGAATTGTAACCTATTAAAAAGCTCACTTATTGAGTTTTTTTTTTTTTTTTTTTGGCTTGGACATTTCGTCATTCGGCCAGACACAAGTGGAATATTTTTTTTTATTAAATATATGGCAACGACACGCGGTGTTCCCAAGCGGTCACCCAACCAAGTACTAACCGCGCCCGACGTTGCTTGACTTCGGTGATCAGACGAGAACCAAATCAAAAATATATTTATTACCTATAGTTACATACTAGGTTACCCTAGGGAGGTCACAAATTACAAAACAAAACATAAAATATATACATATATACAGTCAAACTCTTGTGGGAGATCCACCGAGGGATATGCAGTATTTGTATGGGGTACTGGGAAATGTGGGGATCGCATACATCTACCTCTCCGGGTCTCCCCGGGGAGGAGGTGTTGGTCCAGTTCCAATGCTCCGCACGAATTCACAGAAGAAAACAGTGGGGGGCATCCCCGCTGGTGGTGGCAGGTAGACCCGCTTTGTGCAATGTGTCCCGCTGACAATGAAAGTTTAGCGACTCGTCACCAGTATTCACCTATACGAGTGTTTTAATTTTTTGCAGGATGATCCAGAGAATTTGATTTATCAAAGGTTATTTGTTTATATAATGTTTGTTAGTTGTTTTACCAGAAAAAGAAAATTTAAAAAACTGGTTTAGAAGTAATTGTTTTAATGATTAATCATTGTTAGCTGTTCTTATGTAATGTTTATGGCTGGTTAATAGGTCTTTCGTGAAAAAGGTCTAAAGCTTGGTAAATTAATCCACCATGTTTTCTGGGGGAGTCATGACAGGCTCTAACGCCGGTAATATCTCTGGTCAACGGACTCTTAGGGAGAAAATATTTGTAAAATTTGTATGATAACTGGTCAATGTATTCGAAGATACTTGGAATATTTGTTATATCTCTGAGTGTATCCAGCCGGATGTATCGGTCACTATTCGTGACGATACGGAGCACCTTGTTCTGCATCCTGTCCATTTTCAACAATGTTGTTTTGGGCAGGCTACAGAGCACTGGACAAGCGTATAGCATAGCAGGTCTTATGATCTGTTTATAGATCATTAGCTTATTTTCGAGTGCTAAGTTTGAGTTTCTGGCAATCAGAGGATACATTCGCTTTATAGCGGCCGATGCCCTCTGAATTGCCAGATTTACGTGCTTATGAAAAGTTAGCCGCTTGTCCAGGAGTACTCCCAGGTATCTCACGGACTCCGACTCTTCGATGTTGGTATCTTTAATTTTAAGCTTCTTGAATATTTTTATATTCTTTTTCTTTCTATAAAAATTGATAATTTCAGTTTTGTCTGTATTGAGCATTATCTTATTTCTCTCTAAATACGGCACGATCCTCCTATTGAGGTGGACCTCTACTTTCCTCGCTGCCACCTCGCTCTCAAACGAATGCGCGTACACAGCAGTGTCGTCTGCGTATACGGCTACATTCGTCTGGGCAAACATAGGAAGATCGTGTGTATATAGAGAGTATAGATGCGGGGAGAGACAGGGGCCCTGTGGGACACCTGCTCCGACCGAATACACTCTGGACTTGGTATTTTCGATTTTGACCCTAAAACTCCGTTGACTGAGGTAGGAGTCCAAAATCTTTACCATATATAAGGGCATGCGTGCCTTTACCATTTTCGCAATAAAGCCTTCAGTCCAGACCGTGTCGAAGGCTTTCTTCATGTCCAACAGGACCATGACCGTATTTTGTCCCTGGTGGAAGGACTCCTTCACCCCGTGGACAAGACGAGAACCGGTAGAATTCAACGTGGTATGGTCGTTGCCACACTTATTGAGTTATATCGATAAAAGTACATATTTAAAAAAAAAATACAATCTGGAAAGAGAAGTATTGATATTACATATTCATAACATAATAATATTCCATATTATGAATCAATTTAGTGATAATAGATTTTTTAAAAAACTATGGCGTGGCCAGTGGAAAAGGTAAACTTCAGTCTTGACACTTTTTTGGGATTACAACCTTCCACAATCTGAAAACAAAATTAAATTTATCAGGGAATCTTTGCAAGTGTAGAAGGCTATAGTCCCCAAAATGTGACAAGAATTAGTATTTCTACACAAAGACTAGTTTAAAAAAACAGTAAATTTTACTAATAAAGTATTATTTCAGATATTGCCATCAATCATCATGTGTTAGAAAGAATGGGATATTGTGAGAAACACGAACAGCATTTCTAAGTTTGTGTGAATCCCAGGGAATTGACTGAAAAAAGGTTGGTTGAGTTATCTTGAATGATTCTGAAGTTATGAATTGTTTTGTGCATGACGCTATTTTGACACATAAATTGACATAAGTGTAAAACTATTGCAGATAAATCTGAGAAAGTCGGGTGCATTATATCAACAATCCAAAAATGTTACAAAAATGGGGGAGTTGCTATTTAAAAAAACAGAACTCAGTTGTGTATCATATTTTGAGACATACTGTATATAAATGCCATAAAGTCATTCTTTCAACGAAACATTGGGTCAAGTGATACCTCATTGTCAAGGTCATTCTCAACTCTTCACGACCATGATCCTTTTTTTGAATTACAATGAATTTTGAGGTAGTTACGGGTTTAAATGAAAATATATGAATGGTCGAAGTGAGCACTTGACACATCGCCACCTGGTTATAAATTTCATCCCTAACTATCTGGAGGGTTTCGGCAGAAATGCTTCCACACGCCGTCACTATTCTCTGCTGGAGATCTTCTAAATATGTATTGTGAAAGAACATCTCGACATCTGGTTGAGTCACTCCTTATTTTCAAGTCAGAAATACTAGTAGTAATGTTCAATTTAGCAGTGAGTTTTTCATGCATATCTTAGAAGGAGAATCTGTTATCCCTTTTTACTTTTACTTCTTAATTTAGCAGATAGTTCAATTTGCTCATCTTAGAAGAGATAATTAATGCAATCAAACTTTTTGAGTCACACTAAATACTACCAAGCTGTTCGCAACACCCCAATAAACCAATTTACATAAAAAACTTAGGCAAGTTTCAACAATTGGAAGTGTTCAAGTTACAAAACAATCTGGTCGTCCACCACTACGAGAAGATTCATACATGAATTAATATGGTTGGTGAGCCATTGGTGAGGCATGCCATTCCAGAGTATACAATGACTGAATTGGCGAATATGAGCGATGTACTTCGCTCTACTGCTCATAACGTTTTGAAGAAACATAAAATGCTTCCTTATAAACTGCAAATGGTACATCAACTCATAGAAAATGATCCAGAAAGTCGGGGTGAATTTTGTGAGAGAATGTTCAACAAAATACGTAACCGATCCAATTTTCAACATAATGCTTTATTTGAGCGGGTATATTATCGCCAAAATGTTAGATATTGATTTAATAAATATCCCCACATATTCAGAGAAGGTCATAAACAGTACCCACAAAAGATTAATGTTTGGAATGAAATATTAGGTGACAAAATTGTGATGCTCCTTTTCATACAAGATACTTCAACTGGCCCTATTTACCTTGAGATGCTGGAATACTGTTATAGATCCGATGATTCAGATACCAGAACATCATGTTGAACGTTTTGATGAAATATTTTTCCAACAACACACGATTAGTTTGTTGCTGTTCGATAATATGTGAATAATGCCCATGCCGGCTATGATCCAGAATTTCTCACAATCTGAACGATTTAAATTGGCTCAACATGAGCAACCGCAGGCGTCTACATAGAACCTGTACTTTCTTTAAAACCATCAAGTACAAAAATCCTCCCTACTTACTTGATCATTTAACTTATAGAAGCGACGTACATAACCTGAATTTACTAAGAAAATTGGAGTATTCCTGGGTACTTAAATATTTGATTTGAACTTCTGAAGTGCTAATTAATTTTCACATGTGAGTTCATCAATTTTTGTTACATACATTTGCAGATCATACTTTCAAACTATAAGTAAACAAATGAAGATCCCATAAAACTCGAAGTGGTGCATGAGAATAATATGGATACTTTGTTCAAATTCTAAAGGTACAAATATAGTCTATAGTTGGATTGGTAAGTAAATAATAGTGACAGAACTGATTGTAAAATATTTACATGAGAATATTGAGAAAATGTGTAAAATAAAGGTGACTGACTACACAGTCATAAGTAAGTACATAATAGTGATTCAGATAATTTTAAAATATTTACATAAGGAAAATAAACAAAAATGGGAATAAAGGTCGCTTTAGAATCTTCAGTTAATTTTTTTGGTGTTTATTTTGTATTCAGAAGGAGCTGTATATCTCTTCTTTGTAAACTATGTAGGTACATATATTTTGATTCGTTTTTTCATGAGATTGATGGAAATGAACAGATACTTTCTTATTCAAGGTTTACTGGAGCTTTATTGAAAATTTTTTGGCAGAGGTATATATGTTTTCTATGGCCAATGTTTTTTTTGTGCACTTGTTTTGGTGTGTAGATGTGTTTACTGTCTGGTTTGGTAAGTATGATCTGAAGTTTGAAGAAGGGTATAATATTTTTTCTTGTAGGTATGTATCAGTAGATATGTGAGAAAGATAGAGTTGTCTTAGGCAAAACATTTTTATTTCACTGAATAATTCATCGGTCGGATAATTCCCCTCTTTTCTGTGGATAATTATCAAAAAGTATTTTTGCAAAGTTAGTAATTTTGTTATGTGAATATCTAAAGCACCACCCCATCCCAGGATTCCATATTGAATTCTAGATTCAATCAGAGTATAGTGAAAAAATGTCAGGTGGTAAGTTTCTAATGTATTTGAGAAGTATCTAAATCTGTAGGGGAAATCCTGAGAGTAATTACAACATTCAATGTGTGTCTGTCTCATCTGAGATTATGATCAATTGAAACACCCAAATATTTAATTTATCATATAAACACCTGCAACTCTAAATGATTTGACCTAACGATCATTACCTCTAAAGAAACATTAAAAAAACACCTATTTTACGATCATCACGACTAAAGTGACACAAATGAAGCATTCGCATAAAAAATCCGCTGAAATGTGAAAATATGCACTTTCCTGACCTCCTGCTTCCTCACCCTCGTCTTTTCTACCCCTCTCTCTCTCTCACTCTCTCCCACTCTATCTCTTTTTCACCATCACCTCGCCAAACCAAAGGTACCTACTAGATTTCTGAAATTTTATGAAATGTGATGTGCAATATACTAATTGTTTTCTATATTTTTAGCGATATTATTCCATGCGTTTTACTTTTTGTACTCGTAAATGATATCAGAGTGAAACATCTCTTTGATCTCCCTTACAATTTTCCTGTTTCCGTTTTTCCACTCCTTGCGAATGGAAGCTTCATATATCTTTGCATAAATAAATTTTTGTTTTATATTCGTTTTGCTTACTGGGAATATATCAACGTCAGCGCCGTCTGCTATATCTGGTGTATTTTTGCATGAAAAAGTTAATACGATTACTTTGAGACTTTCCATTCGGAAAAAATAAGATGAGCATTTCCCTTCGAGTAGCTTCAAGTATTAATTGGAATGGAAATACCGTTTCCACAAAAACTCGGGGTGTTTCACATTTCCTTTTCGAAAACCTTCAAACCAATTCCCAACGGAATCCAAATTGGAAAACACGTTAAAGAGTTTCTTTTTGATTACTATCGTTTCGGACGTCCACCGTCTTAATGTATTTAAAAGGTTTTCACGACGTTTCGAATGCTTGTATCTGCAATCGTCTTCAGATGAATACTGACAAGTTTAGGTGCTACTTACCAATTTATATGACTGTCGGCGCAATGATGCGTGCAATTCCGCCATGTGCAGGGGTGCGTGTCATTTCGCGCGGTGTGGTAGTGCGTGAAGTTTCGCGCCTCTGCAGCCCGCCAGAAAGAGCAATCAGGGGTTTCCATACGTTCTTGATCTCAACGCTTGGTTGACTAAAGGCGTTATTGGCTTCGATGTAGGCGGCCTCTTTGAACTTTCGTTTGAACCAATGCTCCTCTCTATGTAGAACACTTGCGTCGTCCCATAGAACTCGATGGTGCTCAGTCCAGGCGTGGTCAGCGATTCCCGATTTTGATGTTTCTCCACGTTGAATCCATTTCTTGTGCTCATCCAATCTTACCGATAACGGTCTCTTTGTCTCTCCAATGTAGGAATCTCCGCATTCACATGGAACTTCATAAATGCAATTCTTACTGATTTCATTTTTTTGTCAGGTTTGGTCTTGGTCAGGAAACTCCGTAAAGTACTGCCGGATTGGAAGCAGCTCTTGATGTTGAACTTGTTTCCGATCCTTCTGATCTTCTCGGAAACACCTCTGATGTACGGAAGGCAGATCACTGTGCTTTGTTGTTGCTCTTCAGATGTCTTCGTTCTCCGGAGTTGTTTCAATACTTTTTCTAGGAGTTTCTTGGGATATCCATTCCGGTGGAGGTCCTCTCTGATGTGGTTTAATTCGGCATCTAGTGACTCCGTGTCGTTGCATATGTGCGTCGCTCTCTCCACCAATGTTCTCACGATCCCTCTCTTCGTCGAACTCGGATGGTTGGAGCTGTAACTGAGGTACTGCCCTGTATGTGTCTTCTTTCTGTTCTGTATTTTTTGTTTAAACAAAAAATGACAAGAAATGTCAGTACGACAACAAACAAAATTGTTTTCGGTTTTACTAGTAATTAGGTACCACGTGAACTATCTCTAAAATGGTCAATTCTCGTCCATTGGAAGGAAAAATCGAAGCGATTTTTATTTACGGTGCAACGCGTGACTTTCACGAAACCGAAATAATTTTTAATGATCGTTTCCCGAATCGTCCTATCTGTAGAAAATATTTAAGGGAACTTGTAACCAAATTTATAACTACCGGTAGTGTACAGAACAAAAAGCCCCCAGGTCATCCGTCCATTCCGGAAGAACAGCAAGTTCAAATAATTGGTGAGATGATAGTAAATCCTCAACTGTGTGGAGACTTTTGAAGAGGAATAAGTATCATCCATACAAAATCAAAATGGTACACCAGTTAACTGAAGATGACCCTGATCGAAGAACAGAATTCTGCGAAATTATGACGGCAACCATTGCAAGGCATCCTACCTATCTCCACAATATTTGTTTCAGTGACGAACCTACATTTTATCTCAACGGCAAGGTTCACAGACAAAATTGCGCTATTGGAGTGACACCAACCCTCACATTTTCCGGGAAACTCATACTCAATATACAGAAAAAATTAACGTCTGGGCAGGAATATTGGGAAGCCATATTGTAGGACCTCTATTCATTGAACAAAATTTAACAGGGGAACTGTATTGGATTATGCTGGAAAATACTGTTGACCGAAATCGTCGAAGCGAATCCTAATGAATTCGATATGGATATTGTATTTCAATAAGATGGAGCACCACCACATAACTACGGACGGGTAAGAAACTATTTGGATAATACTTTACCCCGTCGAGGTCCTACGGAATGGCCAGCCCGCTCGCCAGATTTGACACCTGTAGACTTTTTTTATAGGGCTATTTGAAGCAAAAGGTGTACGAAACTGAACCTGCTTCAATATTGGATATACGGCAGAGAATAATAAATATTTGTAGAAATATCGACGTTACTGTGTTAGAAAATGTTCGGCGTGAAATATCGCATAGGCTGTGCTTATGTCAAGCAGTTCAAGGCAACCATTTCAAGCATCTTCTGAACTGAACTCAGCTTCTTTCCCCAAATTATGAAGTTAAACGTCGATGTATTCAGGCATTTATTAAATGTTCCGCCATTTTGTAGTAGGTGGAGATATTGACTTTATATTCTAGGGTTGTGAAGTAATCGTCAGGAGCTCCAAAAGGATGTGTCACAAGACCCCCCTTTCAATTAAAATTTTTTTCCCAGATGGCGCCCAGTCGCCATCTTGAAAGTTTTATCTGTCAATTTTACTCCAAAATGTAGTATTCATGCATCCATTTCATTATCCCAAGTTTCAATTTTTTGAGTTGACCCGTTGAAAAAATAAAAGGGGGGGGCATTAAATAAAAGCACTATATACATAGGGGGAGATAGGGCACACTGATACATGGAAACATTGATGCAGTCTATGTTACTGCAAACTGTAAACACCTGAGAGCTTAGTATGTTCATCAATAGATGGCTCTATACGTTCGAAAACGAATACGTGATACAGGTACGTCTGCGATGGCAGCTTGATTTACTGCGAGTGACCATAAACTTTTCGTTCTTCGAAGTTTATTTTACGATTTCACGTTTTGCGTTGTTATTGGTGGTGTATACTTAAGTACTGGTCTGAGGTGGCATCAGCGGTAAGAGAACATTTACAGTAGCCAAGATTATATGCAATTGTTCATGGTTCCTTTTCTTTTTTGTTGAGAGGGGCATTCATGAAATATGGCGACGAGGGGCAGATTTATACAACACCTTCCGTTGTACTTTGATACGTATCAATCTACCCCAAAATAATTTATTGATTAATTTCATATATTTTTCGGTGATAATGGTGCGATCTTATGAGAAGAAAACCGAGAGGGTCAATGTCGACGAAAATGGTGTATCTTCAGCAATATCAGCCATTCTGGAAGGAAGACTATCCATTAGAAAAGCTACAGAAAAATGTAATTTAAAATCAGCTACTTTGTAGCACATAATAGAAAAATCGAAGTCTGCTGCATCAATTTCGAACCAATTAGACCACTAACAAAAACTACCAAGACATATATCAGAAAAGAAAGGGGAAAGAAAAAGGAACGTCAATGATTTACAATGTTACGCCAAAGAAAGACCGAATCAAGGAATTGACAAGAGTGAAGGAAAAGAAAAGAATCAATAAGGAACAGAGAAGCCAGGAAGCTATTGATGTATATTCAGAAACAAAAATGTATCAAAGAGTAATTGCCAAATTGCTGGAAGATAGCGAATCGACAAGTTGTTCTGATGAATTTGAAACCACATATCATCAGATTAAAATCTCTGTGAAACGTAGTAAGCATTTTCTGCATCAAAAGACATTTTCTGCTGTACAACATAATTTTTGATTTTTGCCAGGGGCGTTCGTGCAGGATTTGCACCTAATCATTTTAAAGAGAAAAGTGATACGCCACTGCTTTTTTGGGAACAATAATTTTTGTAATCCTCATTCCTTTATGAGCAACTCTGGTATCCTGATTCTTTTTCGTTTGACGTACGTTTTTCACATAAAAAAATAATTTCATTCACTTGCATCTCGCTAGACCACTTTATGTAACTTTAAACAAAAAATTATTGAAAAGAATAATTTTTAAACGGTAAAATTTCAAAATTAAATTAATATAAATAGATTTTGGAATGCTAACACAGAATTACCCTGAACGCACAAAGAAATAAATCAAATTAGATGTTCAAAATGTGAACCTCCTACAAATGAGCATGCCTCTGTTCTTTTTCTCATGGACTCACGTACTCTTTGGAAAATGTCGGGACTGTTTTGATAGTTTCTTCAGTATGAATTGGTGTGCTGTGAACCAATAATATTTTAAGGAAACCCCACAGGAAATAATCTAAACTATTGAGGTCCAGGCACCTAGGTGGCCATGCCTGTGGTATTCCGCGACCTATCCAGCGATTATTGTAATTTTGGTTTGAATATTCGCGCGTCAGAGCACTGAAGTGCGCTGGCATATTCCACCCCACACGTTAACGGAAAACTAACTGCTCCTGGTGACGGGATTCCAAGATTGCATGTGGATTTAGTTCAGCCCAAAAATGATTATTAGGAATGTTTTGGATGGCGTTTCTCAAAAAATTGGCTTCATTGGTAAATAAGATTTCAGTACCAAATAATGGATTTTCATTCATTTTGGAAAAAAACATTGGCAAAAGTTCATCCGTAATGGAAAGTCACGAGGGAGTAGCGCCTGAGCCCGTTGGATATGGTAGGGATATAATAAAAAGTCATGGAGAATTTTCCAAACAAGAATATGTGAGATTTTCAAATTGTTCCCAATTTCTCGTGTACTCAATTCGAGGTCTTCCTCAATTGAATTCAAAACCGCTACCACAATTTTTGGTGTTCTTACAGTACGTTGTACTCCTTTTAGATGATTGTCTGGTTCCAAACTTCTCTTTTCGTACAACCTTCTATAAATGTTTGAAAACGTTCGTGCATCCGGAATATTTCTATTTGGAAAGCGGTCTTCATACAACCGCCTGGCTTCCAGTGCGTTACCATCAGCAAGCCCATACCTATTGTTAATTTTGATGACTTAAATACGTGACAACTAGACTAGGTAGACAACTGTCAAAACTGTTCAGCTTTACGAGACGAAATCTGCTACTTACCTACTAGATACGTTTTTAATCCTTGATAATACCCAATTTTATAACAACGTGCAATTGAATGAATTTTATTTTTTTATGCGAAAATCGTACGTCAAACGAAAAAAAATCATAGGAACAGATTTGCTCAGAAAGGAATGGTGATTTCGAAAATAATTTTTACTTAAAAAAAAGCAGTGGCGTATCACTTTTATCTTTAAAATGATTCAGAGCAAATCCCGCATGCACGCCACTGGCAAAAATAAAAAATCATGTTATACAGCAGAAAACGCCTTTTGATGTGTACTACGTTTCATAAAAATATCTAAGGTCATACTAGAGGTTATCATAAAAAAAAATCTTAAAACTTTAGCACCCTGTAGTTCAAAAGTTGAGAGCCTTAGGATATATGTTCATATGCAGTTTTTTTCTCAAAATGGACCCAGGAATAAACTTCTCAAATATTAGCATGTTATCAAGAAACCCAAACAGACAATCGCTGTAAATTATCATTATCATAATCATATAATCAATCATAGAATTATCATTATCATATCATAATCGATAATGATCATTTGCCATATCTTTATCTTTTGTATGAGGTTTTCTAGTTCGTATTAAATAGATGCCATTTGGAAACAGTTTATTTTCCTTTGAGATCCATAACTCATCACTATTCCTCTTTCTAGAATTGAATATTATAGAACGTCCCAATTTTCCGCAATATTTTAACATTTCTCGAATTCAAAATTGTGTAATGTAATATATATGTGAATAAATCGAATGAATATAGTTTAAAAAAATGGATCTGTGAAAAATCTCAATGGAGTTCCGAATTCAAACTGGATTATTCCGATTTTTTTTTAATCCTGTCGTTTTTCTTTTCATCTTTGACAGCATCAAAATACGAATCAGAATAAGAAATATCAAAATTTCGCATGAAAAATCAATTGGTTTTGAGAAATTTGACTTTTAGTTCTTCATAAGTATTTTTTTTTATTTTGGTGGGAGGAAAGTTATTCTAATAAAAGATGATTTGGTGATTCGGTAAGTGGAATGGGAACATGATATTAGTGAGGTTTTAGGATTTTAAATTTGAATTCAGATTCTCATCTAACCATTATTTTTTCAAAATCGATTGTTCCTTGAGGCAGAAAATTATGTATATTTCAAAACTGTCTCCAAGTAGTACTTTCAAGAACATGTTTTCAATTCAAAAACAAACAAATCAGTTTCAATTGATTTAATGTTAACAATTTAGAATTTTTTTACTTACTATTAAACTTCCCTAAAAGCGAACACATTTTTTTTTCTATACGCCTTCTATCATTTCTTCCTACCCTTTTCAATTCTCTAGGTGTGATTTCTCCGCACGCTTGGATTATCATCACACGGAGATCTTCCCTATTGGTTGGTGTACTTCTATAAGATTTGTTTTTCAGCGTTCTCCATCAATAAAAATCAAGTGGCGTTAGATCTGGGGATCGTGGTAGCCATACAACGAGAGGGAAGATCCGGGGGTGTTTTCATGAGACGTGAGACAAATTTGGATTTTTCAGAACATAACATTTTTCAGCGAAAATATGGATTGGTACTAAAGTTGATGTCCTGTTTACGACTCCGTAATAAATGTTGACCTATCTTGCCCCTACTATTATTTTTTGCAAATATATATATATATATATATATATATAAATAGTTATTAGTTCATATTTTTTCTAAGTGAATTGATATAGAAACTATAGAAACTTTGTAAAATTCGACAAAATTCTGGATAGCGCCTCCCGCCTAATTTCAGGTAACCTGCTCAAAGGAAAACTTCGGCAATTGCCGAATGCAATAAACATTTAACTTCACATTCGAATAAGGTATAATGTTGAACTGATTGTGTGGTAAATGTACACATTGCAGTCTACCTGAGATATATATTCAATTTGAAAGGGAAGAAACCAACTAACCTTGTTATATCCAAACTGGTGAACTGGTGAAAGTCAGCTAGTTGAATTCATGCTCTGCGTTGGGGCACTTATCATAATTATCACAGTCACTTGTAAAAAACAAACAACACTAGCAGTATTGAAAAGTGAAACATTCGCAATTGAATATTGTTTTGAAAAATAATATCACGACCATTGTAGTCATTCAGAACACGTGAACTGAACACTGTTGCCAAGCAAGATTCTCGCATGCACGGTTTACAAAGCTGTCTACGAACGAAAGTTTGTTAGATTCTACTAGTGTTTTCTGATTGGCTGGTGAATGAAAGATCTCAAGATATCTATTAACAATTAATCAGAAAACAGTACGCGATGTGCACGAGAATTAATTTAAAAATTATTGCCTTTTTCTTTTCAAACATTTGCAATTCTATCAAAAAATAATTTATATATTGATATATCTAGTAGGAAAACAGTGCCCGGACAGTGATTAGCGACTCCAGAATCCAACTAAAAATTGAACTTTACTACTTCATTCATAAATGCGACCAGTAATTCATCTTATCTCCTACTATTCAAAATACGCTCGGAACAGCTCGGTGTTTAGTTTCATGTGAAAAGTATGACTGTGTGCACGTATCGATATAATCGATGAAAGAAAATTGTATTTCGTGCATAAAATAATTTATTAAAATCGTAGCAAAGCGCTTTCGGCCCTTAGGTCATCATCAGTGCGTACCTGTAAGTGATATTGATAGTAACTTGTTCTCTATCAATATTACTTATTCACAGGTACGCACTGATGATGACCTAAGGGGTCGAAAGCGCTTTGCTGCGATTTTAATAAATT
This sequence comes from Gonioctena quinquepunctata, assembly GCA_018342105.1. Taxonomy (NCBI): domain Eukaryota; kingdom Metazoa; phylum Arthropoda; class Insecta; order Coleoptera; family Chrysomelidae; genus Gonioctena; species Gonioctena quinquepunctata. The sequence goes on along the minus strand of JAFIRS010000719.1, from coordinate 152,301 downwards.
ATTTTATGCACGAAATACAATTGTCTTTCATCGTTTAGTTTTAAGAGCCAGCAAAAGACAAGGACAATAATGTTCGAATTAATTCTCCAGCTTAACGCGTACTGTTTTCTGATTGGTTGCTAATTTGGATCTTTCATTCACCAGCCAATCAGAAAATACTAGTATAATCTAACAAACTTTCATTCGTTGGCAGAATTGTGAACCGTGCATGCGAGAATCTCGCTTGGCAAAAGTGTCCAGTTCACGTGTTCTGAATGTCTGAATCACTACAATGGTCGTGATACTATTTTTTTTAACAATATTTAATTGCGAATGTTTCCCTTTTCAATACTGTTTGTGTCGTTTGTTTCTCACAAGTGACGGTGATAATTATGATAAATGCCTCAAAGCAGAGTATGGAGTCAACTAGTTCTGACTTTATAACCACTTTGTATATAGCAAGGTTAGTTGTTTTCTTCACGAAATTGAATATATCTATCTCAGGCAGCCTGCAATGTATACATTTACCACACTATCAATTCAACATTCTACATTATTTAAATGTCGAGTAAAATGTTTATTGCATTCGGCAATTGCCAAAGTTTTCCTCTGAGTAGGTCACCTGAAATTAGGCGGGTGGCGCTACCCAAAATTTTGTCGAATTTTACAAAGTTTTTTTTTCAGATTTTTAACCAGGGTAATTCGTTATAAAATACACTCGTCATTTATGGATGCGCAAGAGGTTAGATTACAACCTGTATATCCTTGTGTAATTTTGTGCAATAGATGAGTGGAATGCTCCTTAATTTAGAACTCTTATTTCTTTATGGAATGTCAATCAAACCTAAAAGAAACTAGTTCTTTATATTTTTTTCTTTGGATTTGGCTCTCAGATTATGGTATTTCTAATCCCAATTGGACCGACATAAAAAGTTTCGAGAAGGAATTCTCTTCCACACGACTGAACATTTTTATGATTGTACCAGGAACGCTTTGAAAGTAAAAACACTGGTAGTATATAAATTTCCCATTTGCCGGGCAGTGCATATGAACACTCCTCGTAGTGCTCTTATTTTTATTGACGTTCCAATTGGGATTGGAATAACTATACCTAGAAATATTTGTAGCATTTAGGGAGATCTGAAACCCTGTACAACTTTTGATAGTATAGTTTAAGATTTATATGGAATAGAAATGCTGTTTGTGTTTTCCAACGGAAATATGTAAAAAAAATGTATGACAACTCAGCTTGATTGATGACAATTTCATGAATGATAAATAAGTTGAAGTTTACCTTTTCGAATGGTGGCGCCATCGGGTTTTTTTACGATGAACTTGTGAGTTTTCAGTAGATTTTTCTATATATACCTATTATTTGTCAGATATTCCATCTCAATCTTATAATGTTGTATTTATTCTCGAGATTAATCTCCAAAAAGAAATATTGAAAAACTTGAGAAACTACAAAAAATTTGGGATATTACTGAAAAACAATAAAGGTAGTGAAAAGGTTCAAATATCCAGGGACATTTGTAAATATGAATTTCCTGGTACTCAGTTTATAATCTGAAACCACTTTATACACATATTATCCCAACAATACCGTACAACAATGAATGAATAAGAATTTCCGAAGTGTGTTGAGTTCCTGAATAACCCTTCCGCCTACATTTCCTTTTATTTTTCATCGCTGAGCGCAGACTCTACTCTACGAGAGTTATTCATCATAGTTTGAAACACCCCAGCTTCGATATGCTAGACATCTTTTCACTGAACATCTGCAAGTCATTTGATTAGGTGTTTATTATGACAGCCCAAATTGAGATTAATAAAACCGTCGCATCAACGCCCTGTATCATATATCACACAAATTTATTCTGTTTCTAATTCGTGAACCAGCATCATGAATTCATTATCTAGGAAATTGAGAGAGTAGCACGAGTGTGTGCATTCATACGAGGGTAATTGTCTACAATAGTACAGTGAAATTAGACAATTATCAGCCGGAGAAACTCCACATGACTTTTCAGTGTTTTGAATCCAGATTTAAATTTTGGCACAATTGTAATCATATGAGATTTTGCTTCACGTTGAAGATATCAAAAAAAGTTAGTTGGAAAATTTGTGATGTTTTAGTTTACAATCGTAAAATAATAATACACGTTTATTAGAAATAAAAAGGTACATATGAAAGGTACATAAACATAATAGGTAAATAAACATGTGTAATCCACTATAGGCAGGGCCTGTATCTGTATCTGCATTTAAGGAAAAAAAGGGAAAGAGGTTATTTGGCGATGGGGCTTGTAGAAGCAGAGTATAACCAAAAACATCCTTTTCCTACGAGTATGTGGAAAAGTGCACTTTCTTTAATGATTTGTCGTATGGAAAGAAGCACTTCTCCGCTCTAGTGCGGTAAAGTACATTTTCTACACCCGTACTATAATAATACACTTATATGCCCATAATCCGTTTCATAATGAGATCCATTATGATACAGATTTTTCATAACGATACAGATTTTCAATCAATAGAAACCCATAATTTTTCAATAAAGCATGCTGTGCATTTGACGTTTGTCCTAGATTCCTATCTAATTGTATATTTGTCAAAATCAGTAGGTATTACATTTTCGTAGAATATAGCTAAACTTCGATATAGATATAGAAGATATAGAAGAATTACCATCGACTCCTCCACACATATCGGAGAAAGCAGAAAATGCAGTACAATAGTCCGGAAAATAGGTTTTTTTTGGAGGAATAGACAACATTCTAGGACGAGCCGTAGGCGAGTCCTGGAAGTCTGTGAGTCCAAAAAAAACTATTTTCGGGCGTGTTGCGTACAATATTTTTTCGGCAACCGTGTAGAATAACATTTTAATTCTTAGTTGAATTAAACAGAACAGAAAATACTACATATTAACAGAAACATTCTAATTCTTATTTATATTAATTGGAAATTTCCCAAGGAACATTTTCAAAGTCACTATCGCTGCTGCTTTCCATATTTTATTGCGAATTGCGATAAAAAAACATGCAAACTTTTGACAACTAATTTCATATGAACTGTCAGCCGTTATTTCGTTGCTATGGTAATGATCAACTGCATTTATCAAAACCATACCTACCGAGATTTTCATATTTACAATGACAACAACGACGTGATACTTCCCGGACTAGGCCGGAAAATGCTACTTTCTCAAAGAAAAAGGGTCTGGGAAGTGGGTACATCCCGGACGGTTGCCGAAAAAATATTTTACCCCAAAAATCTGAGAAAGTGTACGTAAAACTATATCAACGGTTTATGGACTGGAGAAATACAAATAATATTTCGACATTCTCCGAAAATGTTTTGATTGCTTATTTTCAAGAATTGATGGAAACTATGAAATCATCTAGTACATGGACACATTATTCAATAATAAAATCATAATATAGACATTTCTAAATATAAGAAGGTACAAGCTTTATTAAAGCGAAAGTCCGAAGGATATGTTGGAAAAAATCAAAAATATTTCCACCTGAACAAATAAAAACGTTTCTCGACGAAGCACCCGATGAAAAGTTTTTATTTATAGAAGTAAGTATCTACCTAACATTGCATTTTTTTAAATTTTGTCATGATTACATTTTCCATTCGACTCATGCATGATATATTTCATTAATGTCGAGAAAACTTGATAAGTTAACTCGTGGCGAAGCGGGCTAAGGCGTTAGATTTGAACTATATACTACAGTATGAGACGCGGGTTCGAAGATAGCCTAGGTCATCCTGCTTTTTATTTCTTTTTTTCTTTTCTTTATTTCCTATTGTTGTATTTTTTTAATTTATCTTTTTGTTTTAGGTAGCAATGATTTTTGGAATAATGAGAGCATGTCGAAGGCATGAACTACATGACCTAAAATGTGAAAATGTCAAAGATATGAATGGAATTTTAATTGTTAATGTGGTAGAAACTAAAACAGAAGTACAACGAACATTTACAATTACCGGCAAATACAACGAAATTAGTAAAAAATATATGAATCTACGGCCGAAAATTTGCCCCAACCCTTGTTTTGTCGTTAATTATTTTAATGGAAAATGCACAAAACATTGGTATTAATAGATGTGGTAATTCAGGGAAGCAAATAGGAACATATTTAAATCTGCCTGATCCGAATTTATATACAGGGCATTGTTTTCGAAGGACATCTGCAACCGTATTAGTTGATGCCGGTGGTGATATTACTGCATTAAAACGTCATGGTAGCTGGAAATCCAATTCAGTGGCGGAAGGCTACATTGAAAATTCGGTTCAGAATGAAATCAGCATTTCCAATACAATATTGAACTATATTGACACTAGCAATAATGAAATAAATGTGAATATTCCTTCCACTTCCAGATCAGTGGGACCTGGAATAAACTTTTCAAACTGCACAATAAATAATCTTAATATTTTCAAGAAATCAGATTAATTACAATTATTATGTTCAATATAAATATAATTAGAATGTTCATAGTTTTCCTATATCGATGGTAATACCCGAGGTAATACCATTCATTACAATTTAGAATATTTTTATAGAAATACGAGTAATTACTGTTATTGTGTTCAATACAAATATAAATATAATATTTATAGTTCTTCATTATTTATTGGGTGAGAAAAAATAGCGTATGCAACTCTCATGTAATGGTTATTAATACACTCGCATAAACCATACGAAACAATCATTACATGATTGTTGCATAAGATACCATTTCCGTACGATTTCAAAATACTCAGAATTATTCAAACGAATATGTATGTGAGACTCCTCAACTGATCACAAAACGATGGTACTCAAGTTCTTAGGCAATTTCTTTTTTCGGTGAAACCCTTCTAGTTGACTTGTATTGCTCATACGGAGATATTTGATTGACACTACAATACTCTGATGCCTAAAACCCTAATTAAAAATGAAAACAATGAACCGTGTGCCATTCGGAACGCAGCGCAGCACAAACACACATTGTGAGATAGCACAGTGGTACATTTTCATGTTTCATGCTAGTCGCGCAGTCGATGCGACCAATGATAAATGAACCACGTGTAATAGTTTGTACTGTTTGTAAACATAACCAAACTTGAATCGAGCGAACTTGAGCGAGTCCGTAGTCCGACTCGCACTTGGCCGAATTTTGGGTGGCCGTGCCCACAACCTTTTTTGAGGGCTGGATCCGCGCCTGCTCTGACGTGTCATTGAAGTAAAATGTCTAATAAACTGAGCTCAAAAAGGTATATGCGTGTGTTTCTGCAAATTTCATTGTGATCGTTAGAATGATATTGGTCCAAAGAGATTGTAAACATTTTGTAAGATTCAGCGGACTTCCTACATTCTTCAACTTTTGCGTATAACTTTTTAAATTGGTTGACAGTACCGAATGACAAGTTCATCCATCTGAAGATACATGGTAAATGGGCACCGGCGGCTGGTCAGGTTGACGAGAGTCTTATCGATATCTGAGCCAAGCAACGACGGGCGCGTCTAGTACTTGAATGGGTGACCACCTGACAAGGAAGGAGCGCGTTAAATGCCCTAACAACTGTGGCATATTCGCAGCTGCAGGCGTCTTATCAATGAGCACGAGGTAAGACGATAGATATGCCGTTCTTCGGAGGGAGCGTTAAGATGGCGGTCCCGAATCCATAAATGTTGAGCTCGTTGAAGAACCCTACCTCTGAAACAACAGAAGATTCGGTAAAATTTCCGGTAGGGGAAGTGTGCTCACCGGCGTCGGTGTTTATCCCTGGTCGCAGAAATAAATAGGCCGACGTTAAATAAAGCAATAAAAAAATATACATGGTACGTTCATTCTACGAGTACATTCTCTCGTTACCATCGAATCGGGTAAAAAAGTAGCGATTGTTAACTTCGACAAAGCAGAATTACGGTACCCCAAAGTTATATTCAAATTTAATCTTCAATTTCATAAAAAAAATTTACAATTCGGAAGATTGATTAAGTGACATTACATCAAAAATATTGGATGCTGCCGATTCTAAAAGTAGCTAGTTAGTTTCAGAAAGAATTTGCACCATTTGAGATGTGGTGTAAGGAGAAAAATACACTATCACTGAAAGAAGAGGTATTTAAAGTATACTTTCACCACTTATCAAGAAACCTTTTCCCGTCAATCTTGTGTTCGAAGTACTCAATGATTCAATTTATTGTTTAATTGAAGAAAGGCATCGATATAAGCAAATATTTTAAATTAACGGCATATCTGAAAAGACTGAACAAAAGTTTTATACCCAAGAAATCGAAGGTTTTCGAAAAACGGGAAATTGATAAATTATTATGTGATGCTCCGGACAACGACTTCCTCTTGATGAAGTTTTTGAAATCGCTGGTGCATGCCGTCGCGAAGAATTGATGAATATGACGATAGACGATATTGAAGACAAGAAAAATGTTCTTGTTATTACCATCCCGAACACAAAAACCAACATTATGGGAAAATTTGTGGTTTGAGACCCCGAAAATGAAATATCAAGCTACTTAGAATTATACAAAAAGTATGCCAGTATGCGTCCTTATCATCTTCAAATCAGGAAAATGCACTTGAAAATGTGTGGAAATTGATACTTTTGGCAAAATGCCATCAAACATTGCTGGGTACTTGGGCCTCCGAAATCCTGCGATTTACACCGGTCACTGTTTCGTCAGCTACAATGTTGGCTGTCTCTGGGGCCAACATCACCAACATTAAAAGGCACGGTGGATGGAAATCTGCATCTGTGGCAGAATCATACATCGAAAATTCGCTCGAAAATAAAAAGCAGATTGCTTATCATATTCTAAAAAAATGTTCAAACACTCCAATACCAAACTCCAGCTCTCCATCGACATCAGTTTCTCGAGAAGCAGCATCCTCACCTGGCGATAATTCAGCAAAAATCCAACAAGCTTTCTTTCATGACACAAGGAGAGCCGATCGGCGTTAAATTTGCATAATGCTACCAATTGCACATTTAATTTTGATATTATTCAGAATGAGTTTGAATTGAAAATAAATGAAAATTATATTAGGTATCCTTTCTTTATCATAAAATTTTTAGATATAATATATTTATACTCGTAGAAAAAACGTTGTACCTAACATATGAGGAAATGGTCTTATCCGTACTTTGTTAGGTAAATAACTATTTCGATATGGTGATTTCCCTAGTTACCTTGAAAAATTCGAAATATTGCACATATTGGCAACGCTGTAATCTGTCATCTTGTGACGTTATTCTCTTTTGAACGTGAACAGACTTATATGACTCGTGATTTTGTTCAGGTTTCAAAAGGCGTTCTAAAATATACTTATTTGTTGAGCGACGATTCATAATAAACTCTGTGCTATGTATCTTATGTTCAACATCTACTAGAACCCTCTGGAATAACGACGTTATTATGTTGTGGTTTGATACCAATATCAGCAACACTCCGATTCTATCTTGAAGAAACGTGAAACTTAATTGTAATCGTGTTATTTTTGACGTCCATCAGTAAACATCCAATTCTAATATTGTAGGGGCCGTCATCGATTTCTAGAATAACTGTGCCCAGTGATTCGGCTTGAGATGTCGTTATTAGATTTACCGGTGATTTGGTGTCGATGAGGACTCTTTCTTGGCCTTGATTTATTCTAATCGAGACAGACATCGTCAGACAGCGCTTTTCAGATTTTTTTCGTTGTAATGTTTTGCTATAATGTTCCTTGAGGTATCATTTGTTGCAACTGGTTTTGGACTATCGCGAGCACGATGTTTATCCCCGAAAAAAATCAGTTCTGTTATTTTCGTTAGTTTTTTCCCTGACTGTTCAGTGAATTGTATGCCCTGCGATTAGTGCTGAAATATGTGCTTCAAGAGCAATCTGCCTATCCGATTTCTCAAAAGTTTGGTAACAGTATTCATAAGGTTGTATAAGTTTTGTGCCAGAGAATAACCATGATATACGTTATCAAACTATGTTCGTCAACCTAACCTCATACGATAGATTCCATAGTAAATGCTTACGATTCGATTTACCCTTTTGATTTTAGTTTTCTGTCGCGTAACTTTTGATGGATGTCATTTGTGGGCAATGTTTTTCCAGATTGATTGAAAACTTTCTATTCCAGAAGATTTCATGAATGAATTGTCATTCCTAATCGAACCACTGTTTGAGTTTCAATTTCGCGTTGTTTTTTCGTCAAGGTGATACATTGACAATGTGCATTAAACGAATTCTGTGAATATTTTGCCAGTAATGATTTATTTTAATTCAAGCATTCTGTATTCAGCCCGCATTTGCATTTGTGTTCTTCAAATTCACAGCCTCAGTTCATAAATTTGCCGTTTAAACTGATTTGTTTGGGATAGGATAATAGGGTTGCGCTTAATATAACTAGAAACACTGACTCGATAAGGTTTTGATTTTGGAGGGACACCACCTGTTGATTATACCAGAGCTCCAATCTCTGTGGTAAATGGCGCCGTTCAAGTATGTTTGTATCCTCGTTCAATAACAAAACCTAATTTTTGACATCTTCGTTTTATATGAAATTATTTTCTCTGTTCTATCGGTGTCTAGGCGTTTTTCCTTCTCTTTGATTTGAAATCTTGCTAAGCTTATTTTTTATTTCGTTCTTTCAAAAATCACGTCGTTAATCAGTTCGTTAGTGCATAAGGAAGTGTTAATTTTTGAATATTGTATTATGTAAGAAAACTTTTTATAAAAAAATGGGCCTCATTTGTATTTTGTGTCGACAGCCTAAATCCGTTTATTCTTAATTTCTTTCCTAATTCTCCGCCTGTTAAAATCTTGAAATGAAAATTCAGTTAATCTCAAACTCAAATTGTACAAAATATGAACCACAACAACGGTGCTTTCTTTGCGCAATGTTCGGGGGTTCTAATTCTAGCTTTGCTATTGGTGAAATTTGGCAGACGTCAATTTTCAACCTGCCATTGGCTATTGTTAAAATTAGAACCCGCGAAAAACTCACCTCAAAAAGAAAGCTGATGAAATAAATACACCCTGAGTAGATTGTTGTTATAGTTTACTGAATTGAAACCGGAAACGACATTGGCGCCATATGAAACGCCAGTAATCTCTTTTATCAAGTAGGCCTAGTGTCGCCAAGTTGATCCCAAAGTTTTACAGGTATAAGTGCAAGCACCAGGGTTTTTAGACATAATAATAATAATAATAATAAATGGACTTTATTTTACTTGGCGAAGTTTAGCTCATAGCTATCTTTATTGCGCAATGACATACGAATAAATTTTTGGGGAGCAAATAATTGGGAGAATGAAAAATATATTATATATATATATATATATATATATATATATATATATAATATATATATGAATGAATGAATGAATGTTTGTTTATTCAGGAAATCAAGAAAGAAATCATACATTTAAAAAAATTATATTATAATATAACAAATACAGCATGAATAAATGGTAAGAGAGAAAAAATTGCATATTCTATTTTATAGCGATGTAGGTACAATATATATATATATATATATATATATATATATATATATATAAATTGTTATATAATAATGAATTGAATAATAATAGTTGTTGCTATATAATGAAGATTGCTTATGATTTTTATGCTATTCTTTGTGAGCCAAATTGATATTGTGTAGATAGATATTTTCGCCCTGTATATGTATTGTATGCTGTAATAATAATTGCTAGCGAACGTCACTGTTCTCTCGTCACGCTGCTGCCAATTGTTATCACTTTTCTCACCACGGCTAAGCAACAGTTGGTACGCCTCTTACCTCAGATAGCCGGTTCAGGCAATAGAGCCACTAACCACTGCTGTCTGATTTCAATTTATTCAATGGTCATCGGTATGATTGTTTATCATTGTAAGAAAACAAACAACAAAGTATCAAAAGCAATTATTTCCTTTATTCAGGAAGACTTAATTTTACCTGGCCTACGAGAAATAACTTATTCTAATGTGAATCTACAAATATTCACGGATAATCATAAAAATCAAATCATGGATAGATAGACACAACCTCACTTTTCCTTAAGAGTGAATTTTTCTGTTATAGTTCAAAATAAAGTGAAATAAAGTTCTTCAGATGTGAAATACGTTATTTGTGAAATTGTTCAGGACCGGATGTGCACTATTAAAGTTTTTATACCTGCTGGAGATGTCAGTGTTCAAGATATGCCCTGAAACTGGATCCCTTCTCACTCCAAGCGCTATCAGGAACTCCAATACCATAAATCAGGAACCGTACATATGCAGAAATCAGCTTTGGACTCTTGGATATGTTGTATAATTAAGGTAATATTGGTTTTGTTCTTCAAATGTTGGAATTATTTCATTTTTCTTTCTCTCAAAATGTTGCGTGGCATTCCCTTGTAAATTTCTTTTTCGATCTTTTTTTGGCTTTGTTTGTTGCTCCCTTGGATACCAATTTTCCCTCTTCTTTTTCATTTGAATGTTTGAATTCGCGCACCAAATTGTCACATTTCACTGTTTGGGTTCATCTTATATAATTTATATATACAACTATTTTCCCATTCTTATTACTATGTACAAATTTCAATAATAATTGCTTATGACATGACCCCGTTGTTGTTATTTTCCATATGACCATCTATTCCCTGATTGGCTATTCTCATCAAGAAGTTTGCTGTTCCACCATTGGCTACTTTTAGTTAGCTACAATTTCATATACTGTATGTTTCAAATTTATAAATGTGTTGATCACTTTTTATTCATGAAAATTTTGTAAATCTAGACTTTTTGTTGTCTTTTTACCAATTATGGGTTATAATCATTATGACAGTGTATGAAATTGATTGTGTTATAGTATTTTGACATTTTTATCTATCCATATTATACATAGGCTTACAAATAAATAGAACTTCCAAAATTATGTCAAAACAATCTCTTGAAACTAATAACTATTTAGTAATTATTCTTTTTGTGTGTTTTTTCCTTTTAAAACTTATAACTGGCATAACATAACATAACAATATATATATATATATATATATAATATATAAAATTCTCGTGTCACGGTGTTTGTAGCTAAACTCCTCCGAAATGGCTCGACCGATTCTCATGAAATTTTGTGTGCATATCGGGTAGGTCTGAGAATCTATCTATCTATTTTTCACCCCCCTAAATGTTAAGGGTGGTCCACCCTTAGTTTTGTTTTTTTATTTTTTAGACAAAAATTTTTGTTTTGATTTTTTTATGATACAGCATTCAAAAATACATACAACCCTAAATTTTCGCACTTCTACGATCAACCCCTATTTTTATTTTATAGAAAAAACGGGAAAACAGGAAAACGGGATAACGGGATGACAGAATAAGGGAATAACGGGATAAATAAAAAACGGGAAACAGGAAAACGGGATAACGGGATAACGAAAAAACGGATGACAGGATAAGGATAAGGGATAACGGGATGAAGAAAGAATGGAATAACAGGAAAACGGGATAACGGGAATAACGGGATAACGAAAAAACCGGATGACAGGATGAGGGGATAACGGAAATAACGGGAAAACGAGATAACGCGATAACAGGAAGCGGAAGGAGTCAAAAGCATAATCTAGATGGAACAACATAAAGGAAAACATAGAAAAAAAGAAATTGAACAGGACAACGTCTGTCGGGTCAGCTAGTATATTTATATAGTTGATATGATTGCTGTTGATTGTGAGTCTGATTTTGTTGGTCAGTTTCTTGGAAAGAGACGGTTTTTGATAACGAATACAGTTTTTGGCATACTCCAGTATGGTAGCCTAGCACAAAAACGCAAGATTATCCGTTTCTATTTGGGCTTCCTTTGTATCAACCTGGTGGTAAGGTTGTAGTTGTTGATTAGGGATACGTAAGCTTGGTGGTCTATTTTCTATATCTTATGCGACTATTGTACCCATATTAGTTTTAAACAGTCTTGGATTCTGTTTAAATTCCACCACACAACATATTAATTATGCTTGAAATGTTTTTAGATTTATCATATATGTTCATCCCACTTCTGGCAACTGTAGAAATCTGTTCTTCAAAGAAGAATTGCAGAATCGAAGAAGAGGTGAATTTAATTGAATCCTGAATATAAAATTCCATAAAAACCAAGAGGGATATGACAAGCACATTGAAAATTGTTGGTATTCACGATTCAGGATCTGGACCCACAATCAGGTCCACAAATCGGATTCTAATAATTGGTTGTCTTTTCCACATAATATATTTCAGTTTATAGTCTTCTCCTTCATCTATTCAAATGTTGCGGCTCTTGTACTAAAATGAGATTCCGTTTCCTCTCATTTTCCTATTCCCATTTCGATCTTCATAACCTTCATTGATTCAATTTGGTTTATGTTCTCGAACCACTGGACTTCTTTCATTGATTTTGACTATAACCGATTCTTGTTGAAATTATCCTCTTTCATATCTTTTGAAGCTCTTTTTATTATGCCGCACATTGATCGAAGTCCGCTCAACTTTAATTTACACCTACACCATACTCATAGTTGATATCACCTAGTTAATTTAAATGTGAATTATATAGGGCTGTCCATAATTGATATTTTCGAAAGCAATTGAGAATGAGTTGTATAGCGATCTTTTGAGACCTCAATTGGAAAAATATCGTGGTATGGAAGGTTTGTCATGTACATGAAGAAATGTCCTCTATCGTTTTTATCCATCTAGCAGTAGCATAGTCTGAATTCCTGCAGCAGCTCTTGATTACTAGTAATCATTTCTCCGCAAAACTTTAGCCCTCCAATTGTAAGTATTGGTTCATTATACATAATATATTTCATAAGATGGTGACATCCTCTATTAATGATTCATATGAAGAAAGGAACTCATAAAGAAATAATTGAAAATTTTCTCAATGAACAAAAAGTAGAAGAGTTACCGTGAAAGTATAATTCATAAACTAGTGTACGAATAAAAGTATAGGGAAATAATTTCGGTTAGCAGACTCAGGAGGTGCCAATTCCATGGAACGAGTCCTTTTTTGTGTAATTATTAATTATATTTCTTAATTGTTTAATTTCGGTATCGATAGTAATAATAATAAATCGCCTTTATGCATAACAGTAACAAGATGATGAACTGGTTTCTCTTGCATCTACTTGATTTCATTTGAATGGTGAATTAGTAATGAATTTTATCCGATTCTTCTATTCTATGTTGTACATCTTTGTCAAACTCTCTATTTCCCGAGGTATCACTGTGCTTGTTACGATTTCAATTTGAACTGACTTTAAATACGATGAAATCAGTAACGAAAACCATCAATCAGACTTCTGTGAGTACTCCAATATCTGATCTAAATCATCAATCCTCAAAAAAATTTATTCTGAAGAGTGGTATTCCTTTTCTTGATTACAATTCAATATCAAGTCAAGTTCTTGAAATCAAGATGAAAGTTTGCATCTATGTAGTTAGGAAACTGTTGGATCACAATCGTCTCAGGAGCAGATATTTTAACACTAAGTATTAGTAGAATAAATTTTTTTAATGTTCACATTTTATTTATCTGATCCATTGTTTCGTTATTGCATAATTATTATTACTACTGAGTTCTTCATGTATTAACATGGACTCCTGCAACTACTTATTTTTTTTTCAAATGGTGTGTTTTTAAGCTCCCCATTGCCCGAGGGTGTTCTTAGGTAACACTGTGGTTGTTACGTTCTCAGTAAATCGGACAATGTACTGTGTGTACTCAAATATCTGTATGAAACCAGAATCGGTTTAAGAGGACGTAGTCGAGTGAAAAAATTTGCAAGACGTTCATTGCTCCTAGGGTACCATTGGGTGGTGAAAGTTGCATGTTTTGGTCAGGAATTTCCTATGATGCCCATGCGGAATCAGTACCAGAACGTAGGTCTTCTCTGAATTCACAGATATATGTAAATTATATTCTCGAAGAGCGCTGGTGGTGCTGTTAATGGATACCTTGACGGAGTAGGAACTTATTCTGGACTGGCCACCACGAAGTCCAGACCTGAATATTTTTCGAAATACACATCAGAGGCTCCTTGAGTTATGAGAAGCTGCTAGAGAGGAACACGACGCAGACGACTAGCAGTTAAAGCAGCAATAGGTGGCAGCACACATTATTGAATTTCCCAAAACTCTACCCAAAATTATTAGAATTCGATTAAATGCTAATTTTTACTAATGCTGAAAGTTACACGTGTTTCTCTTCATTAGAAATGAATGTTGTTCATCAGCTCTCATTTCCAGGAACATATTAGCTTCTAATTTTTATTGTAAATCATATCTAAGACAATAAAATCCAATGTGGTGTAAGAAGTTGGTACAAAAAAAATCTATAGATAAGTTTTTGACATTTCTAGAAACCAATGAAAACTTTCAATTCAATTCATCCATGAATGTTTTAGCCAATCAAAACATTATTATAGTGAGAATAATCTACCTAGAACTATGCCGCGAGAATAATTCGAGGTAGGTATTTTGTTTTTTAACCGACGAAACCAAAAAGGAGGAGGTTCTCTAGTCGACGCGTATATATTTTTTTTATATATTTTTTTTTATGTATGATCACGCATAACTTTTTACTGAGGCGTCCGATTCCGATAATTATTTTTTTCAATGGATAGGGTGTACTTCGAAGTTAGTCCCATTTGAATTTGAAAGATGAAATCCACCCCTAAGGGTAGCAAAATGAAGGATATCGATCACTAACCCTCTTCTGGTCCGTTAACCGATTCTATCTGGCATAACTTTGTACTGGGATCTTCGATTTGGATGACTCTTCTTTTATCAGATAGGGTATATCTCATAGTTGATCATATTTGAATTTCGAATGGAATTATCCACCCTTACGGGTAGAAAAATAGGGAATAATTGATTTTTCACTTCTGAACATTGGCACACATATGTAGTTGACAATGACAGATCGCAAGTGTCATTATCACAATCATTATATTCTATGAGAGGATGGAATGATTTACAAAGTAATGAAATAATCTAACCAGAACAACAAAAATAATTTATATTACAACAAATAGTAAAAGTAGATAATCATATTATTTAACTGGTAATAGTTGAAGTAAGGTGGGTAAGTAAGTATTTTGGAAGTAATAAAAAAAACAGCAGTTAGTAATTAGTAGATTTCAGCCAAAAAAATTGGAAAATAAAAACTTTTTAACAAAAAATTAAACCGACGAAATACGGAACTGAAAAGTAAAAAATAAAATAAACCTTCTTAGTCTCAATAACTAGGCTCCTAAACTAATGTAAGTAACTAATTTTGAGTCGGCGCCAAACAAACAATCAACGAAGATCATTAAATTACTTCAAAAAAATTATCAGAATGTCACCGCCCAACTCGATGCCATCATTTCACGCCTTACCTAATTCATTTGCTTGTTTGTTTGGCGCCGACTCAAAATTAGTTACTTACATTAGTTTAGGAGCTTAGTTATTGAGACTAATGGTGGGTTTATAGATTCAATTAAACTAAGAATGAAACTAACAATTAAGAACTAAGAATGTTGAATACAAAAGAACGTATATGAAGGTTATACATTTACGTCTGTCATTTAAATTAAGAATTAATAATTACAAAGTTGTTTAACTTTCAACTTAACAACATAGAATTTAGAAATTTTGTTGATGAAACGCGCAGAACGTGACATTTGAGAATGTCATCAATGTCATTGTTGAATTTGGAGGGCTTGGTATAAATAGTGAGATTTTGGTGAAATTTTAGGTAGAATTTTTCGTGTTAAATTGATTTTTTCTTTAGATATTTGATATGGATTGTGGAGATCAAGACGTTCTGGAAATGATAGGCGTTTTTCTGATTATTGTGACTACAACAGTTTTATTTATATAATTTTCATATAATGCTTGGGTTTCATCCATCACAATTCTTAGTTGATGTATATAAACACATTCTTAATTCTGTAATGATAATTCTTAATTATAAATTCATAATTGTTAGTTTATTATTTATTATAAGGAGGTTTATTTTATTTTTTACTTTTCAGTTCCGTATTTCGTCGGTTTAATTTTTTGTTAAAAAGTTTTTATATTCTTTGACAACCTATATTTTTTATTTGACGTCTGTCACCAATTCGCAAGAAAAGTGAGAAATGAATCAAAACCGGTTTAGATCATTATATCATGTTGCAAGGAAGTGTGTTTGTGATCGTAAATTCAAAAAATAATCTACAGAATACTACACGAGAGTTCAATAAAGTAGAAAAGAATTCTCAAGATTTCCTTCTCAAACTTGTTGCCATTTGGCGATAGCCACTCGAGCCCGTCGGGCACTCGTGTCTATAACAAGTTTTCGAAAATCTGTCGAATTATTTTCACTTTATTCTCATTCTCTTGAGGTAATACAACTGAAAATATCACGTGGTGCGATAATTTTACCTAGGAGTGTATAAATAGCCAGAAAAAGTAATTGGTATATATTATACTGTATTTGATGTTTCAATCCCATCACTATCCTATATTAAAATTAACAATAATTTGAGGATACAATGCACAGTAATCTATATTGTTTAGTTTTCCAAAAACGTGCATTTTGGAAAAAAATGATTTTTCTCAAATGAGATCCGAAAGCCCGCGGAAAAACCTAAAAAATATAGTTTTCTACCTAGTTTGTTGTTGAATTTTTTAAACGTTTTTTGTGTTAATAAAATCCTATTTTTTGTGGTAAATTATTGTGTTGATTCGACATAAGTATAATGAATGACTTTTCATTTCACAAGGAATAATAAAAACCTTTATCGCTCTTTATAAACAAACAGTAATAAATTGCCGTATTTCAAGTTCATTCGTCTCGAACGGTGCCATTATGCAGTCCCGAAATGCAGCTGGTCCCAAAGAATATACGGTCGAAAACAACGTCGGCCTAGCTGGTCCATTCATTCAAAACGGAAGAGATTAAAGGAACATTTGCACTTTTCCCGGTGAGCGAATAGCCAGGGGTAGATCATGCCAGACAAGGACAGAAGACAACGAGAGAAAAAACAAAACCGGCTTTAGCATCGCTCGCACATGATTTTCCCAAAGGTCATAACTGAAAGTTGGGTTATTTTTCGGATTAGTAAAGGGCACTAACCTTTCTGGTGGGATGTGAGTTGTGGTTTCACGAAAACCCTGGTAATTTTTGGGGTACACAAACATGCACTTAAACGCGAACACTACCCTCTCATATCGTTCTGTGATCGTACACTGTCAGTTTGGAAGCCGTTCTGCCTTTTTGCCCCTCCTAAAACAGCTGGTTTTTCATCGGTTAACAAAAAAGTATTCTTATCCGCCATCTGTCGGACGGTAGCTGAAACCGTACAGTCACTAATGACTGAGGTTAAAAGGAAACTTCACTTCTGTGTGAAAATCTTTCACAGAAGTAATGATGATTTATTTGGAAGTTGGTGCGTTTTCGCTACTGTCCGATAGATGACAGGCCATACACCGTTTTCATCTATATACTCAATGCCATATAGTTCGGGAGGTAGCATTGCATTTGGAGGTCATTTTATACCGGCTGAAAATCACAAGCATAATAATTTTCCACTATCACATTAGTCTACTCGACAAGTTGAAAATGGTCTAAAATAGAGATACTGCTCTTAAAATTATGTGTGATAGCTCATTGGATCCGGAATAATGCCTAGAAAAATGTGCCAAAAGCGTGTATTAGCACATAGAAAATTGCAAAAGTTATAAACAATTGAAGATGAAAAAAAAGGCATTTCGTTTTTTGCCAATATTTCATAAACTATTGATATTTGAGAAATTTCAAAGAAAGATTCTGAAAGAGGAGAAAATTTCCAATGAAAAACTTTTGGCTCCCGGAACTCTATCTCCATTATTTATAATTTTAATTTAACGCTGAAAATGGGTCTCCGAGCGACATTTTTAGGTTGCGCGCGCGTCGTCAAAAGCGAGTACGACACATTAATTAATTTATTTGAAGTATTAATTTTTTTTTTTATTTGAAAAAAATATGGTGTATTCGGAACACTATAAATAATTTATTCCCGTTGGAAATTTTACTTAAAGTTAATTTTTCAACAAAATTTTCTCGAACTTCTGTCTTAATTGTAAATGAAAAAAAATGTTTAAATAACTGTCGTAAAAATGTTTCGCTCCGTAGAGCATTTCTTATATGCATACTCAACAAGATCACGCCATAAAAGTTAAAAAAATATTCTACTTTGTTTATAATAATACTTATACTTGAACAAAAACAAAAAAATCCAAGTAATGTTGTTAAAAAGAATTGTTTTCCTCAATCATCATATTATCGTTTTTTTATCAATACAAGATATAAATTAATTTGCAAAAAAAAATTTTCCCGCTATTTGTTGATGAATTTTGTATAAAAAAATTGATTATTTCAATATTTTTGAAAACTTCATTATATCACAAATATTATAATTTTTGAAAAAAAATATTTTTCCTTAATAACAATTTTTAATTGTTTATAATATTTTTTTTTTATATTTTTATTGTTTAGATAGTTAGTTAAGATTTTTTTTCCTAGAAAAAAAAAAAAAAAAAATTTTTTTTTTACCAACAATTCCATTGTTTACTAACTTACCAATTTGTTATAAACAAATTTTTTGCTTTGTTAGATTTTTTTTTTCTGAAACTCCCAAAATTTACAAAAATGACTATATATAACAAAGTATAGAAAATTTTTTTTTCCAATTTTTTATTGTACTTTGGGAATTGGAATTGGGAAAAATTGGGAATTTTTTTTTCTATAATATGTTGGAAATAAATTTTTATTATAATAATGAATTATGATTTTTAGAAAAAAAAAATTCTAAAGTAATCATTCAAACAATAGAAATATAAAAAAACGATTATAAACAATTAAAAATTGTTATTAAGGAAACATTTTTTTTTCAAAAATCATAATATGTGTAATATAATGAAGTTGTGAAAAAAATTTTTTCAAAAATATTGAAAAAATCATTTTAAAAAATATCAACAAATGGCGGGAAATTTTTTTTGCAAATAAATTTATATCCTGTATATCAAAAAAACGATTATATGATGATTAAGAAAAAAAAAAGTTTTTTTTAACATTATTACTTGAATTTTTTTGTTTTTGTTCAAGTACAAAAATTATTCTAAACAAAGTATGAATATTTTTTTAACTTTTATGGCGTGATCTTGTTGAGTATGTATATAAGAAAGGCTCTACGAAGCGAAAAAATTTTACGACAATTATTTAAACATTTTTTTCAATTTACAATTAAGACAGAAGTTTTTGTTAGTTAACAATCGTTTAACTTGTTGAAAAATTAACTTTAAGTAAAATTTTCAATGGGAATAAATTATGTATAGTGTTCCAAATACACCATTTTTTTTCAAATAAAAAAAAATATATTTAATACCTTAAATAAATTAATGAATGTGTCGCACTCGCTTTTGACGACGCGCGCGCAACCTAAAAATGTCGCTCGGAGACCCATTTTCAGCGTTAAATTAAAATTATAAATAATGGAGATAGAGTTCCGGAAGCCGATAGTTTTTTATTGGCAAAAAACGAAATGCCTTTTTTTTCATCTTCAATTGTTTATAACTTTTGCAATTTTTTATGTGCTAATACACGCTTTTGGCACATTTTTCTAGGCGTTATTTCGGATTCAATGAGCTATCACACATAATTTTAAGAGCAGTATCTCTATTTTAGACCATTTTCAACTTGACGAGTAGACTACATAGGAGATCTGACCGTCAGCCACTCTAGTAATGGTGGAGCTAAAGGTGACAGCAGGTGAATATTGCAAAAAAAAGTGCAAGCCAAAGCCAAAATTTAGGGGGTGTTTTTTGAGATCATTTAAAACAGAAAAATAATCGTCAGCTGTTTTGAAGAGGGTGGGTTATACGTCAGTCTCAACTATGTCAAAAATGTTTTAGTATGAAGTCGTTTTACTGTATGACATTTTTTTAGCAAAATTTTTAAATAATAGAAATAATCATCAGCTGCATTTATTGCGATGGTAAGACCGTCAGGCATTTTATAGCCACTTTGACAGATAAACTGACGGTCTTTACACCCCCAAACATTCACTTGTTGTTAACATAAAATAAAATGACTCAGTCCCTAACAGCACAGGGATGTCCGTGGGACGTCCTTATTATTCACCGCGGTTTACAAGGACATGATCGAGATAAGCCACAGAGAAAAAAATAATGCAATGCCTGCAATAAATTCAACACCCTAATATGTGTACCATTTTCAACTGATTCACCTAGTCTTTTTTTGTTTATTTGTCATATGAATTTATAGATAGGATGAGTTTTTCTTTGTCGTTTTCTTATCATATTTTAACACAATATGACATAATAATTTCTGAATTAAACTCGTTTTGTGTTGAGAATCTTTGGATTTAATTTTTTCCATATTTTCCATGAATTTTTTCAAATTAAATGAATGGAAGAAAAGGACATACGAGGACGTCCAGGGGATGTACCTCATATATCCCAGGGATGCCCCTCAATTATAGAACATCCCTATGGTGTCCCTTTGATGTCCATTGTCAGGACTTGGTACACACATTGAAAACGTTACTAGCCAGGAAGTAGGAAACCAGAACAATTTTGTATACCCGCGGCTATCGCAGGTTGCTCCAGAAATGTTTCCATGAGTATAGAAATAAAGAAGGAAGATAATAGTAACACTAGAAAAGGGCATCCAGACTATGTGACTGTGTGCCATCAAAACATCCAGTGCCTTGGTAATAAAATTCTTTCGATAGATGTGTTAACAGAAAATAGCCATGTGTGTGATATATTATTTATTTCTAAACATTGGCAGAACAACCTTCAGTTGGATGCGATACAGTTGAAACATTTCAGTTTATCTACCTATTTCTGTAGGAGTTTGACGAAAAATGGGGGTGTAGCAGTTTTATATAAATGATGAAAGTGGGCTTAAGATAACAGTGGTTGATTTGACAAGCTTCTGTGTAGAGGGAATTCTTGAATTGGTGGTGTTATTACTCAAAAATCTAGTTTTATCTGTGTGTGCATCTACAGACCTCCATCAGGAAATTTCATTTCGTTTTTGAATCACTTCAATGGACTACTAACCCTAGTAAGTAGGAAATATGATACCGTTATAATAGGTGGGGATTTCAACATAAACTTTACTAGTAATAGTAGGGATTTGAACTATTTTCTTAAAGTACTGAAGTATACTGTAAATGAACCAACGAGGGTAACTGCAACTTCAAGTACATGTATAGATAATTTGATTATCCGCAAAAATTCTGAATATAAGGCAACGGTTATAGATCTCAGTTTGTCGGACAATTACGCTCAAATCATTCAAGTTTCAACAAAGATTGGATGTCAAAAACAAACACGTAATCAGACCAGCTATGGAAGATCATTCTCAGAAAACATTATAAATAACTTCAAAGCTCTCTTGAGTAACGAAGGAAAAATGCCTAAACAGGGCCTATGACATCCTGCATAACATACTTCAATATTATATCGTTGAAGCGCTTTCAAGAAGGGAAAAAAAATTCAATGCTAACCAACTTACTCCAGAAATAAATTAATTAAAAAAACTAGTTTCTTTCTACTCAGATTGTGCTAGAGTAAATGAGAACTTCAAAGATATAAGTAAGCAAACAACACAAATATACAGGGACAAACTGAAAGAAAACTACAAACATTGTGTAGAAGACAAAATAAACAACTCGACCAATAAATCGAAGACTATGTGGCAAATCGTGAACCAAATTCAAAAAAAGGGAAGTCCCTGAAATCGTCTTGGCCAATAATTTCAATAGTCACTTTACCAAAGTTCCACAGCAAAAAGAAATTGATCTGAATTTTATGGAAAGGAATATCAAAACATGTACCAACTCTTTCTTATTGCATCCAATTACTGAGAATGACGTTATTGAATATATGAAAAATCCAAAAAAACTCAAATGCAACCGGCCATGAGGAAATTTCAAATAATCTCTTGAAAAAATGTGCTTATCAACTCAATTTTTGCATAAAACTGAAGATAAGTACTCTCAATTTGTTGAAGTTTATGTTGAAGAAACATTATCAAAGCTATTTCTGATTGAATTATTTAGGAAAATATTGTCCAATCAACATATTTTTGATGAAGAAAAACAATTATTGTGTATTAATATCTACTTGAATGATAGAAACGGTTTAGTGGGTACACTACATAGAAACAAACGAGACATTAAAGCATAGGTTCGAATGAACCACCATTTTGTTCAATACACAATTGGCATTTCCGTATCATCGACTGTCGCACGCTTTGAAATATTCCTGGTGAATCCTGTATCAACGTACATGCTGCTAAAATTCTTGCCGTCAAATCTTCCACAGATTCTACAGGTGTTTCATACACTAGGGATTCAAGGTATCCCTACGAAATAGTCAAGTGAAGTTAAATCCTGAGAACGTGCAGGCCAATGTATGGGACCACGTCTACCTATCCACCGATTATGGAATGTTTGATCAAGAAATTGACGAACGATTCATCGGAAATGGGCCGGTCATATTGATGCCATATTCTTTGACGAACCAATAGCCCAGATAAAACATGTTCGAGAAACACTCGGTAGTTCGCCCATTCAAACGGAAAGGAAGAAGATACAATTTTCGATCATTCCTACCCAAATGTTCTCTGAAAACTTTTGTTGGTAGCCTTTTCGAAACATTCCATGCGGATTTTGTTCATCCCCAAATGGCTTTTCCTACTACTGAAATATCCATATTCATTTACAAAAACATCCATGAGGGCAGTGGAATTTTAGAAATATTACAGCGTATATACAAAATCGATAACATAAAAACAATATTACAACTTCTTCAGGGCAACCAGTATGACAATAAAAATATTTGTTTGTAAGTGTCACTTTGTTGACAATTTTTGATAGATTTCTAAGTTATTATAAAATTGAAACATTTTGGAGATATTACCGATAACGAAATTGAAAATAATATTTACTAAGTGAGCCAAAAAATACCGCAGAAAGTAAGGCATATATTTGGAGGCAGTTTATGTCGTTTTGTGGAACATAAAAGTTCACGCGCGGAGATCAGGTTTTTCAAGGAAAAAGACTAATTAAATGGTGCAAAATCGAGACTGATCGAATATAATCCGAAATTACAAAAAACACACGGGAATAAAAAATGTGTCGACCCGAAATGGCTTGTCAAAAATAATAACGATGTATCACTTTGTCCAGTGAGATTGTTTTTAAAACTCATTGAAAAACGGGGAAACGGGGAAACTATCTCTAACTGTGAATCCGTATTGGCAAGCTAGAAGACCATGCATGGTTTAAAAACAGTCCTGTAGGTCCAAATTGAATCTCTAAATGGACCAACAAACGAACAATAGAAATAGGACTCGACACTACCAACAAAAAAAATACTAACTACTCTTTCTAGGAAACTGGGTATGTCCCTCTCTAAAAATATGCGGATTAGTATCGCTCCAGTATCGTACATTCTGTTTGTTGACTTTTCCATTAGGAAAAAACGTGCATATGTCTGCGAAACATACACGTTTTAGGAAGCCCCGTTTTCCTACAATTGTTCTTGTTAACCACTCACAAAATTCAACCCTCTGGTCTGGATCATCCTCCGTGAGAGCATACAGGATTTTCATTTTATAGGGATGAAACTTTTCTTTTTTCGGATTCTTTGGACACTTGTTGAACTCACCCCGCAGGATTCAGCAACTGCAGACGTCGACTGAGTCGGATTGATTACCATTTCAGCAACAATTTCTACCTTTATTTCTTCTGAAAGAGACGGTCTTCTTGATGAGCATCTTTCAGCGTACCAGTTGCTTGGCTTATTTAAAAGTTTGCGCAAATATGACCTCGAAATATGATTTTCGGGAAATATATCATTAAACATACGGACTGCTAGATGATAATTTCTTCCAGCTTCTCCAAATATCAAAACTGCTTCAAATTTATCGTCTAAACTACGAGCCATGATCGCACTTTTCATTAAAGGATTTAGGCTCTCAACGGACTATTTGACAGTAAGCAGTTCAGTTTGACAGTAAACAAGATGTTACCACGACAACGATTTTTTCCAACGCAAACTTGATTGAAAGCAACATTAGTGATTTTGGTTGGGTTTGAAATGACCAAAATGGTACTTTTCAAACGTTAACATTTCGAGAACAATTGAATTCAGGAGTAAAGAAAGTGTATTAGAGAAAACTGTTGAGAATTATGAGCAGATTTCGAAAATGGAATAAAATGCGGGATGTTCTATTTAAAAAAAAATATTGGAAATAGCGCTCAGCCGCCATTATAAAACTTGGGGCTTTGATTTCTTTATGAAAAAATTAGGTTTTTATTTCCTTTTTAAGCCCTCCAAATTTCGTTGCGATATACCAGGTGGTTCAAAAATTAGTAGGGGGGGGAACAGATTTTAGACGAGCACTGTATATATATATATATATATATATATATATATATATATATAATATATATATATATATATATTTATTATATATATATATTTTTATATATATATATATATATATATATTTTTATATATATATATATATATATATATATATATATATATATATATATATATATATATATATATATACATAGATATATATAAAGAGAGAGTTTCACTTTCGAAACAGCCCACCATCCGCCTACAGCTGTTTCATGGTTTCCCAATCATCAGGACGGCTTGTGGTCTTCCTCGAACTGGAACCAAACCTCTCAGAGTACTCGTACTTTCCAGGATGAAAATTTAGAATGCACAAATTATAGATACGACATCTATAAGTTGCGCAGTGAAACTCAACCTAGTGCTGTGGAATTCGAAGGCAGGAAATTTCGTGAAACATCGATAGGTCACCAACAGATGTCAGTATAGGCCAATCCACGAGTACTCTGAGAGGTTTGGTTCAAGTTCGAGAAAGACCACAAGCCGACGATTGGGAAACCATGAAACAGCTGTAGGTGGATGGTGGGCTCCCTTGAAATTGAAACAAAGCTGTCTGTCTTTGTTATTTGTTTGCATTACTCTGAACGCACTAGAGGCTTGACTTTTGGTGTTGTGGATTGGCCCTTGCTGACATCTGTTGGTGACCTATCGGTATTGCACGAAATGTCTTGTCTTCGAACTCTACAGCACTAGGATGAGTTTCACTGTGCAAATTATAGATGTCGCATCTATAATTTGTGCATTTCACATTTTTATCTTTTGCCGGAAGATACGACTACTCTGAGAGGTTTGGTTTAAGTTCGGGGAAGACTACAAGCCGTCCTGATGATTGCGAAACCATGAAACAGCTGCAGGCGGATGGTGGGCTTCCTTGAAATCGAAACAAAGCTCTCTTTCTCTTGTTATTTGTTTGCGTTACTCTGAACGCACTAGAAGTTCGTCTTTTGGCGTTGCGGATTGGCCCATACTGACATCTGTTGGTGACCTATCGATATTGCACAAAATTTCCTGCCTTCGAACTCCACACCACTAGGTTGAGTTTCACTCCGCAAATTATAGATGTCGCATCTATAATTTGTGCATTTCCATTTCATTTAGGTATACTACCAATAGATAATAATAGAGGAAATAAATTGAAGGATGGACGCGCCATGATTCAAAAGGATACCATACATCAAAATCT
Organism: Gonioctena quinquepunctata; assembly: GCA_018342105.1. NCBI lineage: Eukaryota > Metazoa > Arthropoda > Insecta > Coleoptera > Chrysomelidae > Gonioctena > Gonioctena quinquepunctata. Next base: position 126,639 of record JAFIRS010000719.1, on the reverse strand, counting down.
TGTGATCTTGTGTATTCACAATATATAGGCATGCGATTTGTTCTAGTATTGCCGAGTTTCTAATTTATTCGTAAACTCTTATATTCCCAAAAATGGCATTTGGAATCGCTTCACACTACTCCTGTCCAACGAATTTTCTCTTAATCTTCTTTACTGTGTTTTGCAAATCCAATAGATATCAAACAAACATAAGTACTAAAACTCAAGAAAGACAAAGCATAAACAACAGAATGAATTTTGAACACAGAACTGTGATTCTCAAATATCCATGTCGAAATTATAGAATATCAGTCCGTTTCTACTATCAACTACCAGAATATTCTGTGCATATTTTGGGCTTTTCATAAGTGCTCTCACTTTCATTATTTCTCCCTGTATGCGCAGGACATTATGTGGTCGAACCGCTCCCACATAATTTCATAATGGACGGTTTCACGTGACAAGTGCAAACAGACGCTAATCGCCCGTAATTTAGTAATTATTGATCACCGTTTTTAATACGATGTGCCAACACAACGGATTGGGTAATTCTAACCCATTTCACTGATGCCAAAATCTATTGGATATGCTTCGGAAACACGTTCTCGAATTCAGTTTGAATCGGGAGTTTTTCTATAGCATATAGACAGATAGATAGTTTATTCACTACTTCACATACTAGTGTACATTTGTAGCATGTCATGTTGCATTTGGATCATATCCAAACTTATAGAAAATACAAAGTATCTATAGAAATAAATGTAAAACAAAAACTTGACAAATATTTTTAAATTTATATGTATAAATAAAATAAGTATTGGAATAGAATAAAATATAAAAGTACTAACACAAAATTTAAAATTGAAAAGGAAGAGCGTCTAAATCGTCGCATATTAAAATTAAGATATTCCTCCACTGAATAAAAGCAATACCTATTTCAATAGAAAGAGTTTTATAATGGTTATGAAATCGTGTGCATTCAAATGACTAACTTTCTTGGGTAGTTTGTTGAATACCCCAATATTCAAATAATTTCTATGGGACCTCGCTAGTCTATGCAAGGGTTTTCTCAGCAAATCTCTTGATCTGGTGGGATATTGGTGATCCACGATCGCAGTTTCATAATCTTTTCTGTTTTTGTGAATTTCTAAAAGAGTTGTGATAAAAAAAATGGTAGGAACTGGCATGATTTTGAGATTGCGAAAAAGTTGTCTGCAATGATCTTTATAATTTGCCCCGCTCATGATACTGATGCTCTTTTTTTGCTGAACAAATATTTTTTGAGAATGACAGGAGCTGCCCCATAGAAGTATACCATATAATATGGATTTAAGAATATCAGTATTTTATTCTGCGGATCAAGAAAGTAGTGCTGCCTAATTTACTACCTAGATGGTCGATGTGAGCTGCCCAATTTAGCTTGTCATCAATCACTATACCTAGTAATGTTACAGTGTTACCAGACGAGATGTTTGGGTGGAAGGATATCAACAGCTCCTGATTTATATCAATGTTCAATTCAAGTTCATTTGTATTGAACCAGTTAGTAGCTTGTTCCAAGGACAATTCAGCAGATTCAGATAGAGTTTGCAGATTCTTATCAGAATTTATTGCAAATAGCACTGTATTAATTGTCAGCATATGATGGTACAAATTATTGGTATAAATATTGAACAGCAGAGGCCCTAAAATTGATCCTTGGGGGACACCATGAGTGAGTTCTGCAATAGGTGATACTCATGATACTCAATTCTCAAGAGTATTTTATACGAGCCAGAAATGGACATTCCATGCTCGTTGTACACTACAAAGCAAACAACTTCTGAACAAGTATCAATATAGTTTTCGGAAATCATGCTCTACCATTCGAATCATAAATGAAGATGTGGAAGAGACTCTTTGTGACCTGAGCTATCGCGATATTCTCTTGAGCAAATTTACTGGCTACGGTGTAAGAGGTATACACTTTCTCTAATACAGTCAAACCTCAACAATCGAAAGCATTGTGTAGTCGTTGATAATAAAGAACAAATATAATTTGAAATAGTGGAAAGAGGAGTACCCCAGGGTTCTGTTCTGGAGACCCTTCTTTTCATTCATTTTTTATGCTAGCACACTTTTCTGACGAAAATTGTCAAAACTCAGTTACAACAATGGAAATCAAGACAAAAAATGGTTCACTGAAAATCTTTTGGAGTTGAATGAAGACCAAACTCAAAATGAAAGCAGGTAAAAGTGTAAATCTGCTAGCGATCACCTTAGATGATAATCTCCACTGGTTCTATCAAATCAGTGATCTATGCTCCAAACATTTTGAATTCATATTCTTGTTCCAACAGTTAAAATTCACAAATAGTCCCAAGATTTCGTTGGCAGCATATTACGCCTTTTTTCATTCACTTCTCAGATATGATATTATCTTATGGGGAAACTTGTCTTCTTCTGACAGAATTTTCAAACTTAAAAAAAGAGTTTATCATAATCACGAATGCAGGTTATGAGGTACTTGCCGACCAACATTCAATTTGGGACTGATGCCCCTTATTACATTATACAGGGTGGTACCAAATCAGAGCGGAAGTTTCTGGGGAGTGAACCCTTGCCGAAAATCATATAAACAAAAGCTCTTAGGCTTTTACTTGAAAAGTTACACGCTTCCAAAAATGAGAAAAAAGTTTATTGTTTTTCTTGAAATTGCTGAAGAGTTGAAGAAATGGAAGTTTGTGGGCACGTTCTACCAATAAAGAGTCCACCTACGAATATTTTTTTAATTTTATTTTGATCTTTTAAAGGGGTGAAACATGCAACTCCTATTCCATTTTTCACCAGAACTTTTTAACGAAACAAAACTTCCCAAATATGTATTGAAAAAAATGATTTATTGCAAAACTTTTTCAACTCCTGTGTTGTGTCCGTGGAAGCAATAGTTTCCTAATAAAAAAATATAAAAACTTTTTAACAAAAAATTAAACAGACGAAATACGGAACTGAAAAGTAAAAATAAAATGAACCTTCTTAGTCTCAATAACTAAGCTTCTAAACTAATGTAAGTAACTAATTTTGAGTCGGCGCCAAACAAAAAGTAAATGAATTAGGTAAGGCGTGAAATGATGGCATCGAGTCAAAATTATTTACTTACATTAGTTCAGGAGCTTATTGAGACTAAGAAGGTTTATTTAATTTTTTACTTTTCAGTTCCGTATTTCGTCGGTTCAATTTTTTGTTAAAAAGTTTTTATTTTTCAATTTTTTGTGGCTGAAAACTACTAATTACTAACTGCTTGTTTTTTTATTACTTCCAAAATACTCACTTACCCACCTTACCTCAACTATTACCAGTTAAATAATATGATTATCTACTTTTACTATTTGTTGTAATATAAATGATTTTTGTTGTTCTGGTTAGTTTATTCCATTTCTTTGTATATCATTCCATCCTCTCATAGAATATAATGATTGTGATAATAACACTAGCGATCTGTCATTGTCAACTACATATGTGTGCCAATGTTCACAAGTGAAAAATCAATTATCCCCTATTTTTTTACCCGTAAGGGTGGATAATTCCATTTGAAATCCAAATATGATCAACTATGAGGTATACCCTATCTAATGAAAGAAGAATCATCCAAATTGAAGATCCCAGTACAAAGTTATGCTTGATAGAATCGGTTAACGGACCAGAATTCAGAGGGTGAGTGATCAATATCCTTCATTTTGCTACTCTTAGGGGTGGATTTCATCTTTTAAATTCAAATGGGACCAACTTTGAAGTACACCCTATCCACCGAAGAAAGAATTATCAGAATCGGACGCCTCAGTAGAAAGTTATGCGTGATCATACATAAAAAAATACAAAAAAAAAATATACGCGTCGACTAGAGAACCTCCTCCTTTTTGGTTTCGCCGGTTAAAAATACAACATTGTGCATGAACGGATCTTCTGTAAATGAAATCGAAAAAATCTAGTAGGTGGCTGCCACTTTTTGTTTGCACAACTTGTGACTTTAATCGTGGTATTTTAAGATTATTCCGCTTCTTTCAACTTTCAATGTAGGCATGTACCAGTACCATGTTTTGCTTTAATAGAATATCAAATTAAATATAAAGCGTGTAAAATACAAACAAAACAAAATTATGTGTATGACAACAAAGAAAAACACAACAAGATCAAACGGAACAGAGTTATGAAAACTGCTCGAAATGACCACCTCCAACCATTAGACAGGAATCAAGTCTTCGCCTCATAGACTGGCGCAAACGTTGAAATATTCCTGGTGTGTTTTGGATTGTTTCGCAGGACCCAGTGATGCGATTCCTTAAATCATTCACACATTCAATGGGGGTCGTATAAACCAACGAATTCAGGTGACCCCAGATGCAAAAGTCCAAGGGGTTTAAGTCTGGAGATCTGGGAGGCCAAGGTTGAGGTTCTGCTCTGCCTATCCAACGATTTGGATACACTGACGAGCAGTTAAGCTGAAATGGAAAGGCGCACCATCGTGCATAAACCACATTCGTGGTCGAATAGCTAGTGGAACATTTGCAAATAAAATGGGAAGTTGCTCCTGGAGAAAATTTGTATAGGTTGCACCAGTTAGCCTCAACGGTAGATAATACGGTCCAATGATATTTTCGCTAATAATTCCGACCCACACGTCAAGTGAAAATTCATATTAATACCGAACTTCTTGAATTGCATGTGGGTTATCTTCGGCCCATAGATGATTGTTATGGAAATTTGTAATCTCTTACCTTGAAGAGTTGGATTCGTCAGTAAATATTACGGTTTCTAAAAACTGAGCAATTTGGGTAATCATTTGAAGACTCCATTGACAAAAGTCTACTCGATAGGGAAAATCTCGCATCTCGCGGCAAAAGTGCTTGGACTCGTTGAATATGGTAATGATACAATTCGTGATCGTTCATTGCTAATTAAGTATGTCAGCAATTTGTCTTGTACTCAATTCTGGACGATCTCCAATCATATTGCGAACCTCTTCTTCCATTGCCACCGTTCTTATTACTCGTGGACGACCACAATCAGTTGTTCGTTTTTGAAAAGTCCCTCTTTCACAGAGACGTTGGTGAAGATGTGCAAAAATTCTGTGATGAGGTATCACGCACTGAGGATCTCTGCATAGAGCCGTCTAGCTTCCTAAGAATTTCCATGGGCACAAACATACATAAAATGCATATCGGACATTTCAGCATTAGTGTAATTACTCATATTGAAGATGCAAAAGACACAATTGAACTTTCAACTACCACATAGAAATCAAAGCGACTTGACATCCACCTACTAGATTTTTTTGATTTTAAAATACTACGATTGAAGTCACAAGTAGTGCAAACAAAACGTGCCAGCCACCTACTACATTTTTTCGATTCCATTTACAGAAGATCCGTTCATGCACAATGTTGTATTTTACTTTTTTTTTAGGAAACTATGGCTTTCACGGACACAACATAGGAGTTGAAAATGTTTTGCAATGAATCGTCATTTTCAACACATATTTGAGGAATTTTGTTTCGTTGAAAAGTTCTGGTAAAAAATTGAATAGGAGGTAGCTTTTTATTGGTAGAACATGCCCACGAAATGCCATTTCCTTAACTCTCCAGCAATTAAGCAGAAAAAATATATCATTTTTGGAAGCCAGTAACTTTTCAAGGAAAGGCCTAAGAGCTTTTGTTTACATGAGAGACCCCCTTCAATTTTCGACAAGGAATCACTTCCTGGAAATTTTTGCACTTATTTGGTAACACCCTGTATATTGATCACTCGCTGCTTCGGTCCTTTCATAATTGAAGTACTGGTAGGTCAGCACTCTTTGGACCGTCCAGATACAGACTGTATATTTTTACTATTTGGCATTCTAGGGATGATTCTGAAAACGATCAAATAGTTTTGGGACGAAAAATTGGTACATTTAATTTTTCAGAAGCATTTTTATTTTTTCATCTGAAATGCGTTGGACCCACTTCAACCAATCTGACGGACGTGAATATTATATGACAGTTGGGTGGTTGACGGTTTGATATTTCCAAAACCACTAATTGTGAAAAAGCCAATTTTTTCAAATGACAAATTTTTTAGACATTTATTTCCTAGATTCTAATTTTCACTACGAAACCATTGATGGTTTCTTATCGAAAATCCGATGGATAACAATCCAAATAAACTAATTGGGGTATATCGCTCATCAAGTATACTGTGGTTACAAAATTAAATTAAACTGAATTAGAAAACATAAATTTTCACATAACAAAAGTTTGTAACCCATCCCAATATATAGTCTATTAATATATTCAATTCTCCGCAAAAACATAATTTTTTTAATGATCTTGCAAATACGAAAATTCTCGAATCGTACAGTCTGTCACATGACGCTCGTGATTGTCTAAACCAGAATTTCGAATGACAGCCTTTGAAAGATTCCAACACAATTTTACTATTTTAAGCAATGAATAGGTCAAGTGACTTTTCTTGTCCTTTGTTGGAATCCTCATATAATTACTCAAGCGACCATCGGTCGTAAAATTTGTCATGGTCATGAAACTCACTGGCTTGCGTATAATAAACAAAAATTTCCTTGGAATTCCAACCGGTAAAAACCCTTATTTTTGTTCAGCTTGATATTGGAACTAAATAGTAAACTCACGTGTGCCGAACGATATGTTACCGTATCATTGGGCTTTTAATTGATTAATTACTTAGAAGAGAAAATAGAGTTCATACAGAGTGAGTCAGAAGTACTTTGACAAACTTCAGGAGGTGATTCCTCACAATAATCTAATATGAATTGCCAGATGAATATATGTCCGGAAACGCTTTGTTTCCAAGATATAGGGTGTTGAAGTTTTCATTTTATCATCCTTTTTTTTTAAATAACTTTCGAAATACTGACCTTAATTGGATGAAAATTGGTATTGAGAGGTTTTTTGAGGTGTCAAATTCGAACCTGGTGTTATTATTGCTCTTACTCGTAGGAGGCGCCACCTACACGTCTTTTTCTGTTTTGAAGATTCATAACTTTTTTCTAGCACATCTTTCAGTAAAAACATTAATTCCTCTGTCATATCTACGTAATGAAGCTGCCCTTGTTACAAGTCGCTATAAGCAACCGTTTTCTAGATATTTGGACTTGAAAATTTCAAGTCGATTATTGATAGTCGATGCGTGTTGAAGTAATTACCATTATTTTGCATTTTTCACAAGAATGCTAGGAAATGAGTTTGACGTTTAAGTAAGTTGTTTTGGTTTTTTGTAGGGGGCGCCACCTATTCTATTTATTTTTACTCGTTTGAAATAGTTATTTTTGTTTCGGAGGTGCAAAATCTGCATTTGTTTTGATACAATTTGCAAGAAATATCAACATTTTATTTCAAGAAATTTTGAATATGTAGAATAAAATAAAATAAAAGAAACTAAATTGTATTCAAATAAATTGTTCAAAGTGTCCACCTTCAGGGAAGATACAGGCATTCGGACTTCCAGTCATTGAATCTCGTACCCGCTCAAAAATTATTTGTGTGTTTCTTATTGTTCCACCACAGGCGTCTACTATTCGGTTTCTTAGATCTTCCTCGTTCGCTACTGGAGTTTTATAAACTAGCGACTTCAAATGTTCCCAAAATAAAAAATTTAGCGGGATTAGATCTGGGGACCTTGGTGCCCACGCCTGGTTAGGTTCTTCTACATCCCTACTGATCCATCAATTTGGATAGACAGTGTTAAGGAATTTCCTGGATACAACGCTAGAATGGGCCGGAGCCCCATCATGCATAAACCACATGCGGATACGAATTTCTAATGGTACATTCTGAAGTAGTCCCGGCAATTCATTTTCTAAAAAGTCTCTGTAAGTTGCGCCATTCAGTTACAGGAAATTGATACTGATAATGTCTTTCACTAACTGCGTGCAGATTTTCCAGAGCCCAAACATGGTTGTTATAAAAGTTTGTGATAGCATTTCGGGAAAAGTTTGCCTCGTCCATGAAGAGTACATATCTTGAAAATTGAGGATTTCCAGCCAATTTTCTCAAAAACTACTGACACATAGTAATACGTTGTGGGAAAGTCTCGTGGCAAAAGAGCTTGTACCCTATGAATATGGTATGGATAAAATTGTTGATCGTGGATAACTCTCCATACAGTGGGCTGAGTAGAATTGAGAGCTTCAGCAATTATTCTTGTACTCGTTTCTGGATTCTCCTCGAGAGCGTTCAAAACAGCTTCTTCCAATTCTGGGGTTCGGACTGCTCGTGGTCTTTCAATAAAATCAGCTGCTTTGTTAAAGCTACGACCTGTAACTGCCAAACGACGGTGGAGACTGGTAGATGTTGGAGCTGTAGGCAGTACTCGATTAGGAAATTGCTCCTGGTAAATACGTCTTGCTTCGCGCGCATTTCCATCCGCAAGGCCATAAACGAAATGCATATCGGCTAAATGAGCATTATTGTATAAATAATCCATTTTTTCAAAATTAGTGTTTTAAAACTTACAGAAGCTTCAACAAAACAACAAAACGTTCAACTGTCACATAATATGTAATTACCAAAACTACTTACTTAAACGTCAAATTTATTTTCTAAACATTCTTGCGAAAAATGCAAAATAATGGTAATAACTTCAACACGCATCGATTATCAAATAATCGACTTTTCAAGTCCAAATATCTGGAAAACGGTTGCTTATAGCGACTTGTAACAAGGGTAGCTTTTTTACGTAGATATCCTAGTGGAATTGATTTTTTTACTGAAAAATGTGCTAGAAGTACGCTCAAAAAAGTTATGAATCTTCAAAATGGAAAAAGACGCGTAGGTGGCGCCCCCTACGAGTAAGAGCAATAATAACATCAGGTTTAATTCGACACATCAAAAAACCTCTCAGTACCAATTTTTGTTAAATTAAGGTCAGTATTTCGAAAGTTATTTGAAAAAACGAAAATAAAAATAAAAACCTAACACACTGTACCTTGGAAACGAAGCGTTTCCGGACATATATTTATTTGACAATTCATATTCGAATATTGTGAGGAATCACCTCCTGAAGTTTGTCAAAGTACTTCTGACTATAATAATAATAATAATATTTATTTGCATCAGTAATACCTACAATAGTTAATAATCCTAATAATAATTTGACATAATATTAAGTAATAGTACTCTGACACAAACAAATAAAGAGAAGAACACAAAGCTTTCGCTGTCCGTTCATATCCCATTCATTCATTCATGCGACACTAAAACATAACAAAGTATTATAATTTTTAATAAGACACATACATATAATGAATGCACACATACATATACATAGATACATTCCACACATACATACATATATATTTACATGGATATACATGTAATAAAATATTGAAGCAGGAAAAAAAATAGCCTGAACGAAGAGAACTGATGAACATATAATTATTTTGGCATATTGAACAGTAATAGAGGACTGATTATATAGAGCATGAGGAGTATGCTGGATTAATGGTAATTTTTTTTTTTTAGTTAAAGAAGTTATGTATAAGTTGTCTTCGACTAACCCTGTATAATTATTGATAACATAATTATCGCTGAGCGATTGCGAAACCCAATTTCCTTCGAAAGAGCTGTACCGGCGTGGATTTTAAAAATGCGGTATGAGATTTGTTATAGAACCACCAAAATAATTTCTTTACCGAAGATTCTGTCTTTGAAGTCTCTGGACCACCTCGTGACTGGAAGACATCTGGATTCTTGGTACAGCAATGATTCTACTTTTTAGGTTCTCAATTTCTTAGGGTCCCATTCAATTCTTTGGAACTGTAATTTTCTTTTTATGTTGAATAAGTTCTAGATTTCCTTCTTAGTTTTCTCTCCTTATTCATTCCAATAAAAAACTCATTGAGCATTTGAAACAGATTGAATTTGATTAGCTCAGCTACACGAATTATCTGTGATTTGGTCCCTCATATAACTAATAAAATAACAGAAAGGATGTCCACACGACAAATCTTGTATTTGAATAGTAATTAACTTTAATCAATTAAACTTATTCTGAAATTTCGAGTAACTTCAAATCAGGCTGGCAAAAAATTAATGCCTCGGAAGAAGGATCTGTCTCGTTGGAATTGTCAGTACATGAATATCGTTACTGTATCATCTAACATCTGCAAAACAACTGTGAAAACATTACTCGCTTTGCCCAAACCGTACTTATAAAATATATCAACCCACCGCGGACCTTTAAGAATAATACCCCAGTCATTTTACTTATTTCCTATCTGCGATATATTTTTAACAATTTATTTTTTCTAATCACAGACAAATTCATTATTAATACAATATTTTATTATTTACAGTCGAGGAGATAAAAAAAACACATTGTGTGGGCAAAAAATGTTTCTCCTTATCACTTATTTCTAACAATATTTTTGTTCTATAACCATTCTCCCGGGAAAAATCTTTTGTAAACCATCATTTGCATATATGAAATGATATTTCTTGACGATAAAATAACTTTTCCTTTTATCTACCAGTGAACCGAATCAACTTTTCGTGAATAGTGCATCCTACTTGACTGTAGTATTGGTTTTCGGTTTGCTACACCACCGGAAGAAGGCAATGAAAAATTCTTCGAAGGACCATTTAGACAAACAATATTTCGAAACTTCCATCCCTTTCGACCATTTAACCCAAACAAAAGTGAATTGTGATTATTGTCGAAGATTTGGAGAAATAAATATATATATAGTGTTATGTTGTATATGATTGTTTGTAAGATTTTTTTATTTTTATTTATTTAAATTTTTGTGACATATACTAATCATAACAAAAGAAAACTCTGGCTATGATGCTTGTTACTCTTTTTTCCTGTACACTTTACCTCTCCTTTTTTTTTATTCTACTTTTTTCCAGCTCAGTCGGTACGCCTATGTAGAGGTGATTCTCTCAATCTCAGGAGGATTGCAGCTGCGCCATCTAGTTGTTTTCTTGATGTCAATATACTGTTCATGTTAGAAATATTGATTGTAAAATGATCAACTAATAAATGATGAGTCCAAAAATAGTAAGATAGTTGTTTTTTATTGAAATTGAACTTGAAACAACCTATGCCTGCGACATCTATTTCATTTTAGTAATACTTTTCAACCAATCAAAATTAAAACTTCAAATTTGCTTGCTCATGCGCAATGATAGAAATACTCCAAAATAAATATTTATAGGTTATTCTCAGTCTTTTTGATAAACAGAGAATATTTTCACTCAAAATAATGTGTTTATTTGTAATCAGACCGAGAATGTGATAGTTCGATGAATATTCCCACTTGATTGAGTTTATGAAGAGTAAATACCTGTTATGAGTATTTCTTGCACTCACACGAATCCAGGAATGTTCTGTGGTTAGTTTGAAGTGGATGTCTTGCAAAATTCGGCCTCCTTACCATTAGAAGTTGGGACTCTAAACTCCAATTCTTGGTAGTGGTTTCTTAGTAGATTTTGCTCCTGATTCGTTACAAAGTTGATTGTATGCATGAATGTCCCTCAAATGCCTCAGTTATAAACATTTTTCCTTCAAAATTTATCATAGAAATTTACAGTTCTGCTTCATTTTTCATTTTTATTTCTCGACTTCCCTTATTTTTCGTTCTCCTTGGTAACCATCACTTTTTGTAATTTTTTTTCAATTTTCACTATTTTTACGTGTTGTCCAACTCGTCCTAACGGCCTCGTTGGACAACTTCACGTCGAGTGCAATAAATACTTACTTTTTGCACGTGTTGCATAAATAACTATGCATCCCATGAAAATGATCCCCAATTTATCAACACTCATTAAATAGAAAATTGCAGAAATCCGCGAAAAAAATATCCGTCGATACACGTACTTTTAAAAATTCTTAAAATATTCAACATAAATATACTTTCATTATTTTCATCATCTGGTTATCAACAAAATTTTACTAAGAATCTAAACACATTTTACAAAATATCAAAGACTAGCTCGTGGTACTTAAATGAGATTTATTATGAAGAATGAACCCCCGAAATCGAAAACTAGGCGCCTATATATATATATATATATATATATATATATATATGAGTTTTGTTCGATTCTTGAATCCTTTTTGAGATATTTTTTTTGGGAAGGTTTTCTTGGGTTTTGGATTCTTTGAAAACAATGTTCTAGTAGTTCGTAGGAGAAGACGTTTCGTCCCTGGCCGGGGACATTTTCAATTCTTTATTATTATTTTTTTTATATAAAAACATACATGGTTTGCTGGAAAAAAGTATTTTTCTGTAAGATACATTGGGAAACAATACACAAACAGGTGACCTACCTTGGCAGAAAGTTCGCTATTTTTTTGAAAAAAACTGCGAGTAATGATCGTGGTATTACCACTGAGGTGTAGTAATTATACAGTTAGGTTTTTGGTTTTTGTGCCTCATTATGTTTTGTGGCTATAGTTATCAAAATCGGATATCTTATTGACTTTTGGAAAGTTTACTTTCTTGGCTGTGCGTGCGTTCATTGAATGGCTGACAGAGATGTGGTCGGAAATGACGTGTATCTTGTCATGGAGTTCGTGTTTGCTCGTTGAATTCGTAGCTAGGATGGTTGGGATTTCGAATCAGTGTATTGATGTTAGGGGAAATGGGGGCTAGTTGGTTCTTCATAACAACTGAAATATGATTTTGGTTACTGGTAGTAAATTTTATAGAATATTATGGTACAGTTGACTCAGGTTTCTTATATCTGTTCTATCATTCATGGAATAAGGCTTTCTTTTGATATATATCATTTCTTTTAGGCATCTTTTTTCTAAGTTTTTTTCGTATGTCAGGATTTTTGTGTTGGTGAAATTTGGGTTATGGTTGTCAGTTAGGATGTGTTTATTTAGTGCTGTATTAGAATTTTTCATGTATTTGTGCCCTTTTAACCTGTTTTCAAGGAGTTGTGACGTCATTCCAATATAAACTTTTGGGCAATCGTTACATGGGATGCTGTAAATCAAGTTAGATTTCTTCATGGTTGGTGTTTTGCTTTCCAACGGTGTGTATAAGGATTTCAATGTATTATTAGCTTTGTGACTGATTTGGATATTGTATTTTGTGAGGATACTTTGGATGTTTTCTGAAAGACCTGGTATATAGGGGACTGCAATAAAGTTTGGGTTTGTTTCTGTTGGGCGTGGATGTTGTGTTTTGTTGTAGAATTTATGAGTTCTTTGTTTGATTATTTTGTTAATTAATTTAATTGGATAATTGTTGTTTGTAAGTGTAGACCTGACTTTTTCTAGTGCACTTTTTCGTAAGGAGGGGCTGCTTAATATTATGGCACGATCAGTTATATTTATAATTACTCCTTTTTTTTGGGCGAAATGGTGGCATGAATTAAAATTTAGATACCTTCCTGACCAGGTTGGTTTGGTGTACCATTCTGTTAAAATGAAATTTTTTTCCCTAATTAGTGTTAGATCGAGGAAATTGATTTTTTTGTTTTTTTCTTCCTCTAATGTGAATTGGAGTTTTTCATGGAAAGAGTTGAATACATTTAGAAAACATACGAAAAAAGATGCCTAAAAGAAATGATATATATCAAAAGAGAGCCTTATTCCATGAATGATAGAACAGATATAAGAAACCTGAGTCAACTGTACCATAATATTCTATAAAATTTACTACCCCTAACACCAATACACTGATTCGAAATCCCAACCATTCTAGCTACGAATTCAACGAGCAAACACGAACTCCATGACAAGATACACGTCATTTCCGACCACATCTCTGTCAGCCATTCAATGAACGCACGCACAGCCAAGAAAGTAAACTTTCCAAAAGTCAATAAGATATCCGATTTTGATAACTATAGCCACAAAACATAATGAGGCACAAAAACCAAAAACCTAACTGTATAATTACTACACCTCAGTGGTAATACCACGATCATTAGTCGCAGTTTTTTTCAAAAAAATAGCGAACTTTCTGCCAAGGTAGGTCACCTGTTTGTGTATTGTTTCCCAATGTATGTTACAGAAAAATACTTTTTTCCAGCAAACCATGTATGTTTTTATATAAAAAAAAAAATAAAGAATTGAAAATGTCCCCGGCCAGGGACGAAACGTCTTCTCCTACGAACTACTAGAACATTGTTTTCAAAGAATCCAAAACCCAAGAAAACCTTCCCAAAATATATATATATATATATATATATATATATATATACATATATATATATATATATATATATACATATATATATATATATATACATATATATATATATATATATATATATATACATATATATATATATACAGTGCTTCTCAAAAGTCCCCTCCCCCCTCTTATTTTTGGAACGATTATACATAAACTAGTGAAATTTGGAAACTGAATATAAAAGTTGAAAAGGGAAACACTCTCAATTGAATATTGATAGAAAGATTTTTCTGTGAATTGAAAAATCCACGATTAAAATGAAGTTATTTTTTTGTGAATGTCTAACAGAAAACAACTACTTCCCCGGCTAAAGCCACGCTGGGCATTGAACTACATCTGATAGATATTCTGAAAAGGCCCTAACTCAAAAGAAAAAATCTGAAATTGAAAATTTGCATTTTCATTCAGATAGTTATTTGATTTTCTATTCCAGTCTTGATTAAGAACTCATGAAGATGAATGAGGCAAAGAAGGGTGTTTTCCAAAAAAGAGTACTCACCAGAAATCGTTCGTAACATTGACGCAAGAGAGACATCGCATTCACTAGGTCTTCAATACATTTTTGTCGACGAAAACCTATTTCACGCGTCGACGATCATCAGGAAGACCGGAAAAAATGGGAAACACATTTTCAAGAAGCAATCTCACTTTGCAAAGATGGAAAAAGTTAGAATCATTCCTTTTGGAGAGACACTTTGAAGTTAGTGTTTTCTGACATTAAAACCTGTCATGGGGTATGATAGATTGATTTGTTGAAAATATAAACAGGATGTTCATAAAATCAGATGTGGAATCATCTGCGACTGAAAGATAATTTTTAGTCACTATCTTCCATCGTCAAGATAACCTCTTGTGGGGTATTCATGTTGAAAAGGGAAACATTCTCAATTGAATATTGATAGAAATATTTTTCTGTGAATTGAAAAATCCACGATTAAAATGAAGTTATTTTTTGTGAATGTCTAACAGAAAACAACTACTTCCCCGGCTAAAGCCACGCTGGACATTGAACTACATCTGATAGATATTCTGAAAAGGCCCTAACTCAAAAGAAAAAATCTGAAATTGAAAATTTGCATTTTCATTCAGATAGTTATTTGATTTTCTATTCCAGTCTTGATTAAGAACTCATGAAGATGAATGAGGCAAAGAAGGATGTTTTCCAAAAAAGAGTACTTACCAGAAATCATTCGTAACATTGACGCAAGAGAGACATCGCATTCACTAGGTCTTCAATACATTTTTGTCGACGAAAATCTATTTCACGCTTCCACTATCATCAGGAAGACCGGAAGAAATGGGAAACACATTTTCAAGAAGCAATCTCACTTTGCAAAGATGGAAAAAATTAGAATCATTCCTTTTGGAGAGACACTTTGAAATTAGTGTTTTCTGACATTAAAACCTGTCATGGGGTATGATAGATTGATTTGTTGAAAATATAAACAGGATGTTCATAAAATCAGATGTGGAATCATCTGCGACTGAAAGATAAACTTTAGTCACTATCTTCCATCGTCAAGATAACCTCTTGATGAATACCCCACAAGAGGTTATCTTGACGATGGAAGATAGTGACTAAAGTTTATCTTTCAGTCGCAGATGATTCCACATCTGATTTTATGAACATCCTGTTTATATTTTCAACAAATCTGAATATAAAAGGTTGTAAACTTCCCTACTAGTGATGATAGATGACGAAATCGTCAAAGATGACGTCACAAGGCCATTGTGACCTATAATTTCAAATGGAACCCTGCGGCAAGCGACACCCCTTTTCCAAGGTATCGAAAAAACCTATTCAATGATACTAATTTTGTTTGTGTTTATGGCAGATTTAATGGCCTATTAGTAAACATTAAAATTTGAATTCCATTCAGTATGATACTAATTACAGATTTAAGAATCAGTATCTACTTGAAGAAATTGCTCGAAGTGACCATTCACTTCCTGACAGTGAAATATCCAATTTTTGAAGTCTTCTCGTACTTTTGCAAATGTGTCTGCGGAAACAGCCTCACATTCTGCAACAATACGTTGTTTTAAAACGTCAATATTGTCAGGTTCAGTGGCGTAAGCCTTCGATTCAAGGTACCCCCACAGAAAAAAATCCAAAGGTGTGAGGTCCGGTGATCGAGCTGACCATTCCGTTGAAATCGTCGTCCAATCCATCTACCACGATACTCCTCATCCAAATACTGTCTTACTGCAACGAGTAATGTGGAGGAGCACCATCCTGTTGGAATGTTATTTCCAAATTGCCGAATTCATCTGGATTATCTTCCAAAATTAAGGATGTGGTTTCCCAGGATACCCGCCCAAACATTCACCTTCTGGGAAAATTGGGTAGGTATGTGTTTCACGAAACTCGTGAGGATTTGCGTCACTCCAATACCTCACATTCTGTGTATTTACATTTCCATTTAGATAGAAAGTACTTTCGTCACTGAAACAAATTGTTTTGACATAGTCTGGCTGTTGGTTAATTTTAGTTTCCATATTTTCAAAAAATTCTAGTGTTCGGTCTGGGTCGTCGTCTGAGAGTTGATGAACCATTTTTAATTTGTATGGATGAAATTTTTTTTTCAACACCCTGTGTACTGTACTTCGACACAGGTAGATGCAACGTGAGTTGTTGAAGAAGTAGGATTAACTATTACTTCTGCCAGTATATAAATTTTTTCCTCATCAGAAATTCGTGGTCTGCCAGATCGTTTCGCATCATTAATACTAACTCAACTCAACTCAAACTTCGGAGAAGCTTACTTATCGATCGGGAAAACTCTCATTAAAAATGCGTTCTGCTGCATGAATATTTTGTCCAGTTTCACCAAGAATTAGGATCGCTGCTACTTTATCACCTAAAGCACGTACCATTTCGCTTTTCGAAGCACTGAAACGTTCGGCTCACAACAGTTTAACAAATTATTAAAATGTACAAAAATATTAAAAGTACCAAAAGCTGCTAAAACAGTTGAACGTTCGATCAACAATACACAAATTATTCAATGTACGAAAACTTGGACAATTACAAAAACGTCGAATTAGGGAGACTAACAAAAACGTCAGCTTATTTGACAACTATCCAGAGACGGAGCTTGAATTTGGAATTTTAGTATTAACTGATTCAATTCATCACAGCTTTGCTTTTTTTAAAAGCGAGTTGCCAAAACTGCCATAAACACAAACAAAATTAGTATCATTGAATAGGTTTTTTCGATACCTTTTAAAAGAGGTGTCGCTTGCCGTAGGGTTCCATTTAAAATTATTGGTCACAATGGCCTTGTGACGTCATCTTTGACGATTTCGTCATCTATCATCACTAGTAGGGAAGTTTACAACCTTTAATATTCAATTTCCAAATTTCACTTGTTTATGTATAATCGTTCCAAAAATAAGAGGGGGGGAGAGGACTTTTGAGAAGCACTGTATATATATTCAAAATTGGTACCATGCATTTTGCTACACACGCTACGTTCTGTATACCGAAATGAAAGCGTTATTTTTTCCATCCGCCACTGTGCAGACCATCAGGTAGATGTTGCATTCCCAATCGATATCACTCTGGGGAAATCACTAAACAGGACGGTACAGGGCCCCCTTGCTCCTCATTGCCACTCCGTCAACGATTCCACTCAGGCTCGTCCTGCTGCCATTTTCCTTCCAGACTCAGTTAACCGTCTAATTATTCCCGAAAGCTCGCTTTAGGTCTATTAAATCTACATTACAAAAATTCACCTTGGACATTTTAAAAGCCCGATGGAAGGTTGAAACGCTAAACTATGTTGCAATCAAGTCTTGCGGAGCAGTATGGTGCACGGAGAGAGGTCTCTGATCTAATTATTAGTGGCGCTCTATGGAGAGAATATGTTTCAATAGATTTATGTCAAAAAATTACGCGAATCTCTCGCATGTTTTCAGATACTTTGGCAAATTTCTTAAGTATTATTTCTGCTGAAATAGATTCAATGAACCTTTCTCAACAAGCTATGATCAAAATTTTACAATAAAATTGTATTTTTTCAGAATAATTGTTGAATATAAAACTGGTGGGCAAATTCGATGAAAGTTTGCCTTTGCTTAATTTCTTTATTGATTAGTGGAGGCAACGTTTGTCGGGAAATTCAATGTTATAAGCAAACATACTTGAGATGTCAGGTCTCAGACATACATAATGATGCTGTGTGCTCTAATGCTGGATAAAAAAACTTGAAATAGGTAATGCATTGTTTTGCGCCTGGCTGCAATCACAGACACCCAAGTGATTGCAATTTCTATTGAATACCAACGAACGAAAATGTAGATGAAATACTTGGCAAAGTATGTAACAAATACATGCAGTATATGATTTATGAATATTAGTGTTTTGAACGTGAATTTTCAGCCGAACTGACAAAAAACCCAATAAAAATAGTCGTGTGTAGTTGTCACTTCAAAGATGGTTCGAAAGAAAATGCACCTTGATAATTCGCAATCCAGGATCAAAATTACACAATTCTAAATGTTCAGATAGAAGACTATTTTCACCCCGTTAAAGGCTTTTCATATGATCCTGAAAGTAATCATTTATAACTGATAGCTTAATAATTTTCGAAGCAATTATTGATTGTTATTAACTGAACAGATCACAGTCACATATAATAGGCTAAGAGCGGGCTGCAGAAAACCTGGCCAATCGAGAGATAAAATGAAATTAATTTCAAATGTTACTACTCACAGCAAACATAAGAAAAATCATTGACTGCCTCGGCAAAAGTTGTGCATAAGTTTTGTATGGCCTTTTTTCGGAAAAATCAACCATACCATTGTTATAACATGTTGGAAATATTTTTGACACTTAGTATCTCTCCAGTTGGCCAAGCGGTGTAAGGCGCCAGATTGCAACTGGTTCACGATAGGGAGCGTCGTTGGTTCAAACCCCAGTCCAGCAAAATTTTGAAGTTAAAACTTATTTACGCACGCTTGACTTGGGTAGTAAGCTGGTGAATGCGTGACGAGAGCGTTACGAAAAGTGTGATCGGGCGAGGCGAACGGTCTCGACAAAGGTGAGGGCGTAACTCATACTAGTTGCTGGCGTCGTAACGCCATAAGCAGCGTTGCTTTTTCCTTGTCTTTTTTCTCCCTCTACTAATACGCGGCATTCTACTCTCGACATTGGGGCGCGTTTGATTATCTGTCCTTTTCTTGTCTCTCTCTCGCTTTCTCCTTGTTACTCTTCCGTATTTCGGCCTCGCGTTTCTACAATTCACTTCAGATTTTTTTTTAAAATAGGATAACATGAAATTTAACTGATTACGTAAATCATAAAATACTTATTGATTGTAGAGATTCACCATTACAAATAATTGGTGACATCGTGATTGAACATGACAATAATCAAATGGAAGTTGATGATGAAAATCCCACTATAGATCATGTAAGAAACCGAGACAAATTATTGGAGGTAGGTAGATTAATGTTATTTTATTTTTATAATCATTCATGACTCTAATAATAATTTACTAAATTTACCAAACTAAAATGATGAAATTATAGGTTATTAGAAAATTAATATATGTATATACATGTATATATAATACATATATACATATATAAACATATATATATATATATATATATATATATATATATGTATATATATAAATATTGTTATGATGGGATTGTTTTTTGAGTTTATATTTATATACATTTTGTGAATTTATTTCACAGATCTCAATTTCTGAATCCCTATCATAACAAATGAAAACTCCGGCTATGTTATCTTACCCTTCTCCTTTTAAACCTCTTTCTTTTACCTTCTCCTAGCTCAGTCAGGTACGCCTATGAACATGAGTCAGCTCCTTCTCAGCAGTCGGTTCTGTGATCTGTATTGCCGACTTGGCACTAACGATTCGATATGAAATGCTGTTCAGTGGGGTGAAAGTGTGGTTAGATAAAACACAGATTGCAGAAAATAAAACCGGGTTGTTTTTATTCAGATAAAAACCCTTAAAACTATTCCTACTCTGCGATAAATACCTTATACTAAAAAGAAACAATAATATGAAATAGTGCAATTTGAATATAAGTGATGATTATTAAGAGGACGAATATTTAAAATTATGGTCAGTCCTTTGGCATGGAATTTTGATGAATGTTCAGCCAAAACAAAGTAAACAGTGGATTGGACACTCAAAGTTATTGGATGAATATACGAAAAGTTGCACTTTGGTGATTTCGGTGATTAGAATACCTTGTTGCTCCTTTTCCTGTTATGTTTTCCAGTCCGTGGACGTACTTTTGAGATTGCAATGACAGCTTACGTGCGTTCTTTCATGGATTTCTCTTCTATACCAGGTAAGTGGAAATTTTTATACTTTTTTCCCCCAGTTGTGCCTTTTTTTCGAATTGTCTATTAATATCTCCTTAAAATTTTTGTACGTGGCTTCTTTTTTGTAACTTTTTTCAATCTCTTCTCAACTTGTTATCTCCTCCCATGGTAACACACACATTTTTTATTTTCTCACGGATTTTTGAATTTAGTGTCACTTTCTACCCAATTATTCGTTATTCTAATTACTACTAATGATTTTATGAATGAAATCTAATTCTTAATCTTACATACTATTTAAAAATTCGTGAGAAATTATATTTTTACAATTTCTGCTATAACATCTTTTATATATCATCACTTTTCCCACATAAACTCTCTCGATCTCCCATTGGTGGGTTTCCTGTTGATGTGAATCGTCATACAGGATGTTCAAAACTTATATATTAGTTGATCCCACTTTAAATTCAATGTTTTCTATAAATTTCAATTTGATATGATTTAATTGTGGATTTTCATTAGATATTTCGTTGGTCACATAATTTTGATAATAGAACTACTTCAGGACTGCCCTCTTGATACATATGCATCGACTGGAGCATAGTATAAGATTCTATAATAGTAAAAAAAGGTAAAGAAAATTGCAAAACAACATAGCATTATCGACGATAACTAAAATACCTAATAATAATAATGATAATTATAAGTTTAATTATTTCACAACATTTCCTAACATAACAATATACATATATATGGAGCTAAAGAAGTTTTACTCCAGTCGTGTGGTCTAAATCACACTCGTTTTTTTTGTTTATTCCTTTGAAATTAAAAATGATTTGCTTGGGGATAATATTCGTTTCTACTCTATGAGTTTTGTGGTTATATATATATATATATATATATATATAAAAATTTTGTGAGGGTTTTTGGGGTAAAGTATAATTTTTTAGAATTCACGAATTCAAGATGGCGGCTCCAAGATGTGATTATAGTCCGATTCCATTCAAAATTGGTATGTGGGTTTTTTTGGGATCGTAGATAATCAATTTCTGTCAGAATTAAATGAGATGACGGATTTCATGATTGACTAAAAAGAATTGAATAAAAATTGAGAAAAGGTTGTGGGTGTCACCCTCGCGGTCATAGCGAAACCCGCAGCATATTTTTCGAAGCTTAAAAACATTAATGTTATTCAGGGCCCCCTTTATACGCTTATGCCTGAGTTTGGTAGATTTGTGTATGAGCATTAGATATTTTTTCAAAATTTCGAGCTATTCAGTTTTATTTATATCCTGGTAAAAGTAAGGGGCAAAAAACCAGGTGTGGACATTTATACAGTGCATTCCATTCAAAACGAGCCACCTTGAATAACTTTTGGTACAATGATTTTCAGGAGAAATGAAAAAACACATCAACAATAGTATACAGGAGGACACATTTTGACATATTCACATTTGATGTTACTTCCACTATCGCACCCCCAGAGCATGTCACAATTTTTTTTTAAATGGATCACCCTATATTGTTTCGCATTATAAGATGCTCCATGATGAGCAGATTTCAACAAAGTATAAAACATATGGTCTGACGCATATGGTTCGGGAGCTACAAATTATTTTCCATTAGTCCAACGTGCCCTA
This sequence comes from Gonioctena quinquepunctata, assembly GCA_018342105.1. Classification (NCBI taxonomy): domain Eukaryota; kingdom Metazoa; phylum Arthropoda; class Insecta; order Coleoptera; family Chrysomelidae; genus Gonioctena; species Gonioctena quinquepunctata. Next base: position 104,504 of record JAFIRS010000719.1, on the reverse strand, counting down.
AAACTGCAATAGAAATAGCTCCATCGTTGACAACTCCTCGAACGGTTATGCTTTTGATTCTAACAGATCCAGTTTTCCATAAGGCATTATGCTTTTATTGCCAAGCAGATCAGTTTCATAAATTTGTTCATATCCAGAAACGTTCAGAGTTGTCAACGATGAACTATTCTTTCAGCCTTTCAGGGCAGTTGGACTAATGGAAAAAAATCCCGAACCGATATGCGTCAATCCATTAGTTTTATGATCTTTGAGAAATGCTTCCATCATCTTATATAACATTCAGTAGATCATTTAAAAAATTTAATTAGCTCGGAAGTTGGATAGTGAATAACATCAAATTAATAATTCAAAATTCCTGTATACTATTGATGACATGTTTTATTATATTCAAATTGTCAAAAACTCAAAAGTTTGCTTTCAAATGGATCACTATTTTCCGGATGTTGTCATTATTAACCTATAAGTCTTCTATCTGTTGTAAATAAAAACAAATTTATTTTTATATATCTTCAATGCATTTGACTGTTCTTCGTGGAATATTACTAGTTTTGTATACAGGCTTCACGATAAGCGATTAATTAGACGTTTTCTGAAACCAACAAAGGATTAAACCTGCAGAGTCTCTACAGTATACATTAATTATAGTCTAAACTGCTGAACATACGGCGTTGCCCATTTTAAAAATGTAGCGGCTACTTTATTTTTCAAACAGAACACCTGTATATATATCATATTAAGATTTCTTATCACTCATTCGAAACTTCTGTACCGATTCAGATATCCTGTTTTACCAACATGTACTTTTATAAACGATTATTATCTTGAACTCTGGTACTAATGATCAAATTGAAATGGAGGTATGATACCATGAGATCTTCACTTAAACATATTTATTTGCTTTCTATACAGGGTCTTTCATTGAAAAAAGTAGAGTACTTTCATGGGCAACCCGATTCTCATATTTTGGGCTACATCAAATTTTAGATCGACTTTGTTCAGAAAATTCTATTTCGAATTGTTGTCGAGATAAACTGTTTCAAACAGAAACTGACGTGGTTTCCTTGTATTCATCACTTATTTTTGAAATTCAACAGATTCCGTTCGATGTTCCTTCATCAGTCGCAGATAATACAATGAATAAATAATTATTGAAATACTCTTCAACCATCGAATGAAACTTCTCTTTAAACAATAGTTTTATTAACGATGACACACGAACTGAAAATAATTTCATGAATTAGTGAGTTAATTCAATTGTCAGTGTATTTCAGAATATGTTCGAACACATCTCCACTTAAACAAACATGTAATCTCTTCAAAAGATTTTCATGTGTAGCGCTTCTGATTGAGCCTGGAGTTAAACTATTGAAATCAGTTCTAACTCTCGATTTCATATCTTCCATTGTTGTTACTGGGTTGGAGTAAACCATACTTTTAAGGAAACCCCACACAAAGTAATCTAATGGATTGCCATGTGGTGTTCTAGGAGGTCAACGAAAAGGTCCATTATTACCAATCCATCTGTCTCCGAAGATTTCAGTTAAAGCTTCGCTTACTGAACGAGAATTATGGGGTGGAGCACCATCCATTTGGTACCATCAACGTTTTCTTCCTGGCCTATTATTTAAAATCATTTGAATTCCATTTCTCAGTAAATCTTCATATTTTGTTGCATTCAAATTATCATCATAAAACTCGATATAAAAAATTGACCCATTCTTTATGGAACAAAATACATTAAATTGCCATCTTTCTTGAAAACCCCTTTGGTGAACGACATGGGGATTTTCTGGCGCCCAATAATGACTGTCTATTGAAAACTCCATTTTTTGTAAACTTGGCCTCATCTGTCCATATGATATTGTCGAGGAAATGTTCATCCTCTCGAGTCTTGACAAGAAACCATTCAAAGAATTCCACTCTACGAGGCAAATCAGTCTCTTTCAGATGTTGGACAGTAGAATTTATAGGGATGCCATTTGTGCTTATCAAGAATGCGTTAAATTGTCACGTAGGGTATACCTATCTCCCTTTCAGCCTCGTGTAGAGAGGCATTTGGAAATGCATGAAAAAATCCCAAAACTGTTATGCCATTGTCATCATCATCCACTTCAGGCTTTCTACGGATGATTTTTGGACGAAAGGTTCCATTCAACCTATAGTTTTTCAGTAGTCGATTTATCACGGCTTCGGAAGTTGGAATCTTTTAAAATACTGGCACACCATAAATTATTATAATTCAAGAAATATTCAGACTGTAAAATTTTTTTATAATTGATATCTAATCAGTCAAAACCACCTACAAAAGTTTGACGTTTCAAAATTGGATCATTCATTTTTCCAATGCATACTATTAAAAAATATCAATTTGCAATATTGTACGGTAGATACACTCAATACCTCAATGCATACAAATTGTAACTTTTTCTAAGGTACATATCAATTTCGAATTGCCTGATTTGAGACTGTTGAAAAACTAAATCGAAAAGAAATATTACGTAGTATAAAATAGATGTTAAATTTCAAAAATAAGTGATGAATACAAGACCACGTCATTTTATGTTCAAAACAATTTATCTCGAAAACGGTTCGAAATCGAAATAGGATTATCTGAACAGAGTCAATCTAAAACTGGATGTAGAGCTAAAAAATGTGGAAATAAACAGGGTGTTCCATTTGAAAAAAATGACTTCCAAAGTATCTACATTTTTTAAAGACCCTGTATGAGGCAAATAAAAATATGACTCGAATTGAAGATCCTCATGGTATCACTCCACTCCATTTCGAATTTGATCGTCTTAGTACCAGAGAGTTCAAGATTATCAGCGTTTATAAAAGTACATGTTTGATAAAAAAAAAATCGAAATTAATTTATATCTTCTAAACGGTAACAGATAGGTATAAGGAAATAGTACATGAAGTTGTTGACAAAGTGATAAGACATCATAATATGATATTATATACAGGGTGTTCCATTTGAAAAATCAAAGTAGCCGCTACTTTACAGTAGAAGCGGCAACGCCGCATTGTCTATAATTTATGCATACCGTGAAATTTTCAGGTTGTCTGGTTTGCCAGAAACGTCTAATTAACGCTCATCGTGAAGAGCCCTGTATAAGCCCTGCATATTTCCTTGGCTCATTGTGATAGGACCTTATCGCCGTAATATCGCGTGTTAATAGGCTTTTAGCTATGAATTACTCATAGAATTTGTACGACAGACTTTTTATGTACTCGTGGATAGGCGGTAGGTTTGCCAACTCGCGCAGCGCTTCCAGCCGAATGTATCTATCGCTCTTTGTAACTATACGCAGCACTTTATTTTGCATCCTATCGAATTTCAGCATGGTTGTTTTGGACAGGTTGAAAAATACCGGACAAGCATTACCGGTATTATGATTTGTTTGTGAATAATTAGTTAATTTTCCATCGATAGCTTGGAGTCCCTTGCTATCAACGGATAGGTTCTTTTGACCGCTGCCGACGTTCTTTGAATCGCGAGATCTGGGGCGCTATTCTTGACATCCTTCGCAACCCAAGCACACGCACACTTGCGAAGACTCCATTTGCGAACACTCGTGGAAAAACATATTCTTGACAGCCAGTCGTAAAGTCGTCCGATAGTTGCGAGTGACCCTTTTGGCAACGGCGCAATTAGACAAAATTGACGTATGTCTAGTGTCGGTTGATATCATTTATACTATTTGAATTTGTGTGGGCGACTGACGAGGAATGAATAACGATGGAGACAATTCAGAAAACAAAAAGAACGGCCAATTCCTCTATGGAGCAGAAGAATATCCTATTAGAATTCATGAAGAAAAATCCATGGCTATTAAGTGGAAAATTTTCGGATAAACACACACAAAAAGATGCACAGAAACTTTGGGAAGATATCTCGAAAACATTAAATAGCTGTGGAAACGGCGCAAATAAAGACTGGGAGTCTTGGAGAAACGTAATGGTTAAAAAGTCTTTGGAAAGATTAACTTAATATTTTTCGATTTGTAGACTTGGCAGGATATCAGGTCCAGAACAAAAAGTAAAACAGTTCTTATCAAAACATAAAAGGGTACTGGAGGTGGACCTTATCTTGAAAATCCAAATCGTCCTTTTGACCAAGAAGTACTAGACACCATAAATACAGTTTCTTTAGAAGGGCATGAACAGGTGTTAGAATCAGCTACCGAGTTTGTACTGGCATATGATGGAGAAAATGAATCTGCTGAATATGCATTAGATCAAAAATGTGATTTTGAAAATGTATCCACAGGTCCTATCATGAATGATGTATCAACAGGTCCCATTGTGAATGATATATCAAATGCTGAAGATGATTCTCAAATTTCTTCAAAAAACATTGTTCAGTCAAATTCAGCATGTACTCAAGTGAAAGGAAGACCGTGTCCTAGAAGAGCTCCCAGGAAAAAATTACTGTATGCAGCCGAGGCATCAAATAACTACAGAATTTCACTTGAGAAAAAAAACGACATAAAATCTAAATATTACGAAAAAAAGATTATTTTGTTGGAGAGGATAGCAACAGCAAAAGAAAGATCAGCTGCTGCTCAAGAAGATATTGCCAACAAGTTGGGCTGTCTTGAAGGAGCAATTGAATCTTTGCAAGATGTAATTGCTTAAGTTTTTGTCTCTTGAACTATTTACCTTGCGATACCTGTTAGTTTCTTGTTATATTGAGGCACTTTAAGTAGTGATTACAATAAGAATAATATTTATTGAGTTGTTTTTACAAAAGTTTATTTGAGTTCAATGTTATAATATAAATAAAGTTAATTATTTTAGAAATGATTATTTATTAATCTTGCCCTTGCTCTTCGACCTGCAGCAAGTTCTGGATTTACACGTCTTATTGCATTGATATCAATATTTGCACCATTCACATATTCATTGAGAACAACTCCAAAATCAATATTAGACTGGTCCTCATCATCTGGCATTGGAATATTATGTTCAATGCACATATTATGCAATACAAAAAGAGTTGATTATTCAGCAGCTGTTACAGGGTTTAGTAATTTAAACAAAATTAATCTCCATTGCACCTTTCTATTGCATTTCGCACTCTTCTGTGTCTTTTATTATAATTGAACTCGGGAGTATTTTCAAGAGGTTCCCCTTCAACAGGTGTAAACAGCCATGTTCTTAGAGGATATCCACTATCACCTACAAAAATCATTGAATTAGTCCAATATATTGTATATAATGTTGGAGTTACAATACCTAGGAGATAATAAGTTGTATGGCCCTGTGCATGAAGGTTTCTAAAAACTTCATGTATATTTGAATTTTGCCAAATGAATGCATCATGTGTGCTGCCTGGATACCTTGCAACGACATTGATGATCATCAGTCTGCTATCACATATCTGAAAGAAAGAACATTTTGAGCATGCACTTTGAGAGAAAAATGAGAGGTAGATCAGAATGTGAGTCAAACTGAAAGTCTGCAGTAATTGCAAGCTTTCAATATTCTATTCTTCAATTATTGTTTTATTCTCACCAGCTGGACATTAATTGAATGATACCCTTTACGATTAACATATATATGTTCAGGCATTTCAGCATCAATAATTTTGGGTGTAAATATTGCAATATGGGTGCAGTCCACACAACCCACTACACCTGGGAAATTGAAATCTTCATAAAATCTAAAAAAAATTCAAATTATAAAGAAGTCGAATATGCCACAGACAGTATAACTATTTACCTCATCCTTAGTATATTTAGCTCTTCAAAATTTCGGGGGAAATGAACCCATCTGTTGAAAATTGCAGGTTGGTTGAATGCTATGCTGACTTCTTCAATACATCTTGAAACTGAGGGTTGAGAAACAGCCACAAATAAACCCCTCCCAATATCCATTTGATAACTCCCGGAAGCAAAGAACCGCAAAGCCACCAACACCTGGAAAAAGTTATTTTTATCAAGAATTAATTATTATTCATAATACTTACTCTAATTCTTATACTCAAGTCAGTGGCTCTCCTTTGTGGTCTCACAAATCTACACAATTCTTTGGTCAACCTAAACGTCTGCAGAAACTGATCTTCATTTAAGATCTCAAAAGGACTCAAGTTTTCGAATCGATTATGCCTTTCAACTGGTTGTTCTGCAATCTCTAGATCTTCTATTGCGGCAATATATTGCAAATCGTCCATTTTCAACTTTATTTAACATGAAATTAATATAAAGTTTTAACGATAATAAAGTCGGTTGCGAGTAAAAATACCCATTCGCTGTTTGATACGAACGTTCGAACATTCTACGAATGCTGAAGAATGCCACATTCATGTTTCGTTCACAATTTGAAGAGATGCGAGTGACCTTGATAACTACGAATGGTCAAGAATAGGACCCCAGTATATTTGTGTAATGTTAACCGTTTGTCCAGCAGTAACCCCAGGTGTCGCACAGAGTCCAAATCATCCACACTATTTCCTTGGATATTGCGTTTTCTATAAATTTTCGTATTCTCACGTTTTCTTGTGAAATTTATTAGTTCTGTTTTCCTCATTAATTTTAATTTTGTTCTTCTCCATATACGGTCCGACTAGCCTGTTCGAATGAACTTGCACTTGTTGTTTAGCAACTTGACTTGCGAACGAATGCGCAAATATCGCGGTGTCATTAGCGTATATAGCCGCATTCCCCAGCTGGAACTTCGGAAAGTCGTGCGTATATAGATAATACAAGTGTGGGGACAAGCTGCAGCCCTGTGGAACACCTGTTTCAGCTGTAAACTCTGAGGAATTGGTTTGATTACCTTTAACTGTGAACACTCTATCTGGTGATCATACAAGACCAAAGGGAATGGACAGACGACACCACCGAGGGCAGACCTAGAGAGATGATCTGGTATACAGACGGATCCAAGATCAACGAAGGAACGATTTTACACAATAATTACGGGTTTGACGGCGGCGTATTCTTCAATTCAAAAATGAAGTATTATTGATGGTAAATGAAACACAATTTGTTAAATTTCACTTTGTATATTTTCAAAATGTATTCTGCATATTTCGCTACATGGTAGCTTCATCAAGAATACCGTTTCCAATTTACTTTTAACAAATTGTCTGAATATTAATTTAATTGATTTCAAAAGACTTTGGCATGCTAATTACCTTTGTATACAGTGAGGAAAGAAACTCTCGAATGAGCACCTCACTGGGAACATATACTTCACTGCGTGAGAGAAAACAACATGAGGGAAGTGCGCAACACACGGATCAAAATATGCACAGACATCCAGGCACCACTGAAGGCTCTCACGAATCCAAAGAGACATCAAGACAGGTATGGGAATGCCAAGAAGAACTCAGTGTCCTAGCAGGACACAACAAAATAACTGATGTGGGTTTCAGGACACTGTGGCATCGAGGGCAATGAAAAAGCTCATGAATTAGCCAGTATGGGCTTATCAACTCCATATATTGGCCCAGAACCTGCACCGGAGCGACAAAATCAGCCATCCGAGGCTGCATACGGAACTGGGTCAAACGAAAACAAAGGGAGTGCTGGAACGAAGCCCCTCTCATGCACCGGGAAAACATATATTGAAAACCGTCGAAATAAAGAACTAAAGAACTACTTAATATAAGTAGTAACCAAGTCAGAACAATACGGGCCTTCTCACTGGTCATAGCCCAATGAGTGGACACCTGCACGAAATGGGGCTGTACAACGGAGAACTTTCCTACAGACAATGTGGCAAAGGGACCTCAAACATAAATTGTCAGAATGTTCTGTCTGGCCATATACAGGGTGTTATGAATCAGCACACCACACCTGCAACACCATTTTTAAGACTGGGGACAGTTGGAGAACTTGAAGACCCCAAAATTATCAGCCATTGTTACACCACTGGCCTTTTATAGAGGAAACCCTCCTTCAAAGGAAGACCAATAAACGAAAAGGAATTTTCAAATATTATGAATTGATCACTTTACTTGATCACTCCTCTGTTGAGAATTCGAGTAATAAGAGCATTAACTGACTGATGATGGTCGAACCGAGAATATTCCGCTGGAGCGGCCTACATGAAAAATATCTCCTTCTCTCAATACAGGGAATGTGGGGCGTTTAGATAGAAGCACGTACCGATCTCAGAAAGATTGTTGAATAATGCACTTGGAAAAGCATCAGACTATACATATATATTTTATAATAGTTACATAGCATTTCCATCAGTTCTATATACTGATAAAATGATAAAATAGTCAAGAACGGTTGAGATTTTACATTAGGTCAGTTTTTGGCATTCTCAAAGTCAAGTGGACTGAATATAAGTAAAAATGCCATCAATTGTTAAACAGACTGTTGATAAATATAATTTGAAAAATATGGGATCATAAAATATGGAGATTCATTCAAAAACATAAAAATAATAATTGATTCAATTTGCTCAAACATAAATCCAGAAAAATATATGAACTTACTCCAGACCATCAGGTTTCAACACTTATTCACTCGATATTTGTTTTACACGAATTTAGTTCAGTTGTATCCCTAATTTATTTATTTCCGCGAAACTTGTTTATTTACTTTCATATCGCCCTGTATATTAGACTATAGTTGTATTGGTAATGTTTTTCTATGAGAGCACGAACTATCGGTTATGGGTTTTCGGTGACTTATCTCGTTCTTGAAGTATTGATAAAATAATTTTTATGAATAGTAAATACTGTTTAACTGGGTATTCACTTTGTGAATTCATTACGTGCAGTTCTGTTTGACTTGATTGGAATTCTCTTTCCTAATAATTTTGCAATTTCACTGCAAGATGATTACTTGTCAATAAACTCATGACTGATGACTGTGTAGTCAAGAGCTGTCACTTGGGTTGATCGATACCGCACTTCTATATGTTATATTGTTATATGATTACTAGTGAAAATTTGAGCACTTATCATCTTTCTGCACTACATATTAATCGAATGAAAGTTCAAACACCTCTAAGCATCGTTACGCGTGGTCTCGCGCTTTTTATATGATCTCCCCTTCCATGGATTCGTCTTTGTTGAACCCCTTTGGTCACATTCCAACGTTTATTATTTTCGGCTTGTCATAATAAATCACCGTCTGAGTAATTAATGGCTCGTTACTGTAGCCGAAAGAATGTATAAAAAAATGAATCATTAATCTATTTTGTGGTCGTATTGCATTTAATGAGCTGTCAAACCCTATAATTTATAGTTTCTTTGTTTACTATGAAATTCCTTAGATGTACGTAACTCGGAGGGTGATGATTTGTTAATAGCTCCTTTGTGAAAGGGTGACTTTTTTAATATGCATTTCAGGGCTAGACGGTGTCTATCTATTTTTAATGTGCCCTCGTTTATCAATTGGATCGAGTATTTGATTTCAAAATTCATTTTCATCCCCAGTGAATTATGTTTCCTGGCCATAGAGTTCATATTTATTATTAACTTGTTTTTTCTTATGTCTGAAAGTTTTTCTGTACTTATGGGGTTATGACAAGAATGCGAGGTGCTAGACCGCAAAAGACAAGCAATATTCGGACAGCCAATGCTAACCCCCGAAGAATACAGTAGCCAACCAGTGAAGAACCTGTGCAGACTGATAAGGGGGACTGGAGTTACGGAGTGGGTGCTGTAAAACAAATCCAGAAGGCACAAAAAGCCAAAGAGGCTGAGGTGCAGCTGGCGACGAGACCAGCATCCAAGAGAAAAAAAAACACTCCATCTGACAGATACGATTCCAAAAATTTTGCCAAGTGTAAAGGCATGCCTACCCTTCACATTTTACTGATCAATCCTCCTGTCCAGACTTCATCGAACGTTTTCTCGACGACCAACAGGACTATCACCGTGTTTCATCCACGATGGAAGGATTCCTTCAGCCCATGAACAATTCGGACCACTTGAGGCGTTGTAGAGTGTCCCTTTCGGATGAATCTGGTGTCTTAGACCGCTCGGCCAACTGCAGAGGTAGTTAGTATCAAAAGTATTTCCAAACATTTATTACATTGGTATGATTGCTTTTTCCTAAAAAAGGCCATACAACACTTATGTACAACTTTTGCACAGGCAGTCAATGATTTTTCTCATGTTTGATGTGATTACTAACATTTGAAAAACATTTCATTATGTTACTCGATTGGCCAGGTTTTCTGGAGCCCGTTCTTGGACTATAATATCATAACCTTATAACATGTGATGATTAATGATTGACGTACAGCAGAAATTATCTACGACATACTGAAATCTTCCGAACAATACTGGTTTCAATTCTGATTTACGGATATATAGAAGTATATTTTGATGTGGAATGGACATGAAAACACGCATTAATAATGAAGGCACCCAATATTTTATGTCTCTATACTAACAATCACCTTTTGGTAGCGTGGTTTCATCTCAAAGTTGAACCTCCATAAGACTCACCAATAGAGTGATTTAAACCTCACCAATATTGTCTATATATAATATTACAAAGATGTCTTATTTTACCATTTACCTTAAGATACATGAACTTTCCAACTGAAGGTATTTCTGGGTAATGGAGACCATGATCGGCAAAGATATGCCGGATTTTTTTATAAATCATGACGTCTACAATAGGTCCATGGTATCAACTTGACACTGCATGTATTTCTCTAATGATTTTTCTGGCACATTGCGCATTGGCATGTAACAATGATAATTCATAATATTCTCGAAACAATGCTGATATAATTCTCGGATCCCTCTTTCCACCGAGGAGGCTCAGTTTTCGTCTGAGATTTCATTCTCTTTACATCGATTCGCAATCCATTGCAATTAGAAATTATACCTCGCAGTTGGAACACGAAACGTTCTGAGCTAACAGCGAACTAATGCTACAAATCCATATTAGTGGGACATTACATTCTAGCGGTATATTACTTCGGCATAGAGCAAGTAATTCACAGATATGATTTATTTGTTTTCTAATCAACTTCTTCTATATCTATACTATTATAAAATCGTAATTGTCCGTTTGTTTGTTCGTGCACCACGCAAAAGCTACTGGACCGATTTTGATGAAACTTTTTTGTTTGAAAGCATAGGATTAGACTTGAAAACTGTATTTTATTTCGCTACGATGATATGTAAAAATAAAACTACATTTCTTCATAAGCAAGTGCAACCAATAAAAGGTGAGTTTCCATTTCAAGTATATATCTTCTCATATATATATATATATATATATATATATATATATATATATATATATATATATATACTCTTTATTACAGTTTCCAAAACCCCCCCCCCCTCTTTTTTTAACTTATAATAAAAAGAATTTAAAAAAACTAATATTAAAGATTGTAAATTCCCAACTAGTGATGATAAATGACGAAATCGTCAAAGATGACGTAACAAGGCCATTGTGACCAATAATTTCGAATGGAACCATACGGCAAGCGACACCTCTTTTGAAAGGTATCGAAAAAACCCATTCAATGATAGTTATTTTGTTTGTGTTTATGGCAGTTTTGGCAACTCACTTTTAAAAAACGCAAAGCTGTGATGAATTGAATCAGTTAATACTAAAATTCCAAATTCAAGCTCCGCCTCTGGATAGTTGTCAAATAAGATGACGTTTTTGTTAGTCTCCTTACGACTTTTTTGTAATTGTCCAAGTTTTTGTACATTTAATAATTTGTGTATTGTTGATCTAACGTTCAACTGTTTTAGCAGCTTTTGGTACTTTCAATATTTTTGTACATTTTAATAATTTGTTAAACTGTTGTGAGCCGAACGTTTAAGTGCTTCAAGAAGCGAAATGGTACGTGCTTTAGGTGATAAAGTAGCAGCGATCCTGAATCTTGGTGAAACTGGACAAAATATTCATGTAGCAGAACGCATTTTTAATGAGAGGTTTCCCGATCGCCCCGTTTCGAGGACTTATTTAAAGGAGCTTCTTCGTAAGTTTGAAACAACGGGTAGTATCAATGATGCGAAACGATCTGGCAGACCACAAATTTCTGATGAGAAAAAAAATGATATACTGGCAGAAGTAATAGTTAATCCTACTTCTCCAACGACTCACGTTGCATCTACCTGTATAGTCAGTCGAAGTACAGTACACAGGGTGTTGAAAAAAAACAAATTTCATCCATACAATTTAAAAATGGTTCATCAACTCTCAGGCGACGACCCAGACCGAAGACTGGAATTTTGTGAAAATATGGAAACTAAAATTAACCAACAGCCAGACTATGTCAAAACAATGTGTATTAGTGACGAAAGTACTTTCTATCTAAATGGAAATGTAAATACACAGAATGTGAGGTATTGGAGTGACGCAAATCGTCACCTGTTTCGTGAAACACATACTCAATTTCTTCAGAAGGTGAATGTTTGGGCAGGTGTCCTGGGAAACCACATCGTTGGGCTTCTTTTTTCGAATACTTATTTAACTGGTGGGGTTTATCTGGAGCTGGTTGCAAAACGCAATAGAACCGTTAATCCTTGAAATTTTGGAAGATGATCCAGATGAATTCGGCAATTTGCAAATAACATACCAACAGGATGGTGCTCCTCCACACTATTACGGTGCAGTAAGACGGTATTTGGATAAGGAGTATCGTGGTAGATGGATTGGACAACGAGATCCAACGGAATGGCCAGCTCGATCACCGGACCTCACACCTTTGGATTTTTTTCTGTGAGGGGTACCTCAAATCGAGGGTTTACGCCACTGAACCTGACAATATTGACGTTTTAAAACAACGTATTGTTACAGAATATGAGGCTGTTTCCGCAGACACATTTGCAAAAGTACGAGAAGAGTTTAAAAATAGGATATTTCATTGTCAGGAAGTAAGGAGGTCACTTCGAGCAATTTCTTCAGGTAGATACTGATTCTTAAATCTGTAATTTATATCATACTGAATGGAATTTAAATTATAATTTTTACCAATGAGCCATTAAAACTGCCATAAACACAAACAAACTAAGTATCATTGAATAGGTTTTTTCGATACCTTTCGAAAGGGGTGTCGCTTGCCGTAGGGTTCCATTTAAAATTATTGGTCACAATGGCCTTGTGACGTCATCTTTGACGATTTCGTCATCTATCGTCACTAGTAGTGAAGTTTACAACCTTCAATATTCAGTTTCCAAATTTAACTTGTTTATGTATAGTCGTTCCAAAAATAAGAGGGGGGGTAGGGGACTTTTGAGAAGCACTTTATATATAATTCTACTGTACGTGTCACTGTTCTCCTCCTAAACGGCTGGACCGATTTGAATTAATTTTTGTGTATGCGTTTGGGTGGCGCCCTGGATAGTTTAGATTCACAAATCATTCGCCTAAATGTTAAGGGTGGTCCACCCCTTAATTTTATTTTTTATGTTTTAGACAATTTTTTTTACAGCATTCAAAAATACATACAAACCTAAATTTTCACCCTTCTACGATCAACCCTCATTTCTTCTGGCAGGATTTTTATTTTTATTTTGTCATGACTGAGAATAAAAGAATTCATATTACTCTTAATTCACCCTTCTACGATCAACCCCTATTTTTTTTTTTTTTTAGGAAAATGGGATAATGGGATAACCGGAAAACGGGATAACGGGAATGACGGGATAACGAAAAAACGGGATAACGGGATGATAGGATAAGGGGATAACGGGAGAACGGGATAACGGGGTAAAGACAAAAAGGGGTAACAGGAAAATGGGATAACGGGATAACGGGAAAATTTTCGGAAAAACATTTCAGGGAACATAGAATTTTGGTCAGGACAACGTCTGTCGGGTCCACTAGTATATATACTATTATAAAACTGTAATTGCCTTTTTGTTTGTTCGGGCATCACGCAAAAACTACCAGACCGATTTTGTTGAGACGTCAAGTTATGTATGTTATTTTGCTACGATGATGGGAACCGGAGCTATAATAATAAAACCACATTCCGCGCGTACCAGCTATACATATATAATGTCCTGACTGACTGTCTAAAGGGTCGAAAGGGGGGGTGGAAGTAGAAGTAACGTTAGTTGAAGTTAGAGTCTTGAAAGTTGGTTTTTGAAATTTTCTTTCCACTCAAAGAACACATATGACAGGGTTTCTGAAAATTCAATCCTGAAGGGGTTGAAACGAGGGTTGAAAATTGAGCACCGCTAGTTTTCAAGTTGCGGTCATAAAAATTGCTGTTTGAGGTCTTTATTGCGAATAAAGAAATACGTGTTTCAGTGTTTTTGGAAATTAAACCCGTAGACAGGTAAAATGGAGAGCTAAATGGGGATAGAAGTTTGTGATGGTTCGTCAATTTTCAAGTAGGTCAGAAAAATTATATTCAGGTCTTTCTACAAAAAAAACGTGTTTCAGTATTTTTAGAAATTCTAGGAGTTGAAAGGGTAAAATTTCATGAGGATTCAGTTAGTTTTCAATTTAGGGTCATTAAAATTGGTATTTGAAGTCATTGTTATAAATAAGGAAATATGTCTTCCAGTGTTTTCAGAAATTGAATCCCTAAAGGGGTGAAATAGGGGGTGTAAATTTCCATGGGGGTTCCGTTTAGTGTTTTTAAGTTAGGGTCATGGAAAGTCATGGAAATTGATGTTTTGGAACTCTAATACAAACGAATAAATCGTGTTCAACTTTATTTGAATATTCCGTCTGTGAAGGAGTGAAAAGTGGTTATTGAATTTGTAATAGTCGTTACAAAGCATTACTCTCGCTGTCAAATCGATGATGCCAGCCAAACGAGATGACGGGATAACGGGATACCGCAATATTCCATCCCCAAAGGGGTGAAAAAGGGAGTACCGTTGGTTTTGAAGTTGAAGTCACGGAAATTGGTATGTGGCCTTTTCTTCTCAATTGAAGAACACGAATGTTAGGGTTTTCGACCCTAAAGAGGTTAAAATGGGGGTTGAAAGTTTGCATAGGAGCACCATTAGTTTTCAAGTTAAGGTCATGAAAAATGATGTTTGAGGTCTTTGTTATAAATGAAGAATACTTTTTTACTGTTTTGAAAATTCAACCCTTAAAGGGGAGAAATGGGGGCTACATGGGGATTGGACGTTTATATAGGGATTCTGTTAGTTTTCAAGTTAGGGTCATGAGAATTGGTATTTGCGTCTTTGTTACAAATAAAGTGAAATGTGTTTCCGTGTTTGGAAATTAATCCTGAAGGGATAAATGGGGTGTGAAAATTTGTATAGTGTTCCGTTAGTTTTCAAATCGGCCCGGTATTTCACGTCTGGTTATACTAGGAATAAATTAACCAACAGTTAGACTATGCTTTTGTTTAACGTTTATTGGTTAATAAAAGCACATTCTAAATCAAATAAGTTTGGGTCAAAAATAATCAAATATTTGTTGGAAAAGACATTTTGCGGATATTAATTATGAAAACACGATTTTGTCTTGTTACTGGGTGTAGTCATGCCCTGTTTATCGATGCACATGAGTTTATTCAATATTCTCAACCCGTATGAATTCAAACCAACTAATATTTGTAATAAGACTCGATAATAAATTTTCATCCTGGCTAAATTTAATATTGGTTGGTAAATATGACTTCAATGACTCAGCTATATTTTTGAATTTTATAAGGCAGCTTTGAAAAAAGATCTACTTTTGTTGTAACAATAACAAATGTCACAATAACTTGTTTACAATTTTGTTGGAGTTTTCAATGGAAGGCATCCAGACCAAAATTTGAATTTTACTACAGTGGCAAAGATATTGCAAAAATTAGGAAAACTGGTTGGTTGAAAACAAATATAATGTTCGTTAGCCTGTTGTAAATAATGAAAATAATGAACAATGTTTTACTGACAGTCACTGAGACACCAAGAGTTTCGACGATCATTATGGCAGAAAAGGCAGAAATATCTCGAACGAATTTTAAAGCAAAATCACTTCACCCATACAAACCAAAATTTGTGCAAGGACTGCGAGACAGGGATTATGACGCTCGATTTTATTTTTGTGCATGGTTCCAGGGAATGTTAGAAGACAATCGTGATTTCTCAAAAAATGTGCTATTTTCTGACAAAGGAACTTTTACCTCAAATGGTATCGTCAGTTCTCGAAATTGTAGATGGTGGGCAGATCATAATATTGATTTTATTATTGAAGCCAAGGACCAATATAGTTTCAAAGTGAATGTATGGTGTGGAATTTCAAATGAGCGAATTGTAGGTTCCTTCTTTTTTAAGACACAGTTTAAATGGCGAACGGTATTTGAACTTCTTACGGACCGATATATCTACATTTATCGACAACCTACCATTACAAGAGCGGATTCGTTTATTCTCTTAACGAGATGGGGCATTCATTCTACGTATGAAGTGCGGGGGTGGTTGAACAATGGGTTTGATGAGCAGTGGATAGGTCGATATTCAGGTAATCCTTGGCCTGCTAGGTCTCCAGTCCTAACGCCGTGTGATTTCTTTTTATGGGGTTACCTGAAAAGCAATGTCTATTAACAACGCTCATTTCGAAATGAAGAACATTTAGAAATTTGTATAAGGAATTGGGCAGCATTGATCAACAGAACTATGTTGAAAAATAATTTCCAGAACAATTCTATGAATGGAGCGCGAAGGTCGTCACGTAGAGCTTTGAAAATTTGTACATTGTTTGTTTATCGAGTTTTTTTAATTTTTCCACATCCACCCAAAACAATACTAAATTCAATTAGGATAAATAATGTATTATCAAGTTTTTATTACAAATATTAGTTGGTTTACATTTTATTCACGGGTTGAGAATATTGAATAAGCTCATGTGCATCAATATACAGGGCAGGACTACACCAAGTGACAAACTAAATCGTGTTTTCATAATTTATCTCCCGAAAACTTACACAAATATTTGATTAGTTTTGACCCAAACTTATGTGATTTAGGTTATTAAAGCTGTTTCCAGATGAAACAAAAATGTATAATGTTTCTTAGTAAGGGTAGGGGAATAAAATGAATTTTTTTAATAGTGTTGAAAATTGGTACACGTTTTCTCAATAAATTTTTTCGATATCTTGTCAATTTGACCTATTTTTCGGCACCATAGACAACTTTTTTAAAATTCCCGCAAAATCTGAGGTCACGTGATATAAGCTGCAAAAGAATTTTTCAGTTGTCAGACATGGAGAAATGAACCGCCATTAGAGTTTTTCAGAAATTTCAATAATCATTTTTGTTCACATATGTAGCCAACTTTATGACGGACACTGTATATATATATATACATACATATATATATATATATATATATATATATATATATATATATATATATATATATATATATATATATATATATATATATATATATATATATATATATATATATATATATATATATATATATATGAGTATATTTTTTTTTTTTTTTGGCATTCGGACTTAGTCCATGTATAAGTATATATTCCTGAAAACTTCTACACGACCAAAGAATTACGCATATCCATCGCTCGAATCGTGTTAGGGTCTTCAAAAATCCCGTAGACAAAAGCACTTGAAATTTTTGCCGAATCTAATAACTTTTCTAAAAAATATTTTATTTCCTAAAAACCTCATTCGGACTATTACGAAAAATTAGCCAAATCGGTCCAACCGTACCTGACGGAGATTCGTACCCGCGACCTTCTGTTTGGTATGCTTACATGAAACTGCCATGCTTATTCGATCTTAGTAAAAGCTGAACCGACAGACCTTTTATTGCCCAAACATCTTCCATCCTCGGGCTATTACGAACATTAAAAAAAAAAACAAATCGGTCCAGCCGTTCTCATCTTTTGCGCTTACAAAGAATCCAGATTTATTTTTATCATATAGATTTCGAAAATAGAAATAAATATATACAAAATTGATATTTGCCGTAAGAAATAGGAAATAGATTAATCATAAATTAGAAAATTGGGGGAGCTCGTAAACACATTTATAATACTCTATAAGTCCTGAAATAAAAGAAATGAGAATACAAATGCATGCAATCTATTGTGTGAACGATTAGCTATGTGCGAAGTGCTGGGTGGGGACATTCAAATCGATCGCAGCGCACGTTGCGCAAAAATGTGAAACATATCGGGACTGTCAAATTTATTTTGATAATTCCACGTTAAATTCGTTGGGTTGCGAACTGCACAAATAATGGAAAAAATTGTTTCTATACTTCTACAAAATCTGCCTGGAAATTGAAGCAAAGAAAAAATGGATAACTGCTGTGAAAAGGAAAAGTAAGTGACAACCTAAATTACGATTTCACTAATCATTTTTATTTTTGCGAATCTTACACGTTTCGGACAAACGTTTCATGGCAAAAACACAAAAGTCTCACTAACCATACCAAATTAACCGATAATTGAAAAAGTAACTGGAATGAATCCAGCTCAACTCAACAAAAACGCAGGGTACTTACATTTGAAGATGATTTGTAGGGTGTTAATGTCACTGAAGTTTGTCTAATAATATAGGCTTGTATTAAATAACTTTGGCCTTTGATTCTCAGTTCTTCAACATTTCTCACATGTTGTTCCTTCCGCAGGGCCGATCCTAGGGTATTGGCCGCCCGCGTGCAAATACCAGATGTGCCGCCCCTCCAGATATTTTTTTCTTATTTTGACTAAGATTTAACGTTGACGTCATAAACTCTTAAGCTCATCCACCTGTATAACGTCTATTTCACACACAACGATTTTGGACATACTCAGTGCGTATACCAACGAAAAGTATATAATTACCTAATTATAAAATAACCTTTCTGGCTTTCTGAGTGGCAAATTTATAAATAATTTCCGTAAAATCTATTTTTTCACAGATTTCGGATTCAATAGAGATGATGGCCAAATCTGAAAGCCTTTCTTGTGTCATATTATTTTTCAAGTAATTTTTAATAATTTTTAATTTGCTGAAACTTCTTTCTCCTGAAGCCACAGAAACAGGTAAGGTTAAAAAAATTCTTATTGTTAGAGCAAAATTAGGAAAACAGGAAATGGGATCATTTTTGACTATGATTTCTAATACCTCAATTGGCTGTTTCTTACCTGGAAAAATATCTTTGAATGAAGTTATTTCATTAAACAGTTGTATACCGTCTATATCTTTCACGATACTTCCTTCTTTCAAAATCTGGGTAAAAATAAAAATTTTCATAAACTCCCCCGGTTGGTAACCTATAATTTTGTAAGAAAATTATATTTTGTGCTAACGAATTTTGAAAGAATGGAAAATAAATTTTGAATTTTCAAACATTCTGTACTTATTTTCAAAACGAATCATCGCGACAAAATTAGTTTCAAAATATGCCCACTTTTTTTATCTAATTAGAAAACACCCTGTACAACATTTACTTACCACAGTTCTGATTTAAATATTTAAACGATACTCAACAGCAACACCTGTCACTAATTTCCAATATTAACTTACACTTGCACTTGATTGTGTTTATGACCAGTCTTATTGTATGTTGATTCAAAATTAAATGAACACTTTGAAATGAAAATGGTTTATATATAATGGTGAAGTAGCAAAAAAAATTCCGATGCCGCATCCCTTTACTTTGTTGAAACAATCTTTGTTATCTATAAAGAAAACCGCTAAAATAAAGTTTCTTTTGACCATTGACCTGCGAGCCGCGTGCCGACTGTGATATATATATAGTCTTTACAAGTAATTTGGCACGGCGAAAAAAAATTCAAAGGTGGCCGCAGCGGCGAAACCTTTGAAATAAAGCCGCCCGAACAGAAGCACGTTTTTTTCAAAGGTTTTGCCGCTGGTACCTCCTTTAAAAAATTTCGTTCCAACTGACATCGTAAAGACTATACGTACATAAATAAGCCGCCGCGCCGCACACAGGAACCAAACATACTTAGTCGTGTCAGAAATATGGCCCTTCGTTTTTTTTTATAGAAATTCCAATTTTTTATGCTGCATTGCCGGCTCTGCCATGAATTTTGCTCTCAAATGAAGAATGTGTGTAGATGAGAGTAGGAGAAGATACTAATGGACAATTGACCAACACACAACACAACTGAGCACTAACGTTTCATTTTTCTTCTTTAAAAAAATAGCTGATTGTTATAACTGAATGTTTTGGCCGCCCGCGTGCGGTACATGCGCTGCACACCTGCTAGGATCGGCCCTGGCCTTCCGTCACATATTGGGATTGGAAAGATATTATGTTTTATGCTTTTAAATCCTGTTATTATAATATCCATTTGTGTAACCTAAAACTATTAAAAATTGCACTTACATTTTCTTCAAGTTTTTTACTAGATTTTTATAGAAATTATCAAAACATGACTTATCATCAAATTTTCAAATAATTCACGAGTCCCGAAATGTTCGCTAGGTGGCGCCACTGTCGTACACATAGCCAATACACATAGCCAATATGCTATTACGTTTACTCATCATACATCAATATAAAACAATAAAAAATAATGGTCTTATATGTCTTCTCAATTGTTGGAAATCAATTGGAAACAAAAACAAGACACACTCAATTGTCGAACGTTGAATAGTTATTGGGATTCATTATTTCGTTATTTTCAGCTTATTCGTCTGAAAGTTGTTTCATTTCCTTTGACCCTGAGGGGTCGCACAATTTCACCCACGGTAAAAATAACACAAGCTTGCGGGGGTGCAATGAACCAATTGGCGTTTCGAGTTGCCCACATCATCGACTAGATTCTGGCAGAAAATAAAACAATTCTGATGCCTGAAATTAATTGGACGCAGAAAATTTTTTAGGAGGATTTCGCCAGTAATTTTAAAAATTGTACCGTGTGCCCATTTATTATGTAATTCTGCATTATGATTTTCATTTCGAATATATTCTCAATTTTACAGGATGTTTTACAATGATCGAACGACTTTAACATTTTGGAATATTCAAACAAAGTGTATAATTTTTTTTTAAATGTGATACTCTGTAATTTGTAGTTGAAATGAATTAAACATTATTTCGCTATTTCAACGATGAAATAGTATTTTGTTACGGCATTAATGATGATTATGATGATTCCTTTATTTTCCATCTGACAATTGAAAATTGTGTTGGATTCGTCAATACAGGTGAGTGAAATGGAGTGAAATAAAATAAAAATAAAAAGGAACTCACACATACTTACAAATAACTTAAAACTAAGCAGATAAGATACATCTACAGACAGAAGGAAAGTAAAATTTCAAGTTTGGAAATATTCCTCGGCAGAATAGAAAATTATGTCACTAGAAAGTGATATTTTTAATGCCATCTGGCAATGAATTGTGAGTCCGAGGAGTCATTGCTCTAGAAGAATTGTAATGATTTTTTGTACTAAAGAAATGAATATAAAAATGGTATTTTCGGCAAGTTTTGTATTCGTACACGTTTTATCCGTGTTCAGATGTAGGAGGTTTGCACTGAACCATCTCATTACACTCGAAAATACCTCATTGCATTTATCTGACAGATGTTTGTGTGATTTATCTGAGATGATCAGCGATGTATAATATGCGTACATATTGAAAGAGGACTGGACTGGTGAGTTATCGAAATCATTCAGATACAGTATAAAAAGAACAGGCCTCGAAACCAGGCCTTGGGGGACTCCACTTGACTGTCCGTTTTGAAGAAATAGTATTGTCGATAGAAACATATTGGCTTTTTGAATCGAGGAAGCTGTTGAACCAATAGTGAAAATACCTCTTATTCCGCATTTTTGAAGTTTATCAAGTAAAATACCATGATTGACACAGTCAAACGCCCTGCTGAGATCTCAAAATATCCCAACAGGGCATTCACCTGTTACTATCAAATTCACTAGAAGATTATTGCAGAATACTAATAATCTGTTAAGGAAAGCATCCTTGACACTGGAACTACGGTTCCACATAGATCATTCAAGTATATTTGCGATATGTATATTTACAAGCCGTCACATTTGAATTCATTTTTTTATAATTAAAAAGTAATTCATTCGGTATTGGAGTACTCGGTTAACGCTATCTTGTTTTTCGCATTTTCCAATTGAACATATTTTTCTCTAATGTTGTCTTGAATATGAACTATCCTATTTTCACTCATATCTCCAATCTTCCATCAAAAGTTCAGAAGAGGATTCAGGATTACTTCATGCTTCCATTCAAAGGATCCTTCCTAATAATAACATGCATCCATACAAGTTTACGGAAGTTCAAGTTCCGAAACCGGAAGATCATCAAAATAGAATAAACTTTTATGAAACCATTCTGATCCGCACCCAAGAAGATTCTAACACAAAAAAAATTTTTTACCAAAAAATTTAATCGACGAAATACGGAACTGAAAAGTAAAAAATGAAATAAACCTTCTCAGTCTCAATAACTAAGCTCCTGAACTAATGTAAGTAACTAATTTTGAGTCGGCGCCAAACAAACCAGCAAATTAATTAGATAAGGCGTAAAATGATGGCATCGAGTTTCGCGGTGACATTCTGATAATTGTTTTGAAGTAATTTAATGATCTTGGTTGATTGTTCGTTTGGCGCTTAGTGATTGAGACCAAGAAGGTTTATTTCATTTATTACTTTTCAGTTCCGTATTTCGTCGGTTTAATTTTTTGTTAAAAAGTTTTTATTTTTCAATTTTTTGTGGCTGAAATCCAGTTCGGTTCACTGCACTGGGGAAGTACTAACGGAGTTGTTCCTAATGTTCGAACATCGCCGGCTTAGGCGTTTGGGAGCGTAGAATTAGCCTGCGAGATCACCCAACCTAACACCACTCGATTTTTACTTGTGGGGGAAATTCAAAAACGAAGGAAAGACATCGGTACCCAGTAAACAAGACCTGCGCCAACGAGTGATCAATTGCATCGAGGAGCTAGATGCCAAAGAGAAGAGGGCCACAAGTATCCGGATTTCAAAATGTTTGGAAACCAACGGTGGTTACTTTTAAAAATTATTTTGAACGATTTATAAATGTATGTTATTTTGTTATAAATATATATATATATATATATATATATATATAAATATATATATATATATACATATATGTTAAATATATGAATATATACAGAGTGGCCACTTTTTTAATGGGATTGTATTGGTAACTTTCAAACCATAAGAGTTAGAAGGTCGGTCAAATGGAGAAAAAGTTGCATTCATAGAAGCATTGTCGAGCAGTTCAAACAAATCGAGATTATCCGGGACGGTTATTGAGATATCATAACAAAAGTAAATTCTGTCATTTTGATTTTTCTTTTTTTCCCACTTTATTTCGAATATTATCAAAAAATGTCACGGAAGTTTTTTATTCGACAGTAAATTATCCTCAATTTGCCATAATCAGATTTCGTATCCAACGTTTCGTACGCTCTGGGCCACCCTCAACCTCATTTTTTTCAATACGGACCTGCATATTTTATGACACTTTTCGAAATAACTTTTAACGCTAAATTCAACGATATATCATACAATGTCATTCAAAGTTGATTTTCAGGTGATTTCGACCCTTATCCAAATTTCTTTGGGTCGGATCTGTATTACATTTAGGTACCTTCAGTTTAATTAACAACATGCAATACATTTCGATAAGAAAATCAACTTACTCATCTTCAACTGAATGGAACGTAACAGAATCAAAGCAAGAAACAAGTAATAATTATTTACAAATTTCAAGAGGTGAAAAACCTAATTCATAATAATTAAACGAAACTATCATTTAATGAAAGAAAAATCAAATGATTATTCGAAAGTAAATGATGAACATCAATGGAGTAAGTGTTCGAAATGTTTACCATTTTGTAAAATGCACTTTGCGGTTCTGGAACCCATACTTCTTATACATTTGCTTATTTCGTCTCCTTGAATACCTTCCAATACATTCTCAATCTTCTCGCGAAGAATCTCTATTGGGTTCGTAGTATCATAAATTTTATTTTTGAGATATCCCCACAAATAAAAATCCAGCGGATTCAAATCCGGAGATCTGGAAGGCCATGCTACTGGACCTCTTGTTCCAATCCATGAATCGGGAAAAGTTCGATTTAGATAGTCTGTGACTATTCTTGAGTTGTGTGGACCACATCCGTCTTGTTGGAAGCATGGACTATTACGCCGATACCGTATAGGAAGATCATCCAAAATTTCTTCTATAATTTCTACATATTTTGCTCCGGTTAGGATGCCGTCAATAAAATAGGGTCCCAGTAATTTATTATTCAACGAATCGCACCATATGTTCAAAGAAAAACGATATTGATGTCTAACTTCATGAATTAAGTGAGGATTTTCTCTGGCATAAAAATGTTTGTTCCTTCGATTGAACATGCCAGAATTTGTGAATGTCGTTTCGTCTCCCCAAATGATATTGTGCGCAAAATTGTTGTTATTCCGCACCTTCCGTTGAAACCAATTACAGAAATGCAACCTTCTCTCAGGATCATTGCGATATAGTTTTTGCACGGCTTGGTATTTATGGTCATGGTATCCGTGTCTCTTGAGTATTTTATTGACAGCACTTTTTGATAAATTGCATTCACTGGCCATAGTTCTCGATCCTATTCCTGGATTCATTCGAATTTGGGCCAGAACATTGATGTCATTGATAGGCTCGTTTCGTCGTACATAAGGACCTCTAGGTTTGATGAATGAATTATGTGCAAGTAACGTTGTAGATAATCGTCGAAACATTTTAATATTTGGTGTTGTTCTTTCAGGATATAATTCACCATACCTTTGTTGTGCTTTGAACGAATTTCTATCTAGTTTTATGTACACTTCGTACATATATCTCTTCTCTCCATTTGTGTATCTTACCATATCGAATAAGTTAAATTGAAATTACTCAGAAAAGTATTTAATGACAAGTTCTTGTGACACAATAATAAACGAAGTGACAAACAATATGACATTTCTTGTTATGTTCTTTTTTATCCACGGCCTACTACTTGAAAATGATACATTCAATAAACCTAGAGTTGTGTGTATGTAAGAAAAAACAAGTCTATCAACGATATCAATGTTCTGACCCAAATTCAATTGAACCCAGAAAAAAAATCGAGAACTGTGGCCAGTGAATGCAATTTATCAAAAACTGCTGTTAATAAAATAGTCAAGACGCGAATACAATGATTTTAAATTTGAATACCAAGCCTTGCAAAAATTATATCGTAATGATCTCAAAATAAAGTTCGATTCTGTAATTTGTTTCAACGGAACAAATGACAAATCCAACAATAATGTATCCTCGCGAGAAGATTGAGAATGTATTGGAAGGTATTCAAGGAGACGAAATAAGCAAATGTATAAGAAGTATGGGTTCCAGAACCGCAAAGTGCATTTTACAAAATGGTGGACATTTCGAACACTTACTTCGTTAATGTTCATCATTTACTTTCGAATAATCATTTGATTTTTCTTTCATTAAATGATAGTTTTTTAATTGGTTTTTCCTCTTGAAATTTTAAATAATTATTACTTGTTTCTTGCTTTGATTCTGTTACGTTCCATTCAGTTGAAGATGAGTTAGTTGATTTTCTTATCGAAATGTATTGCATGTTGTTAATTAAACTGAATGTAATACAGATCCGACCCAAAGAAATTTGGATAAGGGTCAAAATCACCTGAAAATCAACTTTGAATGACATTGTATGATATATCGTCGAATTTAGCGTTAAAAGTTATTTCGAAAAGTGTCATAAAATATGCAGGTCCGTATTGAAAAAAATTAGGTTGAGGGTGGCCCAGAGCGTACGAAACGTTGGATACAAAATCTGATTATGTCAAAATGAGGATAATTTACTGTCGAATTAAAAACACTCGTGACATTTTTTTATAATATTCGAAATAAAGTGGGAAAAAAAGAAAAATCAAAATGACAGAATTTACTTTTCTTATTATATCTCAATAACCGGCCCTGATAATCTCGATTTGTTTGAACTGCTTGACAATGCTTCTATGAATGCAGCTTTTTCTCCATTTGACCGACCTTCTAACTCTTATGGTTTAAAAGTTACCAATACAATCCCATTAAAAAAGTGGCCACTATATATATATCCATATATGTATATATATATATATATATATATACATATTAATATATACAGCGTTCGTCATAAAGTTGGCTACATATGGGAAAAAATTGTTATTGAAATTTCTGAAAAACTCTCATGGCGGTTCGTTTCTGCATGTCTGACAACTGAAAAATCCATTGCGACTTATATCACGTGACTTCAGATTTGGCAGGAATTTAAAAAAAAGTTGTCTGTGGTGCCGAAAAATAGGTCAAATTGACAAGAAATCGAAAAATGTTAACGGGAAAATCTGTTTGGAATCCAACGGGGAGCACATGTACCAATTTTGAATCAGATTGAAAAAAAACAAAAATACAATTTTATTCCTCTTCCCTTACTAAGAAACATTATACATCCTTGTTTTATCTGGAAACAGCTTTAATAACCTAAATCACATAAGTTTGGGTCAAAACTAATCAAATATTTGTGGGATAGACATTTTGCGGGAGATTAATCATGAAAACACGATTTAGTCTTGTCACTAAGTGTAGTCATGCCCTGTATATTGATGCACATGAGCTTATTCAATATTCTCAACCCGTTAATAAAATTCAAACCAATTCATATTTGTAATTAAAACGTAATAATACATTATTTATTCTTGGTAAATTTAATGTTGATTCGTAAATTTGTACTTCAATGACTTAGCTAGATTTTTTAATTTTATAAGGCGGCTTTGAAAAAGATCACTTTTGTTGTAACAATAACAAATGTCAAAATAATTTGTTGACAATTTTGTTGGAGTTGTCGTTCTTTATCAGTTTTTGTGTTTTTCAATCTATCAAAAGAAATGGTTTTAAAACTGAGTATACAAGAAAAATTAGAAATAGTATTGCTATCTGGCAAAAATTATCATATCACAGGAGAAGCTGAAATTTTCAATAGAAGGCATCCAGTCCAAAATATGCATTTTACTACGGTGGTAAAGATATTGCAAAAATTTAAGGAAACTGGTTCGGTTTGAAACAAATTCAAAAGTGTTCACGTTAAGCCTGTTGTAAATAATGAAAATAATGTTAACAATGTTTTACTGACAGTCACTGAGACACGAAGAGTTTCCACGAAAATTATGGCAGAAAAGGAAGAAATATCTGAAACATCTGTTAGACGAATTTTAAAGCAAAATCACTTTCACCAATACAAACCCAAATTTGTGCAAGAACTGCGAGACAGGGTTTATGACGCTCGATTTTATTTTTGTGCATGGTTCCAGGGAATGTTAGAATACAATCGTGATTTCTCAAAAAATGTGCTATTTTCTGACGAAGCAACTTTTATCTCAAATGGTGTCAGTTCCCAAAATTGTAGAGGTGGGCAGAATCCTAATTTTATTATTGAAGCCAAGGACCAATATAGTTTCAAAGTGAATGTATGGTGTGGAATTTAAAATGAGCGAATTGTAGATCCCTTCTTTCTTAGACAAAATTCAAATGGTGAACGGTATTTGAACTTTGTACGGACCGAAATATCTACATTTATCGACAACCTACCATTACAGGAGCGGATTCGTTTATTCATTCTACGAATGAATTGCGGAAGTGGTTGAACAATGAGTTTGGTGAGCAGTGGATAGGTCGATATTCAGGTAATCTTCAGACCAAACGCCGTCTGATTTATTTTTATGGGTTTATCTGAAAAGCAATGTTTATAAACAACGACCATTTCGAAGTGTAGAACATTCAGAAATTTGTATAAGGAATGGTGCAGCACTGATCAACAGAACTATGTTGAAAAATGTTCGCCGCGAAATGTTTTCCAGAACAATTCTATGTATGGAGCGCGAAGGTGGTCACGTAGAATATTGAAAATTTGTACATTGTTTTTTTATTGAGTTTTTTTTATTTTTCCACATTCACCTAAACAATACTAAATTCAATTAGGATAAATAATGTATTATTAAGTTCTGATTACAAATATTAGTTGGTTTAAATTTTATTTACGGGTTGAGAATATTGGATGAGCTCATGTGCTTCAATATACAGGGCATAACTACTCTTAGTGACAAGACTAAATCGTGCTTTCATAATTAATCTCCCGCAAAATTTCTATTCCACAAATAATGATCAGTTTTGACGCAAACTTATGTGATTCAGGTTATTGAAGTTATTTCCAGATAAAACAAGAATGTTTAATTCTTAGTAAGGGTAGAGGAATAAAATGGTATTTTTGTTTTTTCTTCAATCTGGTTCAAAATTGATGAATAAGGTCCTCGTTGGATTCCAAACACATTTTCTCAAAAAAATTTTTTCGATATCTTGTCAATTTGACCCATTTTTCGGCACCACATACAACTTCGTTCAAAATTCCCGCCAAATCTGAGGTCACGTGATATAAGTCGCAACGGATTTTTTTGTTGTCAGACATGCAGAAACGAACCGTCATTAGACTTTTTCAGAAATTTTAATAACAAATATTTTTCTTATATGTAGCCAACTTTATGACAGACACAGTTTTGTTATTTATTAATTCAGTGAATTTTGTTTCGCTTTCACTTTTGACCCATAGCTTATGAAATTATTTTGTGATCGTATACATTTCCTTTCGTTCATTGGTTGTGAATTGGGATACATTTTCAGGGAACCTTCTGCATGTTCTTGCTATAATTTGATCACATTGACCATGAAGAATGAACAATTTCATCAAAACTTCATTTGAATAGTTATTGCCTTCCATTACGATTCTTTTCAGATCAGATTTTCGTTAATCAACGCGCAAACGTTTCATTATTGATGCACCAATTATCGAATTTTCATAATGACATATTCCATGACTGACAATGAAGATTATGCCAAAATAATCCCATTATTATGGAAAGTTGCTTTCATTTTGGAAAAAATATGACTATTTAGTTATGGGAATTATACATCATTTGAAGACACTTCAATTGTCTTTCAATGTATTCGATAAATTCACATTAGAGAAAATACTTTTTACCATTTTTTATCTATCGGTGAAATCAGAAATTTGAACGACCCTGTAAAATAGGGAACAAATTCCCTCAGACATAATAATGCACTACTGAACTACACCCAAATTTCTGTTTTCTACGAATCCAAATACCGCAGTAATAAACATTAATTTGAAGCTGTTTCAATCAAAATTAAGGAAATCAATTGATTTTCCAAAACCTGCTCGGGAAAGGTATCGAAAAATAATCGGAAAGCAATAGCAAAGCAAAAATGTAATAATATAAGAGTATCTCATTTAAAATATCAAAATTGTAGGTACTTTTCAATATAGCGGCCCTGAAAATATTGTGAATCAGTTTCATTTCATAATAATCCATGTCCCGTTCTCCGTAAACCTCTAACCAACCTTCGACCGTGAGTATTCCTTTATAATACAAGTTGAATGTATTTTTCTGAACAATTCTGATATTATTGACAGGCGCGGATACAGGGAGTGGGGCAATGTGCAATTGCCCCTCCGCCTGACGCACGATTGGAGCACTTTTTTTAAACAATTTCAAAACTATGATAAGAACGTTGCTTCTCTCCTCCTAAAATATGAATTAATACTAGGGCGAGTGATTCACGAAAAGGAATGGCGTAAAGAGCTTCCTATAACTGCTCTGGATATATTGGCTAGGAGAGATGAGGATGCATTTCCTTCCTTTAATAGTTATTTATGCAACAAGTGCAAAAAGTAAGTGTTTATTGTTCTCGACGTGAAATTGTTTGACGAGGCCGCCAGGCGAGTTGGCAACACGTCGATGCAATAAACACTTTTTGTTTACGCAAAAACAAAAAAAAATTCTATTAGATGGCACTTAGGTAGGAAAACCAAAAACCCGGTTTTTTAATTAGGCCGCCAGGACGAGTTGGACAACACGTCGATTGATTAAACACTTTTTAGTACTAAGATGCCTAAAAACCCTGGTGTATTCACTGACTTGATTTTCTTCAGAATTATTGTGGGACAACAAACGAATGCCGTTAAATTCTGCTTAATACTTCATTAGTAGATGGCGCGGTTGAGGAATGTTTGTGTCACGCTAAATCTCAAACTTGAAACCTATGAAATTTTCTTTTTATGTCAACATTATGGCATATTTTTATGCAAAAAATTGTGAATTGATCGTTTACAAAGATTATAGTTCTACGAACAAGATCCCACTCGGAACAGTTGGCGCGAAAATGAGATGAAATCCTTGAAATTTACTACAATGTTTACAGCTGTCTGTAAAAAATCGGATTTTTCTTGATGTCTACCTGGCGATTTTTCTAAAGTGATTTCTTTTCAAATGTTTTTTTGGGGTCATGGAAACTTCCACGAAGGAAGGAGAAAAGGTAAGATAGTGGACTGATGTCTCTAGACGATGAATTAACTTGAAAATTGAGGGAATTGGAAAATGTCCCCGATGACATTGTACCATTAAACTTTCCGATACAAACTATTACCAAGCCATCCACTGCCCATCTCTGCCGGACTCTTACCTCTCTAACAATCTTCTGTCCTGAACAAAATCGGAGAGTTCATTGTAGATATCATAAAATCTGTTGATGAATTTGAGAAATCGATGAATCCTGGTCCGCGACAGTCTAGGCTGCTTCCAGCTATCTTAGAATGACTTCTCCGGAAGAGGTGAGCCCTACTGACAAAGGTGAGGAGAGAAAACAATAATCAATATCAGCTTCTTTTTCATGTTTCAGTAAGTAACACCCCGCATGAGATAATTGGAGAAGGAGGGCTATCTAAACCAAGCAGTGGTTCGGATGAACAAGGTGGTCCTCTCCCAAGATCTATAAGGCTAATGACTATTATTAGGATAATTATCACTTTTTAATGCACACAAGTGGACTTTTCATTCTATGAATATATCTTTATTTTGGTTAGTGAATTCCGAACCAACACAGAGGGTCCCATGGCTCTTTGGAAGAAATATCCACTATATTTAGAATTTTCCAACACTTTCAGTCAGAAGATTGTCAGCTCATGGGAAAAAATTTGAACAAAATATATATGATATGAAGAATAAATATAAAAGTAATAATAAAAATATTTGACTTGCTAGTTACTAGATACATTACAATCACAAGTTGAAAAAAAATATTACAATGGGCAAAGGTAGTTCAGAGAAGATACAAATTAATTTATACATATACGAGTCATTTGACTATGAAGGTAATTTGAGTTCTTGCGATGAGATAGTGCCAAAATACACCTCTCAATTTGCCCAAAACCTTGGAGGTTCTTTCAGTCAGATAGGACTCAACCAATTGACGTTTCGTCCTTCTGAAGCTGTAGAGATGAAGCTAACATTCAAAAGCTTTAATTTGTCGCAAAACACTGCAGCGCTCACTTCCATCAGACTAGAATCTATATTTTTACGAAAGCGGAAGATTGCATCTCCCGTACTTTTATTGGTTTGAAAGCTAAATTTTGTTATTGTATATAATTTGCAGCACTTCATAAAAACATTATCCGCTCCATCATAAGATTTTTATCATGAGCAAAACGTCCTTTGTAATTGTGGACCATGTATGTCGAATTTCTAAAAATTTTCTTTGTTGAAATTATTAGCACATACATATTTATATATTCGATTCCATCACTTATTGAAAGATTTTCCCGTGAATTGTATATTCATAATTACCAATCAATTTATATTCCAAAATAAATGTGGACAATAATGATAAATAATGGAATACACATACTGATTGTCGAATGCAGTGATCACCATAGAAATATATATAACATATGAATGTTTCAATCAAAATAATCTCGGAATACATGTTTAGCTGATTATAGTCTCATAATATATTGAATTGTACCCAAAAACAATTATTTTATTGATCTTGTAAATACGAAAACACCCGAAGCGTCTCCTCATTCTACATTCTATTTTTAATTCATTGCGAAAAGCATAAAAACCATGAGATTGGATTTGTTACTTAATGATTAATTCTATGTCAAAAATTTAAATCAAGTTTTTCTGATCATTTGCTGTTTGCAGAATGAAGGAGAAAGAATGGGCTACCCTCAAAATAGAATAACCATACAAGACAACAACAAAAAATGTTTTTTTTTACCTGATAATAGTATAAATTGAACAGGAGGATTATCCAACACCTCATATATTCTAACGGAAAATTCTGATATTCCTTTTATTCATCAATCTGTTCAAATTTATTTTGAGAAAGAATATTTGAAAAAGTTTTTGTGAAGTAGACATTCATGCATTCATTCATGTCATTTGCTGAAAATTATACAAAACTTGTAAGTTCTTTCCTGAAACACGTCTGAATATCTTGAACAGAGAAAATAATATAAAATTCAACTCTTTAGTCAAAGCGTATTTTGCCCCATGAACACGAATTCGAAGTCAAAACGCGTCGTTCTCAAATACTTCCGGAGGTTCGAAGATCAAGAAAAGCCCCTTCTTCACCTTTTTTAGCAATAAGAAACGTTCAAGACACATTCTAATTTATAAAATTTGTTAGGCCTTTTCACTATCCACATACATTTCTGAACATGCACCGACGTTGAATTTGTGTTCATGGGACAGAAATACATAAGTACCAACTCGGTGGAGCCGTATCAGAAGAAAGTTAACCATACAAAATTGGTACGCACTACCTTTGTTCATAATTTGAATTATTTCGGAACACTTCTCGAAAATTCTATATAACACTGACATGAGTACATGGAATAGTTTGTTCTAAAACATGCTACATCGATCGATCAACCTCAAAATATTTCACAACAAATTGACGCAAATCACAAAAACACCCTGTGTGGTCTGTAATTGCAGTTTACTGAATTATGACAAAAAACGACGTCGGCGCCATCTGAAACTCTAAATAACTCCCTTTATCAGGTGGGCTGGTGTCCCCCAGTTTGTCCCAATAATGTACAGGTATAAGTGAATACACCATGGTTTTTAGACATCTTGCGTCGATTTGACGTTCATGTTTGTCATGATCACAAATGACAGATGAAGCATGGCAGATGAGTGCAACAAACATTTCATTGCACAGTGCAATAAAGAACCACTTTTCTCATTAAATATAGTTCAATAACGTTTTGTTTTTCACATGAACATGGAAAAAGGTCTTTATGCACGACCGGGCGTAAAGTAGCACTTTAGCGCCCGGATTTGCGGGCGTAAAGTAGCACTTTAGCGCCCGCGGACTACTTTATCTCCCGGCGGGCGATAAAATCGTTGAACAGGCGCTAAAGTGAATTTCAATCTCATATCGATAGATGGATCATATAATCAAACCCAAAACATTATTAACAATAATATAACGAAAACAATGAACATGAATTAATTTAAAAAATGAATTATAACTCAATATTGACAATACAATTAGAGCAGTTATTTATGGAAATATTTGGATTTAATGTTTTCTGTTGTTGCAGATAGTTACTGATTTCAACTGATTCCTCATTACTAGAAGTCTAGAATGCATGTTATTATCTGGTGTTTCAGAGTAGTGAGCAATATTTTCAGATTGTCTGCAATGTCTAGTAGAGGCTCATCATTTTCTACAATTTTCTTAGCAATCTTCAGCTTATTTGCAATTGAATTTTCAATATAACCTTCCGCAACAGTCGTCGACTTCCACCCAGCATGTCTTTTAATGTTCATTATATCCTCGCCTGCATCTGCTAACATAGTTGCTGAGGAACGTCTGAAGCAGTGACCAGTATATTCTTTCGCATTAGAAATACCTAGGCAAGTGGCTATTCTGAAAGGAATTTGACCGAATGTATTTTTTCCGATAACCTGTCTCGTACACTTGCCATTTTTATAATATAAAAAAAAAACCGCTTTTGATCATTCTGATCTCGCAAGGAAGAATATTTTCTGTAAATATCCAAATAACTTGGCGATTTCTGTTCTTTATCGATTACAGTGAATACTCGATCTATCTTCGTTTTGGTTTCTCGTATAGTTATGAGTAAGAATGTCTCGAAATCTTGAATGTCGTCCACTGTGATATTTGCCAATTCTTCGCGGCGACATGCTTCACAAATACCAAAAATCTCAGATTAACATACCGAACATTGAGAAAACATGAAAGTAGAACCTACTTTCATCATAAGATACAAATCGTCTGGTGCTTCCCTCGAAAATAACTCGATTTCTTCTCTGCTTAGAATCTTCGATTTCTTTGGTTTATAACCATCAAATTTTCGATTTGTTGAAAATATAAACAGGATGTTCATAAAATCAGATGTGGAATCATCTGCGACTGAAAGATAAACTTTAGTCACTATCTTCCATCGTCAAGATAACCTCTTGTGGGGTATTCATGTTGAAAAGGGAAACATTCTCAATTGAATATTGATAGAAAGATTTTTCTGTGAAAAATCCATTTTAATCGTGGATTTTTCACAGAAAAATCTTTCTATCAATATTCAATTGAGAATGTTTCCCTTTTCAACATCAAATTTTCGTTCCAAAAAAGCTATCAATCTTGCGTATCTACTGATATCTATATTATCATGTACATTCGAAGTAACTTCCAGCATGGAATAATATGACCACATGGTAGAGGGCTTACAATATTTAGATTTTTCCAGAAAATAGGCAAGAAGTACATTCTCTGTGTATTTCTTATTTTTTACATTTTTCCCGTTGCACCACCTCACGAATTCTTCATACACCTTGTCGTATATTTTCTTGGATTTACTTGGCA
The DNA here is from genome assembly GCA_018342105.1 of Gonioctena quinquepunctata. NCBI lineage: Eukaryota > Metazoa > Arthropoda > Insecta > Coleoptera > Chrysomelidae > Gonioctena > Gonioctena quinquepunctata. The sequence goes on along the minus strand of JAFIRS010000719.1, from coordinate 69,847 downwards.
ATAAACTCAATTTCGCATCCTCAGCTGCTTCACTTATTTCTGGTAGAGTACAATTCACACTTTCTTCGTCGCTTGAATCCATTTCAAAATCAGTAATAAATTATCTGTGATCACAAAAATTGACAGCAAATATGGCTACTAGCCTATATAATCTTATTTCGAAAAATTGACTGAGTTGCCATGGTAACATTCATTCCATCACTTCTTGATTTATTCTGTTTCCGATATGATATGAATATACATCCTCACGGCAGCCTTGATGTATTTTTATCATGTTCTAGATATAAAGAGGTATCTATCTACATGACATCAAATATACCGGTCGTGCACAAAATTTTGTATGTGTTTCGGGCGTGATTTGCTTTTATGGACCTAGGCGTGTTAATAGCCCTCGCTATCGCTCGGGCTATTACTTACACGCTGCGGTCCATAAAAGCCTATTTTACGCCCTTGATACATAAATAACTATTATACACGATGAGCCACCGTGTGGAGGGCGTAGTGGCGTCGGATGGCTTAAAGCGCGATGGAATGGTCTAGAAATGGCCTAGGTGTCGGTTTTCGTCTTCACATCAAAGGATAGTGGTCCAATGATGGAGTTACGCGTCCACATGTGGCCCATCGCTCAGTTTGAACGTGGTCGAGAGTAAACGTTTTTTTTTTTTTAAGTGAAGTGTAACCAACAATGTCTGTTATTTGGCCAGTGACGAAACAATGAAGTTCATCGAATTAATTTGAGCCAAAGATATAATATGGAAACAAAAACAGGCCGTCTGATAGGCCATCGCGGGAACTGAATGGCGCCAACGTGTAGATGTGGTACAACCATCGCTGGGCCATCGCTTTCAGTGACAAATGCATCTGCTGAGAGGTCATTATCATCGTTTCGGCGCCTTAAGACCAACCAAGACAGAAAACCGCCTTCTCGGTCTTGCCCTTATCACATCCATAGGCATATTTCTATTGATATCGAGAAAGTTATTACAACATTCGCAAAGACTGGCCGTAAGAAGAGATTGAGGTTTGATATTTGAGTTAAGTTGACATTAATATATTAATTCAATTTAAATTATTTTTTCAATGTTTACACCCAATCGTTTCTTTTTCATATTTCTGAAGGGTAAATGTATGATTAGTCCACTCATGCTCCCTAAAAATAGCTGGAAAACGCACCGTTATCTCGCGCATAAATCACTCAAAATGCCTCCTTCTTTCAAACAGCATGAACTACAAACACTTAATCATTAAATTCTGGAAAAACACAGCCGGTTCTATCGAAAAAATCTTTTTCAAACACATACGTCATAACCTCTAACATCTCAGATTCAGGTTAGGTTGTTGCCTGTTGATGATGCGGGGGGAGGTTAGGATCTACGTGTTGAAGAACGAGGATTTTTTCGTTATAAACGGCTGTATTTTGTGCCAAGTTTTGCCGGAAATGCGTAACTTAGTATTCGTAGTTTATGCTGTTTGAAAGAAGGAGGCATTTTGAGTGATTTTGATGCGAGAAAACGGTGCTTGAAAATTACGTTCTAGAAGAAAAAAGGTGCTGTAACACCGAAACGGTATGAGACCGCCGCGTTTTACAAAAACACGTAGGAAAAGTCTGTCGGCTATTTTGAGGGAGCATGAGTGGACATTACCTTCTAAAGACAGAGCACCATTCAAATTCAACTGAATTTATCGACAGCAGCTGCTGTTTTTTAGAACATATTTTCTGAAAGATGAGTTATCACACAAAACACTTTTTAACAAAAAATTAAACCGACAAAAAAATCAACTGAAAAGCAAAAAATAAAATAAACCTTCTTAGTCTAAATGATAATTGAGCTCCTAAACTAATGTAAGTAACTGATTTTGAGTCGGCGCCAAACAAACAATTATCGAAGATCGATTTGTTGAAATTATAAACAGGATGTTCATAAAATCAGATGTGGAATCATCTGCGACTGAAAGATAAACTTTAGTCACTATCTTCCATCGTCAAGAAGTCATCAAAACGCAGCCGTGCATCTCGCTGCCATCATTTTACGCTTCACCTAATTCAATTGCCAGTTTGTTTGGCGCCGACCCAAAATCAGTTACTTACATTAGCTTAGGAGCTCAATTATCATTCAGACTAAGAAGGTTTATTTTATTTTTTGCTTTTCAGTTGATTTTTCAGTCGGTTTAATTCTTTGTTAAAAAGTTTTTATTTTTTACTTTTCAGTTCCGTATTTCGTCGGTTTAATTTTTTGTTGAAAAGTTTTAATTTTGAATTTTTTGTCGCTAAAATCTACCGATTACTACCTACTTGTTTTTTTATTACTTCCAAAATACTTACTTACCCACCTTACTTCAACTATTACCAGTTAAATAATATGATTATCTACTTTTACTATTTGTTGTAATATAATTATTTTCGTTGTTCTGTTAGTTTATTTCATTACTTCGTATATCATTCCATCTCTCATAAAATATACTGATTTTGACGGATGTGGAACAAGAATAATGTCAGTAGCGATCTGTCATTGTCAACTACGTATGTGTGTGCCAATGTTCACTAGTGAAAAATCAATTATCCCCTATTTTTCCACCCGTAAGGGTGGCTGATTCCTTTCGAAATCTAAATATAAGATATACCCTATCTATTAAAGAAAGAATCATTCGAATCGAAGAACTCAGTACAAAGTTATGCACGGACCAGAATTCAGAGGGTGAGTGATCAATATCCTTCATTTCGCTACCCTAAGGGGTGGATTTCATCTTTTAAATTCAAATGGGACCAAATCCGAAGTACACCCTATCTACTGAAAAAATAATTGTCGGAATCGGACGCCTCAGTAAAAAGTTATGCGTGATAGAATCGGTTAACGGACCAGAATTCAGAGGGTGAGTGATCAATATCCTTCATTTCGCTACCCTTAGGGGTGGATTTCATCTTTTAAATTCAAATGGGACCAAATACGAAGTACACCCTATCTACTGAAAAAATAATTGTCGGAATCGGACGCCTCAGTAAAAAGTTATGCGTGATCATACATAAAAAAATATGATAAAAAAAAAAAAATAGGGGTCGAATAGAGAACCTCCTCCTTTTGGTTTCGTCGGTTAAAAAATGACCCCCCACCCCGAACAAAATCCTGGATCCGCGCCTGATAATAGGTAATTGAGGCTAAATTCATCGTGTATCTACCTAAAGTGGGTTATCAAAAGGAATTACTAATACTTTAGTGTCATGAACAGAACGAATAAAGAAACTCCGGTGGACCTAACCACTGTCACCCAAATCAACTTCTGTGCGTCCAAACATCTTTATATTTCTAGATATTTTTCAATTTTAGGGTATCAAAGTTGTCAAGTTGTTTATTATGGTCGTCCGTATCCTTTATTGCGGGATGCTTTACCCGGCATTTCTCTTCATTTGGGCCCGACCTGAACGTTTCACCTGATGCACCCCCACTGTCTCATTCCGAACGTTGCAGGAATGGTAATGATGTAATAAAAGCAGGGAAATCTGTTACTTTCACAGCGTTCAAATCGGGGCGTAGATTCAGGTTTGAATCAAAATACCGAGAAGTCACTGCAACTGAGTACAACATCAAATTCTTGAGGAGCAATCACTTTTTAAAGAGCTCATTAAACAATTTTCCATTAGCAGAAAGGATGCGTGAATATACGTTTCGAAATATTATTTCTGTTTCAGCTATAAGAAAAGTTTGTGGGCCTATGATGACACGATGTAGATCAGAATTGATAAATCATATACCCTCTTTCTATAATGAAGGGTATATCTTACCGAGTTGAGGTGTACGCATACCACCTCAAAAAAAAACGACATATTAAAAATCAGGAAAAAATTCACAGTGAAAATAACTCATGTTAAGAGCAGTTCTAAAAAAAAAAATGTGACTTCGATTCCATTTACAGAAGATCCGTTCATGTATTTAATTTTTTTAGTAGGAAACTATTGCTTTTACGGACACAACAGAGTTAAAAAAGTTTTGCAATGAATCGTTCTTTTCAACACATATTTTTTAATCTGGAAATTTCATTGCGTTAAAAAGTTCTGGTAAAAAATGGAATAGGGGTTGCATGTTTCACCCCTTTAAAAGTTCACAACAATTAAAAAAAAAAAATTCATAGGTAGCTTTTTGTGGTAGAATATGCCCATAAAATGCTATTTCTTCAACTCTCCAGCAATTTCTGGAAAATGAAAAAAAATAATTTTTTCTCATTCATGAAAGCGTGTAACTCTTCAAGGAAAGGCCTAATAGCTTTTGTTTACATAAAAGACCCCCTTTAATTTTCGACAAGGAATAACCCCCTAAAAACTTTCGCACTCATTTGGTAACACCCTGTATATACATTATTACAAGCATTTATTTTATTTGATATTATAAAAATGCACAATTTCTTGAAATGAAGTGCAAAGTACAAAGGAGCAACTAGCCATAATATTTAACATAATTCGAAAATCAAAAGTAGTGTTTGTTTTTGAGCGGCCAATCATATAATAAGCGTGGCGATTAATACGCGAAACCAAATAGAAATTAATGTCCGCAACGGGAAAAACAGGGTTACGCTTGCAGGTATTTTGTCAATATTGGTATGAACAATCCTAACTCACCAAATGAAAGTATTTGGTTGCAACAAGATGGTGCACCCCCGCACTATGCACGTGATGTTCGCGAGTTTTTGAATAACTGTTTTCCTAGGAGGTGAATTGGTAGACGCGGACCGATAGAGTGGCCCCCAAGATCTCCAGATCTTACGCCCCTGGATTTTTTCTTGTGGGGTTATTTGAAATCGAAGGTCTATGTAGATAGGCCGCAAAATCTACAAGAGTTGAAAAATCGAATTAGGATCGAAATTAACAGAATTACTCCGGAAGTTATTCGCAATGTGCAAGAGGAATGTGTCCGTAGATTTGCTTATTGTCAAGAGACTGGTGGATGGCATTCCGAACATCCTATTTAACTGTTCTATTTTGTTGGATATAAAGTTATTCTCTTATCGAAATAAAATATTAATTTTTGTTCACACTGTGAAAAAATATCTGATTAATTATTATCATTGAATGCAGTATTGAAAGGCCTTTCAGATGAGGTATCACAAGACATCTATTCCAATTTAAAAAAATTACCGATTACTTCACCATGTCAAAACCAGTGACATAACCTCTTCAGAATATACTTAAAAAAATCGGCATTTTAAAATAAAAATCGACCTATTTCAGGATTTTTGTCAAAAGTACATGGCTTGCGAAATATCGAATTTGTTCCATAATTTTGACGCGCACTGTATATCAAAACTTTAATTCAATGGGGTGATATTTTCCCAAGGATTTCGCCGTGTTCATCCAACAACAACTAAACAGTCCATTCGTTTGCATGTTTCAGACGACTAGACAAGTGACAAGTTAACCCTAGGAGGAAAACACTATTAAAATAAAGCGCATCAATTAAAATTTACATAATCAACACGTCACACATAATCACTGAGCAAATCGAGCCGAAAATATGATGCGCATCTTCTTTGGAGTCGGAACAATATCTTCCAGTACATTGCATTTGATTGCGTTGCCTGCTTGCCGCCATTACCATTCAACTATTAATTCGCGAATTTGTATTTAAATTGATATTGACTGGGGTGGTCTACATCAAATTCAACACATTAGTAGCCAGCCGGAAATATCTTCGTAATGAACCCAATGGTTTGTGTATGTGGAATAGTGGAGTGACTATCACGGTTGAAATTTCCGAGGATTTCTAATGGGAGGTCTTTGAAATGTAATTACTAGTAGTTTGGTCGATATTCAGAACTCCATAAATGACACCAAGAGTAATGAGTTATTAGGAAAGCCATCGATGCCAACTATTGTTTGCTCGGAAGCGAGAAAGAGCCGCATATATTTTCAAATATAGGATGCCAAAAAGAAATCGAATGTCACTCAGATTTATCACAGTTTTGTACATTGATGACGGTGAATATTTTGAATTAATCGGTTCATTTATTCCCAGAAAACATAAAGATTCATGGGCATATTACGAAAAAATATACTGAGATGCGCCGGAAATTATCGAGCGTTTCCAAAGTTGTTAACAGCGAGACAGCTACCCTAACAGGCACACACGTGAGGGCACACGTCGTTGCGAGTGCATTTTTGGAATATTATAATTTATCGCTAGAGATTTCACGTTGCGTTATTTTGTTTCGATGATTTCTTTAGTAACTTAATGATCTTCGTTGATTGTTTGGAACTGACTCAAAATTAGAAGCGAAGTTATAGCGAAATGACACCAGATTCAATTGGCTCTCGCAGGTGAAAGAATACTTTATATTTGCTGACTGTGAAAACGTATGGCAGCGTTTTCTCAATTATAACTCGAAAAAGCTCACGGAAGACATTCTGGTTAAATTCAAGCAAAAGCCAATTTCGCTTGACTCAGAGAGACTTGCAAGTTCTTCCTACCCGCTCATATACAATGGCTTAACAGCCTCCGATCCTTCAAAATCATACTTAAGTATTCCCTCACAAATTTATATAACACGTATTATTGCTTAAATCAGAACCTCTAGCAAGGAGTGTTTGATGTTTTCGTTTCACGGCTCGTATTACCGGATCGACACTACAGAGTTGTGTTCAATTTGTAACTTACAAGTGACCGAGTCTTTGCAACACATCCTGTTTGAATGCCCTATCTACTTGGGCATAAGGCAAAATGCGATTCTGTCGGAAATCGGCAATATTGATGGTCTAGTACTTGTACTCAATACACAAAACATGTTACTCTTAGCAAACCTAGCGAAGTCCCTGATGAATATAATAACGTTCGTTCATCATGAACGAATGATTGTGTAAATGTGGCTATTAGGTACTACGTGGAAATTTGTACAACTCTTTATTATACTTATGATCCATGTGGAATTACGCTCGCTTATTAGCCTAGCCCTTGTGAATAAAAATAAATGTATTTTTTTAACACAATAAACTTATCTATCTATCTATCTATCTAGAAGCGAAGTTATTGAGACCGAAAAGTTTTATTTTAACTATCGCTTTTCAGTTTCTTTTTTTATTAAAAAGCTTTAATATTTTGACTCTTTGTGTCTGAAATCTACTGATTACTACCTACTCATATTTGATTCCTTTCGAAATACTTACTCCCCTACCTTTAACTATTAACTGTTATATACTATACCGGGTGTCCCGGAACCAATGTACCCCCTGTACCTTCGTTATTATTTCATATGGATGTTTCAAATTCAATACTTCGATTTGATGTTATGAATGTACAATTTAGCAGGTATCAAACCAAATATGACACTTCCGATTTGACCGGAAGCGCATCCAATTTTTATATTTCGAATGGAAAGTATATATTTTTTTTGAAAACTACGATTCGGTATAGAGTTACCTTTCCAGTGATATATCACAATCATACTTTCAATTTACAATCTGTTGATTTAATTGAGATTTTATAAAAAAATACTTTTTGTATTCCCCTCGTATCGGAACATTTTCATGGAAGTATGCTATGGAAAATTGAACAATATCATGTGAGTAACAATAATTCATGGCCAAACTTTTTACATAATAAGTTTTATGCAGACTAACTATTTTTACAATTTTAGGTTTTTTTCACTTTTCAACATCAATACAGTCATTTTATCCTTGGTTTATGCAGCTAATATACGATCCAATACCAGCAACCCTGTATACCATCATGTATTTGCCAATCGTTTCAGAGACATATACATAGAGAAGAAAAGAACAGACCCCCCATTCTACGAGAGAATAAATAGATATCTCATATCCCTAAATACTTCCATCCCTCAAAGTTATGAACCCAATTTACATACCCCTCCTCCTTGGAATATCAATATCCCTAATACCAACATAAGTTTAACTCATTCAGACAAGAAGATAACAAACTCTGAGTCCATCATCCAGAACTTCCGAGCATTACTGGAGAAATATGAAAATTACCAACATATCTATACAGATGCATCCAAAACACCAGGAGGAGTAGCAGCAGCCTTAATAACTAACAACCACCAAGAAGCCTTCAAAATACCAAAGATGTGCACAATATACACCGGAGAACCCTATGCTATACTAATGGCTTTAAAATATGCTAATGAAGCGAAAATAGAGAAATGCCTGATTCTTTCGGACTCGCTGAGTGCAATCCTCGGATTGAATCAACAATATCCCAACCACCCAATTTTACAACTCATACAATTGAGAAATGCACCAATCCGCGTCATATGGATACCGTCGCATGTAGGAATAGCCGGCAATGAGGCAGTTGATAACTTGGCACGAGCAGCCGCTGACAACCAGGACATACAAGAAACACAAGTTATAGTACGCAATGACGCTAAGATGTTACTCCGGCAGATAGTGAACAGCACATGGGAACAACCGTCAGTGCTACCAAGTAAAGGGAGGTCTAAAAATCGAAGACAGGAGATCATACTTACAAGACTACGAGTGGGGCATACACGACTCACCACGAATACCTCTTAAAAAATAGTGAAAGTCCAACTTGTGACGTATGCGGAACGAATATAACCGTGAAACATATCGTAATCGAGTGCATAAAATTTAAGAGAGAGAGACTAACCTATCAATTAGGACGAACAATGATTGATAATTTCAGTGACAGCAGCAAATCCAAACAATTATGTGCATTCGTCTCAGACATAAATATTATCAATGACATATAGACTGCAAAAACCACATAGTCGCTAATAATCTTGTAGATTGATGCGACTTTAAATATTGAATAAAAAAATACACTCATTTTTTTTAAATGCCAACATAGGACTTTATGAAGTTGGTTAGAAACTCCAATACATATTGAAATACAAAACATGAAAAAACCTCCATATTTTTTTGTCGTATTTATTTTTTATGAAGATAATTTGTATTGAACCTTTCAACTTCATGTTAGTTGGCTATGGAATTAAATTTTTTGAATTGTTCTGTCGTGTTTACGCCAAATTGTTGACATTTCGAATGTTCTGAATTTTCTAAAATAATCATTTGTGAAATGAACAACTACTACCGATTTACCCAACTGAAAAATGATATGCTGTTGATTTATGGAGAAGCAAGGAAAAATTCCTGTTTAGCCTTGCGTCTGTACCAGGAGAGATATCCTAACCGTCCGCAACCTAGTAGTAGAAACTATTTTGCATTATTGGAGTCACAGTTCAGGAAAGAACGGAATACTCATGATAATAATAATAATAATAATATTTTATTCCATTAAGACCATATTACATGGTATTGGACATGTCAAAGATATAAATATAAAAATATATACACTTATAATCATATATACATAAAATTTCATTCTACGAGACCGTAAAGAAGACTCGAAGACTTACAGGCACATAAATAACAGTTACACAATTTCAGTTATTGTTTACATATAGACATTTAGACACACAATGTTCAGTATCATTTAACAGTCAATACAATTTTATTATAGTTAAGAAGTCAGAAACTCGCTTGGGCTATATATGCATTTCTCAATCAAATAACTTTTTAGTTGTTTTTTGAAACGTATTTCATTTCTTTCACTTTTTTTAAATTATTTTATAATTATGACTATCACGATTATGTGTTAGTGAATCTATAGTTTTACTGACAAGCAAAATACATTTGTAAATATATATACTGGGAACTGTTAAGATGTTATTATCTCTAAAATATGGTTTACATGAGTCTGTTCGTTTGATACCAAATATAAGTCTGATAATACGTTTTTGTGAGATCAGTAGTCTGCGAGCCATTGATGTATTGCCCCATACAATAATGTCATAGCTAATTCGAGAGTATACGAGCGCATAATAGACATTGAGGAGTTGTTCTTTATTAAATATCGATTTCAGTTGGACTAGAGCATAGTAACTTGAGTTTACTTTCTTGCTGACATTCTCAATAGCGGTTTTGAAGGACATGTCTGAATCCAGATAAGTTCCAAGAAATCGTGCAGAAGAAATTGGTCGTAACGAAACTGTTCCTATATTTATATGAATTTGATCGCGTAATTCTTTTTTTGGGTTTACGTGTAGAATAACGGTTTTTGAAGCATTGAGTATCATTCCATTTTTTTGTGACCATTCGGTGATTTTGTTTGCTAAATGATTCAATTTCTCTTGTAATATGTGAGAATTATCACCATATGCTGCTAATGAAACATCATCTGCATATAGCACTAGGCAATCAGTTTTCATGAAATTTGGGAGGTCATTAATGAATATGAGAAACAGGAGTGGCCCCAGAATTGATCCTTGCGGAACTCCTAAATTCACATCGTATGTTTCTGTTTCGGTGCCATTCATTCTGATGAATATTTTTCTATGCTCCAAATAGGACATCAACCATTCTGATACTTTCCCCCTAATGCCTACTGACTGAAGCTTACTTTCGAGAAATTTCAAATCCAAGCAGTCAAATGCTTTGGTGAGATCAAATAAAAGTATACCCACATGTTTCTTCTGATCCAAATGTTTATGGATATACTGGAAAAGATTGTAGATAGCACTCTCTGTTGATCTCCCTGGATAAAAACCATTTTGACACATACTGATTATTTGATATTTCTCAAAGTATGTTATAATTCTATTATACAGTGCTCTCTCTGTTATTTTACATATGACCGTGGGAATAGTTATGGGTCTATAATCTTCCATGATGGGGAACATGTTATTGTAAGCGAAGATCACTATTCTAGCAGCGGTTGAAATTGATCCAAATATATTATTAAGGCAGATCGAATATGAGGTCGGGGTACCTAGAGAAACAGCCAGAAATTTTTCGAAAAAACACCGGTATTGTTCATTCAAATATCAAATTCATCAATATTTGTATGAAAATGATGCGCAGAGGAGGATTGTGTATTGTAACTGGGTTATACGAAAAGAAACAGGAAATCCAAATTTCCATTACAATTTTCTATACAGTGATGAATCACGCTCCACAAACAATGGTCATTTCAATAGGAATAACTCACGTTATTGAGCACAAGAAAATCCGCATGTGTTCAGAAAAGGAAGACACCAGGAAAGATTCGGATTCAATGTTTGGCAAGGAATGGAACCAGAATAGTGGGACCAATTATTTTTGATGGAGCTTTAACAGGTGAACTGTACCTACAAATTTTAAATGATGAAATCCAAAATTCTATTGAAGACATTCCCTTAGCGACACGTCGCGTTTTGTTTTTCCGTCAAAATGGAGCACCTCCACATAATTCGAATGAAGTCCGAAGACATCTTACTAGAACTTTCAAATACAATTGGATTGGTACTCATGGTCCAGTTCGTTGGCCACCAAGGACTCCAGACCTCACGCCAATGGATTTTTTTGTTTGGGCTCACTTGGAGAATAAAGTTTATGCTCATAATAGACCTCAAAATCGCGAGGAACTTGAAGACAGGGTAAGGAGAGCTATCAACGAAATTACTCCGGCTCAACTAGTGAATATTATGCGGGCATGCTACGAAAAATACAAAAATGCATTGACGTTAACGGGCGACATTTTAAACAATTAGATTAATTGAGTCAGTCATAGGTGTTGAATTTCTTTTGAATCGAGTTAGAAAACTGTACATGTTCCACATGTCAACTATTTTGTAGGAAAATTATCGAAATAAATATTTTTCTGCAGTTTCAAAAATGATTCCAGACCTATAGAAGAAATTCAATATCGTAGCCAATTGAGATGAAGTTGAAAGGTTCAATACAAAAGTAGGTATAGCATGGAGATTACTTCATGAAAAATAAATACGAAACAAAAATATGGAGGTTTTTTCATATTTTGTATTCCAATATGTATTGGAATTTCTAACCAACTTAAAAAAATCCTTTGTTAGTTTTAATAGAAATGACTGTATCAATGTTGAAAAATTAGGAAAATCTAAAATTGTAAAAATAGTTAGTCTGCATAAAACTTATTGTGTAAAAAGTTTGGCCATGAATTATTGTCACTTACATGATATTGTTCAATCATCCATAGCATACATTCATGAAAATGTTCCGTTACGAGGGGAATACAAAAAGTATTTTCTTATAAAATATCAATTATACCTATCAGCAGATTGGGAATTGGAAGTATGATTGTGATATATCATTGGAAAGGTAATTCTATACCGAATCGTAGTTTTCAAAGAAAATATATACTTTCTCCTTGAAATATAAAAATTGGATGCGCTTCCGGTCAAACCGGAAGTGTCATATTTGATTTGATACTTGCTAAATTGTACATTCATAACATTTAATCGAATTACCGAATTTGAAACATCCATACGAAATAACAACGGAGATACAGGGGGTAAATTAGTTCCGGGTCACCCGGTATATGGCGGGCTTGGCAACATGCCAGTTGGGTTGACCTATTAAGGTGAAATCAGGAAATCCTCATTAATGATTTCACGGCAGAATATATTATTCCAGCGCCAGCGGCAGAGGAATCGTCATTGGATTTTAAATTTTGATATCAATCTAGTGAATGTTTTGTAAATCTCGCATTGTCAACCGGGCATATATTAGTTTTCAATCCCAGGTTCATATGTATTTTGATTGCGACTTAAGTGTTAGTTTGTTTGAATAAGTCGTTGGGAATGAACCGATTTTTATCAAATCCATGAATAATTTTTGGATGCCATAATTCACTGGTAGAAATTTCAGAGTTGGAAGTTGCAGCTCATAATTTTTGAGAAAAAATTTTTTTTTCAACAAAACTTTGCTCAAATTTCTCAAAAAGCAGTTTCTAATATCTGTGGCATTTTCACGGTTGATTCTGAACGACTTGAATATTTCTCTTCCTTAATATTCGTTGAGAATGAGACGGCATTTTGTGGGGAGAAAAACTCTCATGATAGAAATATTTTACATGGATTGTGTACTGGAGGAAATGATCAGAAAACGTTTTCCAAAGGATGGAAAATGATATGACCCTTCGTGGATAGAAGATGCTGTAGAATAAAAAATTGAAAGAAATACATAATATTTTATCACGTCTTATATGTTGTTCGCTGAATTTTTCTTCATAGAATTAGAAATCATTGGTTTATTCTCATACATTGCGTGTGATTTACAGTAGTTATATCATTAGTGATGGATATTTGGCGAGTATACTTCGATATTTTTATGTCAATATTGTTGTAGACATTCACGAGACCAAATTTCTTTAAAAATATCGAATTAGCTATTACAAACATACCTACACTTAAAAAAACTATGTTTTCTACATCTTCTGGAAATTCTTGTAAGGAAGTGTTTCCGAAACACTCGGACATTATTTCTTTATTTGAAAGTGATTCGGACATCATCTGACAGTGACTGAATTATTTTGCTAGGTTTGGTATAAACAATGGTAAATGCCTTCTTGTTTTATAGCAAGTGTTGTGTTTATTCGCGGATATACTAGCAACATGTTGTATATTCGCTGATATTGGGATTTGATTGGTTAGATAAATTCATTTGATTAGCTTAATTCTTTTCGAGGACTACAATAATTTACGTACGTCACATATCTGCAGAAAAAAATACTTCCATGGAAAAATGTGTACTAAGCTCCTTCAAAACCCCCCAAGAAACCATCATTGTGTTGAGAGTGTTCATCATTGTGTTAAGAGTGTTCAATGGTTACAAGCATTGTACCGAGAGTAATTTTTAATGCAACACATATTCGCCTTTCTTGAAGAAGTTTATTGGAGCCTCCATTCTGAATGTTTTTGACAAAAAAATCATGATCAATGACCTCAAAAACTCGGACTGAAAATCATAAAACAATTTTTTAATGCAACACATATTTGCCTTTCTTGGAAAAGTTTATTGGAGCCTCCATTCTAAATGTTTTTGACAAAAAAATCATAATCTCCGACCCCAAAAACTCGGACTTAAAATTACATTTCTCTAAAAACCCTAAATATCAAGGTGCAAGAATACCTTTTTTGTATTCGCGGCAAGCTTATGAATCTCTTATTCATTGAATAACGTGGGTCAATCAATTAATGAAATATGTTTTTCTTTTTTAGTGCATTTGTATAAAAGTTTGTCTTTAATTTTTTCATCAGTTTCAGTTAATTCCTTCTAGTCATTCATGAAATCCGCAATCTTATTAAATTCTAACAAAAGAATTATAATATTCGACCCCAAAAACCCCCTCATACCAATTTTGAATAAAATCGGGCCATAATCACCAAACTCGTCATCTGAAATTCATGAATTTTGACAAAAAAATCATAATTGGACCATAGTCGCAAAATTCGTTCGCCATCTTGGAGCCGCCATCTTGGAGCCGCCATCTTAAATCATTGAATTTTGACAAAAAATGTATTATCTTCGACCCAAAGAACACCCACATACCAATTTTGAATAGAAGCGCCCCATAATTACGAAACTCGTCCGCCATTTTGTTTTTCTCTGTAAAAATAATTTCATAATAGGTTGTAACCGGAATTATGAACACCTGCCAAAGTTAATCGGACGACTAGAAGTGGATTGAAATTCATTTGCAAAATTCAACCCGAACGTACAAATCGAGTAATAAATAATAATCACAGAGGCAAGGTGGGTGAAAGCATGTGAAAATATCAGCGTTTTGCGAATAAATACAATTTTCGAAATATTGAATAGATTAACTGGCAAAGAAATGCACTACCCTCAGAAAGAAGTTAATAGAAATTATTTTTCGTGTGCCCATTTTCAGTCAGGAAAAGCTTCGTTATATCATACAGATTGAACCTCCGGACCCCGTCATTGATTGTTGATTATTTATCCTTCCCCAAGTCACTCTCCATGATACGATTATGAATAATCTCCGAATCCGAAACTTGCATTTTCTATATCTTGCTACTTCTAAATACGTCATCAAAATCTATTTCATAATATATAGTAGGCTGGAATAAGAAATCAGTAAGAATGTTGGTAAAGTAGGGACTATTTCTCGCTATGTGTTTGAATTTCGTATTTTGAGTTAATGTCCCAAACAAAATTGTCTGGAGACTCGCTTTTAATCGGAAGTTGAACTATTTTCATGGGACTTTAGTATGAAATAAAAAAGAAGCATTTATTGGCTCATTTCCTTCAATTTTCGACAAAAAAAAATATCAATTCTCGAAAATAATTCAATCTCAATATTTTCAATTAGTATCTTTATCCTTTCTGAGTTCACCCACTAAATTTGAGTTCTCAAAGTGTAACCGTTTGTCGATGCAACTCGAAACCCAACCGGGAAAATATGCACATACAACACGAACATATTTAGAATTCATAATACAAAAATTAAAAATCTATATTTATATAGCATAACCAAGGAGAATATTGAGCTGTCATACAGTATCACTGCTGCCTTGCCAGAAACAGAACTTTTGATTGTTTTTTAAATTTTTTAGGGATGTTACTAGAAAGTTCAGCCGCATTATAGGAAAAACTACGGGTAAATACCGTCTCAGAATGCCTGATAATT
Source organism: Gonioctena quinquepunctata (assembly GCA_018342105.1). Classification (NCBI taxonomy): domain Eukaryota; kingdom Metazoa; phylum Arthropoda; class Insecta; order Coleoptera; family Chrysomelidae; genus Gonioctena; species Gonioctena quinquepunctata. The sequence continues at coordinate 54,374 of JAFIRS010000719.1, read as the reverse complement.
GATAGCATATGCTTATTACTTGAGGAATTTTTATGTGATAGCGGGACTAGTTTCTTACGTAGAGGATGACTACCCGATGTCAAAATTTTGTGGGTGTAGGTAAGCGAGTGCATTTCCTTTCAATGATTCAATTTCAGCTATCTCGAGTCCTTAAAGGATGCCATGGTCATACTGACGGACACCGTAAGAAAATCGAATGCAACCATTTTGATTTTTTTTCAGTCGGAAGGCAGGTCTATAAATGCTGTCGCAGTGAGCCAATCTAGAGAAAATGAGGGATCCGCTTAGATTCAACTTCATATTTCTCTTCTACTCGAATGAAGTTTCCTTTATACATTGAAAGATGTTTTACATGAATGGTTAATATGTTTGGTGTCGGTGTTGAGCCAAAGACCCAAGTTTTTAGCTTCACTCACGAAAGAAATGACGTCATTGTTGATTCGGATGGGAAGAGAGATACACACACATCTTTTCTCTTGATCATGGGACCGAAAAGCATGACGTCTGGTTTCATCGAAAAACAATTGGAGATTGTGGTCAATGTCAGATTCGGCAAGGTTAAAAAGAAACAACTAATTTGAGTGTCATCGGCGTAATGATGAATACTGCCCGAACTGATGTATTCATAGAAGTCACATATATAGTCTAAAAAGAAGTGGCCCCAGGATGGAACCCTGTGGGACATCGAAGGGGATTATAAGAAAATTTGATTCATTACCATCGAAGATAACACTATGAGTCCGATTAGATAAATTACTGTTTAGCAGCAATAAACCTGTATCTGAGTTTCTTGCCTAAAACCGAAGGATCAAGTGTGTCGAAAGCCTTACTATAATCGAGTAATATAAGAAAGGTGAAGTCGTCCTCATCCAGAGATTCGAGTATATCATCTACTATTAAACTGGATGCAGTGGTAGTGCTAAATTGGGCACTACCACAGTTTTTTTTTCATCAGCAATGTTCGTCATCGGTTCTTTGAAAACCATGTCGAAGGCTTTCGATAGGGTTTTGAAGGTTATATTTATGTATTTATTTATTCAAGAAGTACACCACAGAATACATGAAATTCCAAATGGTACATAACTTACATAACTAAACAAAGCAATAAGAATAAAAAAAAAGAGGTATGAAAGAGGAAGAAGTATATACAATACATAAAGTAAGGTATAATGAATAAAAGTAAAATATCAAGTATCTAGCTTCAATTTCGATGTGGTTCGAAACTTGAAACGATTGAATGACAGATTCATGATGTCTAAAGAGAGAAAATTTTCGTTGTAATTTGAAGTTTGGTGGAAAGGGCAGTGCTTCCTTAATTAGTGCGATGATTTTGCAGGTAGAAAAACTGTCTATTTCTGTTATTGCGTGGATTAGCATGAATGAACAGCTTCCTTAAAATTTCAGAGCAATCAATCAGGCTATTTGAAATTTTATAAAGGAAGAAACTCAATGCCAGTTTCTGTCTATCGTTTAGGGTTTGGAGGTTGACTATAGAGAGCCTGGCATAAGAGTTCAGTCCATGATAAGACAGGTTCATTTTCTAAATTATATAATTAGTGAATCTACCCTGAACTCTTTCAAGTATTTCTTCGTGCACAAGATATATTGGGGACCAAATAATACAGTTATATGCTACAATACTACGGACCAATGATTGATATAAAGTTCTTATCGCTTCGATATCACTCATATTTTGGGTTTGTCTTTTTATGAACCCAAGTTTTCTCAGAGCTTTATTGCAGATACTATTTATATGATCAGTGAACTGAGATCTTTGTCAAACACTACGCCTAAATCGCATATGTTAGCAACTGATTTCAGATCAACATCTGCGATAGAATAATCACATATGATGGGGTCTTGTTTTTCATAGAAACGCATCACTTTGCATTTTCCGACATTGACATCCAACATATTAAGTTCGCAGTAAATGCAGAAATTCACTAGGTCTGTTTGAATAAGTTGGCAATCATGTGAAGAAGTGACTACACTATGAAATTTAAGATCGTCCGCGTAAAGTGAAACTTTAGTGTTTTGAAATATGTTGGTTACGTCGTTAATAAATAAAAGACATAATATTGGACCAATGTGGGAACCTTGGGGAACACCAGAAGTTAGTTTTATTTCATTTGAGACACTTTTGGCAATTTTTACATATTGTGTTCTTTCACTCGAGTATGAGCCAATGAGTACCAGGAAGTTGCCAACCACTCCGTATCAGCTAACAGAAGCTTGTGATTGACGGAGTCAAAAGCCTTGGCGAGATCCGTGTAGATGACATCCACCTCACCTCTTTTCGAGTCTGTTGCACAGGTCATTCTGAAAAACACCCAAGTTGGTAGTCGTAGAACGACCTTTATGAAAACCATGTTGATTTTCTGAAATACCATGTTTATAAGTTTCAAAGAGTTCGTCAGTTAGTATGGATTCATAAATTTTAGGGATGCTTGAAATCTTAGAAATGCCTCTATTAGCTATTTATGTACCAAGTGCGTTATATAGATCCCAACGCCCGGAGGGTAACATTCACCCGAGGGCCTTTGGCCCGAGGGATGAATGTTGCCCGATGGGCGTTAAGATCTAGTAACGCTCGTGGTGCATACAAGATTTAATTTTTCACGAAAAAATTATCATAAACGACGTTGTTTACTTCATAAATTTCTTCTCATAGTATTTACTGCGTTCTGCTCGGCAACTGAGCACAAGTGAGCTTCTATGCAATTGCCATGGAAACATTGAAGAGGTTGCTAAGGGTTGTTTATCTGATAAAACCACGCTGCATTTTTGTAAGAATTGACAAGCATGTGAATGGAGGAAACTAAAAACGGTTGTGTTAATAATAATCATGGAAATCCCACAGAATGTGACGCTCAAAGCTGAAAAAGCGTTAGGAAATTTACTGCCTCTGAAATCCAAACACTTATACGAGAAGGAGTATGACCATTTTCTGAAATGAAAGATAAAAACAAGTGAATACCGTAAATGAAACTGTCTTAATGGCATATTTCCAGGAACTGGTGAGTTTATCCCATGAAAAATATTAATATTTTTCATTTATTTTACATTATTTCAGTCTGAACAATATAGTGCAAATAGTCTATGGACCAAATACTCACAGCTGAAATCAATATTGATTGGTGAAGAAAATATTAATATATTAGCATTCAGTCAACTGATGGCATTTCCAGAAGTTAATACAAAAGGACCCATTCCTAAAAAATCGAAGGTATTGGAAGGTGGACAAGTATTACTTTTCATAAGAAAAGCTCCAGATGATACTTTTCTGCTACATAAAGTTGTGCTGGTAATGGGCGTATTTGGAGGCTTAGGACGTGATGAAATGATCAAGATGACAGTTGATGACATTGAAGACAGAGAAACCGTTTTAATGATCAAGATACCAGAAACCAAGACCTGCACCTCAAAAAGTTTCACCATTGTTGAAGGAAGCGAAATAGGAGCCTTGAACTTAGTTAAAAAGTACATTGCACTACGACCAAAAGAATGTAAACAACGTAGATTTTTGTTAACCTACAGAAATAATAAATGCATTGAGTTACCTGTAGGTAAAAATACTATAGGGAGTGTTCCTTCTATCATAGCGAAATACCTGAATTTGGAAAACCCGAAAGGTTACACCGGACATTGTCTACGCCGAACGTCGTCAACGCTTTTTGTTCGAGGTGGTGCTTCCTTTGAAACACTAAAATTACATGGAAAATGGAAGAGTAGTACGGTAGCGGAGAGCTATATTGAAGAAAGTATCTCCTCGAAGAACAAAATTGCTGCAATGATAGCCCATTCCGTTTCCGAAAAAGAAAATGTTAACGTTCCGAACGAAACCGAATGCACATTGAGGAGTTCATCATCGGTCAACTCACAGAACTTCAAACTTGGTACAAATTTTTCAGGAACATTTGAAAATTTTAATTTCTATTTGAGAGAAAATAATTAGTTTCTTTTTATGTACAGTTATTAATAAAACTTTTCTTGGTAATTAATTTATTGAACTACAGAAAAAAACATTTAGCGGGCGTTATGATTCATAATGCCCTCCATAACGCCCCGGGCGTTATGGGTCTGTTAATAGCAATCGTTGCCAAGGTATTATGAAGCAGTAACGATCAAGTGAAAAATAAAATTCCTAATATCACTTTTACTGCCTGATTTGAAGATTGGAGGGAGAAATTATTTTTTCCCAGCATAAGGGAAAATTCCCTGGTCGAAGGATTGTTGATAGAGAATTTTTAAGGGCAGAGATAGGGAGTAGCATCAATTATTCAATAAAATAGGAGGAATCCCGTCAGGACCTGCACTTTTATTTTTGTCTAATTTCATTAATTCATTATGAATTTCGATTTCTGTAAAGGAACGATTAGAAAGTAAATTTGCGTGTTGACCAAAATAATTATTTTGCATATTTGGAGACTCTGAAAGTGTTCAGCAAATGCATTTGCAGTGTCCTGGCGGGTTTCCAAATATTTGTCATTGATTTCCATTATCTTTGGTAGACCGTCTTCTTTTTTCAGGGAGTTCACATAAGACCAGACATATCGTGAGTTCGATTCTCGGCCAGGGCAGGAATTTTTCTATTTAATTTGAGAGAATTGAATGTTAAATTTCGTAGCCGGGCCGAGGATGGTCCTCGACGATTCGCTGTTGCGTTCAAATTAACAGTACTGCTCCTAGGTGGCGTATGGAGTTAGTAACAAGGCCTACCTAGAACACTGTGCGAATGATACATTCTATGTTTGTAATGGAGGACTTCGGCTAAGGTTCAGTGATACCACAACAAAATTTTTGGCCTTAAATCTACTGACACATTTTTTGGCTATTTTTGATAATTTTAAGATGAAGTACACCTTTTGATACCCCAAACCAATATTAAAAAGGTGCGGAATTGTTGAATTATGTAGTTATTTCATAAAACACAAATGTTTAGGGAATTTCTATTTTTATAGTGATTATTTTTTCCTGGAAGGCGCCAAATTCAAAACTATAACATGAAAATTCGTACGACTTCCACCTGTCAAATTCGTCCTATGGATACTAGAAAAAAAAATTGAATATTTGACTGAGCAGTGTTGTGAAAATTGTTTAATAGGCTTTTGGTATCTACCTATTAGTTTTTATTTACGTTAAAATGGTTTATCGCTGCTGTTATAAAAATTGTAAACGTGACTCCAGAAAGCGTTATAAACAGCGAGTGAAGTTTTTTCCCTTTCCCAAACCAAAAAGAGATTTGGTAAAATGTCTCGAGTGGATTGAACTCTGTGGAAATGAAAACCTCCTTCCGTCAAGAATAAGTAGAAATACTTATGTTTGTAGCCTACATTTTAAGGATAAATGCTAAAACGAACCAGTACCATTTTCCAATCTGCAAGTGTGCGAAAATGTGGCTGAAGGAGAAAATTATATTGTGTGAAACTGGTGAAATCTCAATAGACAGTGTGGAACAGAGCAACGCAGAAATAATTTCAACTAATAACTCCCAACATCTTTCTGAAACCCCTGATGACTTGAGCACCATCACTGCTAATGATAAAGACATTTTAACTGAAAACTCCCAACATCTTTCTGACAGCTCTGAAGACACCACCACAGCTATAATGTTGAAGAAATCTCCTACGTAGAGTCTTACACGCAGACTTTGGGAAGTGCTCCGAAGGCAAACATATTTTCATATAAATAATTTGAAAAAGCGAATTTAAAATATTTCACAGGACTTGAATTCTGGCATTTTGAGGCACTTCTATACTGTTTCAGATGAAAATATTATGGACAAGCTTGTATATCCTTATAAAAATTTTGAAAGGAATAATGTAAGGAAAAGATAGATTTGATATATATCGAAATGTGATATTTATATATTTTCGAAAAAAGTTACAAAATGGAAAACCAAAAGCAGAAATAATAAGTTTTTTTTAAAACTAAATATTAAAAAAAAACATGTAAAACTAAACAAAAAATTAAGTATGCTAGTAAAATGTGAAAAGATAAGATATTATGCTAAAGCGAAAAACCAAATAATAAGGAATAACCTAACCTGTTGCTCATTGATATATTGCCTGCGAGTTATTATATGCTATTACGCTACAGTTCTTGAAAAAAAAATGTTCGACAGCAATTAGAACATTGACGTTTCTAACACACTTTTATATATTACAAAATATGTAATTTATAGATCATTTTTGTCAAAAACATTAAAAATATTCGTTTGGTCCTTTGCTCCTTATTGCAATGTCAATATAGTGTCTGTAAAGTTTCAGACTTCATGATCTTCAGATAGAATATTTTTTCTGGTTAATAATGGTTAATAATGGTGTGAACCGTTGGAAAGTTTAGAATGTCTACAAGTGGTGTGCAATTCCATTTTTAGTGATTAAGGGTCCTTTCTAGTACCTCTTAAATAAAAAACCAACACGTTTTGTTTAAACTCTCATTTAAATATAGCTTTCAAGATACTCAATGTTTTTTTATTTCAAGTTACGAGGGTTCTTCAAAATTTACTAAAAAGCAAACAATAGCTAAATATTCGAAATAATGAGCATTAGTAATATGGGATATTTCATGAAAACAGCTTATATGATTTGATTAGATGGATAGCCCTCTCAACATGAATTCTTGCTTTGGCAATTTTTTTAAATCACTGCCCCAGTTACTGAAACTGCAACAAGAAATTTAATTGTATTATTATGTTTATAATTAGAAAAGGTATTTCCTTGTTGCCTGAAATTTCTAGGCATTTCCATGAACAACTCTGTTGCATCTATAACAAAAGTAATACTGTCGCCAAAAAATTTCTGAATATCTTTAATATCTCTGGCACTGGAAAGTTTTTTTTTTCATTTCTTCTTCTTAAAAAACAAAACTGTATTCATGTATATGTAGTGACGGAGACATAGTTTCTACTCAAATTGCAGAAAAATTATAACTCATCTAATGTGAATCCCCTTTTGATTCGCACTAACGTTAACGCTAATTTATCCCAATTGCTCAATTTTTGACTTCGCTTTCTTTTCCTTACATTATTCATTTCATAATTTTTATAAGGATATACAAGCTTGTCCATAATATTTTCATCTAAAAGAGCATAGAGTGCCTCAAAATGTCTGAATTCAAGTCCTGTGAAATATTTGAAATGTTTTGAATTCTTTTTCAAATTATTATATGAAAATATGTTTGCCTTCGGACCACATTCCAAAGTCTGCGTATAAGACTACCTAGGAGATTTCTTCATCATTAGTTGTGGTGGTGTCATCGGGGGTGTCAGGAAAATGGGAGTTTTCAGTTAAAATGTCTTCATCATTAGCAGTGATGGTGCTCAAGTCATCAGGGGTTTCGGAAAGATGTTGGGAGTTATTAGTTGAAATTATTTCTGCGTTGCTCTGTTCCACCCTGTCTATTGAGATTTCACCAGTTTCACACACCATAATTTCTCCTTCAGCCACATTTTCGCACACTTGCAGATTGGAAAATGGTACTGGTTTTCATTTCCACAGAGTTCAATCCACTTGAGACATTTTACCATATATCTTTTTGGTTTGGGAAAGGGAAAAAACTCGCTGTTGATAACGCTTTCTGGAGTCACTTTTACAATTTTCATAACAGCAATAAACCAGTTTAACGTAAATAAAAACTAATAGGTAGATACCAAAAGCCTATTAAACAATTTTCACAAGACTGCTCAGTCAAATATTCAATTTTTTTTTCTAATATCCATAGGACGAATTCGACAGGTGGAAGTCGTACGAATTATTCATGTTATAGTTTTGAATTTGGCGCCTTCCAGGAAAAAATAATCACTATAAAAATACAAATTCCCTAAACATTTGTGTTTTATGAAATAACTACATAATTCAACAATTCCGCACCTTCTTAATATTGGTTTGGGGTATCAGAAGGTGTACTGCATCTTAAAATTATCAAAAATAGCAAAAAAATGTGTCAGTAGATTTAAGACCAAAATTTTTGTTGTGGTATCACTGAACCTTAGCCGAAGTCCTCCATTGTCCCGCCGTCATAGACGTGCATGCAAAAATTAAAAGGGATGCAGTATTGCTTAGAGCAAGACTATCTGCATCCCCTCGAAAACACCTCCCCTGTCTACGCCGGTTGAAGGCCGGTTGTGAACGGATTTTCCGAAGTGGGGGGGATGTCCATATTGCGCCATACTGGCAGCAGAGGACAATAAAATGAAAGAGAGAGAGAGAGAGTATAATAAGTGGGGTAAAATCAGCTGCAGCATTCGTTGAAGTTTTTCTGTGATCATCGTTCCTAACAATTTTGAATTTGTTAGTTTCCGGGATAGAAATCAATATTTTGGATTTGCAATCAGAAGAAGAAGAAAAATGTTCACAAATCCTCAGCTTCAATACTCTCGAATGAAACCAACAGACTACAAAATCCAAAATGTTGAAAATTATGCGGGTCAGATGGCTTGATCAGCATGCCAAACTATCAACGCAAAACAAAGTCTGAGATAAAAATATTTTCAGCGCACGTCACTGCATCGATGGCCCTTTCGTTGGGTTATCCGACGGATCGACGGCGCCGACACCCACCTACCAAGACAAGTGACAGTCTAATTATTCGCGGGGTTTCAATTACTCGCTCCGTAATTGGGCGTCAAACTGCGAACGGAATTAAATTATTTGTCCGGTTCCGAACTGCGTCGGATCGTACGTCGGAAATAATATGCGGAAATTGTTATAAATGTTCGGAAGAAAGAGAGGGGTCAGCGGCGGAACTTACCCACGTCAGGGATTATTCGGGAACACCCGCAGATTGACGGATTGACGGCTGTTTTAGATCTCATCCCGTAGCGATATATTCTGCCAGCTGGGTGCGATGAAACCGCCTACATTCCTGAAAATCAATTTTGAAAGGCAAAATTCGGTGGGAATTGTTTTACATTCGTTATCAACACATCGAATAAACATAAATCTGAATTTGCGAATCTTATCTCTGAAAGAATCTAATGTACCTCATAACCCCTGAAAGTCAACCCATAAAACCATAGATATTTACGCAAATATGTAGATATTGGTAGAATGTTGATTTTTTCCAGTTTCATAATGAATACGGACAGGAAAATAAGTATAGTACGCCCTCGAATTGCTTTCTCGCACACGCCAACCCATGTGTGGCGAGCTTTAGCGAATGTACATTATGATTTAATCTCGAGTGGAAAGTTACAAAGTAACTGTGAATAAAACGACCAAAAATTTTAAAAATCAGCAACCAGTGAGATTAACAGTGATATCATCCTATGGAATATCTAAACCGAATGTACGTTACACCTAATTTGAACATATCTGCATCATTTTCTGAACGCCCAAAAATACAAAGGCAACAAATAAATAATAGTTTAAAAAACTAAAAAACACGCTTTCATAGAAAACCAGACTAAAAAAATTGAAAATAAGAAAAAAAATTTAATTTTTGAAAAAGCGTGGGGTGCATGGTATCGCCTCGGTGTGTAATGTAGGTACCTACTATATAATTATTGATACCATGCATCCCACGCTTTTTTAAATTTTTAAAAATAAAATAAGTTTTTTTCTTATATTCTATTTTTTTCAGTCTGGTTTTCTATAAAAGCGTGTTTTTTAGTTTTTTTAAACTATTATTCATTTCCTTTGAGTGTGGTTTATTTATGAAAGCGTGTTTTTTTAGTTTTTTTTTAAACTATTATTTTCATTATTTGTTTGCAAATTAGAAAATGGAATAATCTTATCAAATTAGGTAATTATAATCTCCGACCCCAAAAACCCCTACATACCAATTTTGAATAGAATCAGACCATAATCACAAAATCGCCATTTTAAGCCGCCATCTTGAATTTTCCAATTTTTACAAAAGAATCATAATATTCGACCCCAAAAACCCCACATAGCAATTTTGAATAGAATCAGACCATAATCACAAAACTCGTCCACCATTTGGGAGCCCCCATCTTGAATTTTTCTATTTTCAATTTTCATAATCTCCGACCACGATAACCCTCAGATACCAATTTTGAAGCAAATCGGACCATAATATCGAAGCTCGTACGCCATATTGGAGCCGCCATTCTGTTTTTTTTCACACAAAAATTTGTTAATTCATTGTCACCAACACCTGCCAAATTTCAGATCATTCGGACGTCTGGAAGTGGATCAAAATCGCGCCCAAAGGAGTCGGTTACAAACAAACAAACACAAACATACAAGTGAAGCTAATATAAAGCGTGTAATAAATAATAGTTTGAAAAAACTAAAAAACACGCTTTTATAGAAAACCAGCCTGAAGAAACAGGAAAATAAGAAAAAAAAATATTTTATTTAAAAAAAAGCGTGGGGTGCATGGTATCGCTTCGGTGTGTAATTGACTATATAATTATTGATACCATGCACCCCACGCTTTTTTTTTAAATAAAATAATTTTTTTTCTTATTTACTTATTTTTTTAGTCTGGTTTTCTATAGAAGCGTGTTTTTTAGTTTTTTCAAACTATTATTTATTTCCTACCTTTTAGTGTGGTTTATTTATAAAAACTATTATTTTTATTATTTTTTTTCAAATAAAAAAATTGAATAATCTTATCAAATTAGGTAATCATAATCTCCGACCCCAAAAACCCCACATACCAATTTTGAATAGAATCAGACCATAATCACAAAACTCGGCCGCCATTTTGAAGCCACCATCTTGAATTTTCCAATTTTTACAAGAGAATCATAATATTCGACCCCAAAAACCCCCACATACCAATTTTGAATAGAATCAGACCATAATCAAAGAACTCGTCCACCATTTTGGAGCCGCCATCTCGAATTTTTCAATGTTGACAAAAAATCATATTTTCCGACTACAAAAACCCTCGGATACCAATTTTGAAGCGAATCGGACCATAATCACAAAACTCGTACGCCATATTGAAGCCGCCATTTTGTTTTTTCTTCACACAAAAATTTCTTAATGCATTGTCACCGGAATCATGTACACCTGCCAAATTACAGATCATTCGGACGTCTGGAAGTGGGTCAAAATCGCGCCCAAATGAGTCGGTTACAAACAAAAAACAAACAAACAAACAAACAAACAAACAAACAAACAAACAAACATACAAGTGAAGCTATATAAAGCGTGTGAAAAAAAGAATAAACAGACATCGACTCTGAAGAAGATTAGCAAGACCATAAAGGGAACCGTATACGTTGTTTCGGCGGCACTACTATGTCGATAGATGTGGAAAAGGCAATTATAAACATTCATGAAGAGATCTCGAAAAATAGGACGGAAATAAAGACTGCATCGAGGCTAGTGAAACAAGACTGCTTATGAAGATAGAACAATTAAAAAACGCAGGGAAACGGGAAACAAAAAATGGTGAACTGAAAAATGAAGCACAAAAAAAGAAAAATATTTTGATTTTCGGACCGAACAAAAAACAAGAAGAGGTCACGGCTGATATTTTGTGTAGGGATCTCAATGACTTGCTTGGCATACAGTTGAAGAAAAGTGATTCTAGCGACATCTACACCCTAGGGAAATCAGAAAACTGTCCCATAAAAATTTAGTTTAATTCTTGCCTCACCAAAAAAACAATCCTGAAAAACTGCAACAAATTGAAATATATATCTCCTTAGCAAACGACTTAACAGATACACAAAGGAAAGAGAATAAAATCTTAAGAAGACACCTGCTTCCTGCTAAAAAAGAGGAGAATCAAGAATACTGTTATATAAGAGGTGACAAACTAGTAGTGAATGGAGTTACCTATACGGTTGAAGACCTAGAAAGGAACGAATTCTCCTAAAACAAACCAAACAGTGCACCTCTAGTGCTTGGTTCCACTTTATTTAATATATACATAAACGACTTGTTTTCACTGGGAAATATGATAATATCATAGGGTTTGCTGATGATACGGCAATTAAAGGGATGAATGGTGAATTGAGAAGCTAATTCTGCAGAAGCTAAGCTACTTCAGTTTATAAAACCAATCTGTAATTCTTCAACTCAACCGTCACATCCGATTCAGAAACTTCCATATCCGCCCTGAAAATAAAATAAAATACTTAAGGCGTAATTATGGATTACATATGAAATGGGACTTGCATATATCATATCTCTCAAACAAGCTGAGATCTATATCGTATAAGTTTAGAAAATTAAAATACCTCATACCTAAAAATTATGTTTCAATTCTCTACTATTCCCTAGTAGAAAGCCACCTCCGATACGAATACTAATATGGGGGAGCCCCAAAAACTCATCTTCATACCTTAGAAGTACTGCAACGGAGGTTTTTGAAACTTGTTCATGATAAAAACCTCAGATACCCAACAGATATCTTATATGCTGAAACAAAAATCTTGATATTAGACAATTATATTACTTCTACTCCTGCATCAGATACCATTTACACAGGTAACAACATCACTTACCGAATCATCAATACAACACCCATAATAAACAGCACTATATCATTCCATTTATGGCTAAAACGCTACCCAAAGATCTCGCACCAACATTCACAATTCCATTCCTGAAAATATAAAAACAACAATAATTCACACTCTTCCAAAAGACAATTGAATAAGTAGAACGACCACTAATTTTCCTAAATTCAGAGACGGAATCTTCCCTTCGATTTTTTTTACAAAAAATATTATTATTCATGATACACTATAGTCGATCTCAATATTACTATTACTACTACATAAGATTTTATAATCTCAATATTGACACTACACTACAATATACCTTATACCTTACAGTTCTAATATCTTAATCTTCATGTTACACCCACCGACGATCTTTCATAACCACATACACCCCTTGTTTAATTATTTTTTATATGTATGTGTTTATGTATGTATATGTGTGTGTGTGTATGTATACAGTGCTTCCCAAAAGTCCCCTCCCCCTCTTATTTTTGGAACGATTATACATAAACAAGTGAAATTGGGAAACTGAATATTTGAGCTTGTACACTTCCCTACTAGTGATGATAGATGACGAAATCGACAAAGATGACGTCACAAGGCCATCGTGACCAATGATTTTAAATGGAACCCTACGTCAAGCGACACCTCATTTAAAAGGTATCAAAAAAACCTATTCAATGATACTAATTTTGTTTGTGTTTATGGCAGTATTGGCAACTCGCTTTTAAAAAACGCAAAGCTGTGATGAATTAAATCAGTTCCAAATTCAAGTTCCCCCTCTGGATAGTTGTCAAATAAGCTGACGTTTTTGTTAGTCTCCCTAATTCGACGTTTTTGTAATTGTTCAAGTTTTTGTATATTCAATAATTTATGTATTGTTGATCGAACGTTTAACTGTTTAAGCAGATTTTGGTACTTTTAATATTTTTGTACATTTTAATAATTTGTTAAACTGTTGTGAGCCGAACGCTTAAGAGCTTCAAGAAGCGAAATGGTTCGTGCTTTAGGTGATAAAGTAGCAGCGATCCTAATTCTTGGTGAAACTGGACAAAATATTCATGCAGCAGAACGCATTCTTAATGAGAGGTTTCCCGATCGCCCCGTTTCGAAGACTCATTTGAGGGATCTTCTTCGTAAGTTTGAAACAACGGGTAGTATTGATGATGCGAAACGATCTGGCAGACCACAAACTGGCAGAAGTAATAGTTCATCCTACTTCTTCAACAACTGACGTTGCATCCACCTGTGAAGTCAGTCGAAGTACAGTACACAGAGTGTTGAAAAAAAACAAATTTCATCCATACAAATTAAGAATGGTTCATCAACTCTCAGACGACGACCCAGACCGAAAACTAGAATTTTGTGAAAATATGGAAACTAAAATCAACCAACAGCCAGACTATGTCAAAACAATTTGTTTTAGTGACGAAAGTACCTTCTATCTGAATGGAAATGTAAATACACAGAATGTGAGGTATTGGAGTGACGCAAATCCTCACCTGTTTCGTGGAACACATACCCAATTTCCCCAGAAGGTGAATGTTTGGGCAGGTATCCTGGGAAACCACATCGTTGGGCTTTTTTTTTAAATAATAATTCCACTGGTGAGGTTTATCTGGAGCTGTTGAAAAACGCAATAGAACCGTTAATCCTTGAAATTTTGGAAGATAATCCAGATGAATTCGGCAATTTGGAAATAACATTCCAACAGGATGGTGCTCCTCCACACTATTACGGTGCAGTAAGACGGTATTTGGATGGGGAGTATCGTGGTAGATGGATTGGACGACGAGGTTCAACGGAATGGCCAGCTCGATCACCGGACCTCACACCTTTTTTTTTTCTATGGGGGTACCTCAAATCGAAGGTTTACGCCACTGAACCAGACAATATTGACGTTTTAAAACAACGTATTGTTGCAGAATGTGAGGCTGTTTCCGCAGACACACTTGCAAAAGTACGAGAAGAGTTTGAAAATAGGATATTTCACTGTCAGGAAGTAAATGGAGGTCACTTCGAGCAAGTTATTTGTGTAGATACTGATTCTTAAATCTGTAATCAATATCATACTGAATGGAATTTAAATTTTGATGTTTACTAATGAGCCATCAAAACTGCCATAAACACAATTAAAATCAGTATCATTGGATAGGTATTTTCGATACTTTTTAAAAGAGGTGTCGCTTGCCGTAGGGTTCCATTTAAAATTATTGGTCACAATGGCCTTGTGACGTCATCTTTGACGATTTCGTCATCTATCATCACTAGTAGGGAAGTTTACAACCTTTAATATTCAGTTTCCAAATTTCACTCGTTTATGTATAATCGTTCCAAAAATGAGAGGGGGGTAGAGGACTTTTGAGAAGCACTGTATATGTGTGTATATATGTGTATGTGTACATTAGTATTCTAAGTAGTTTAGTTTTTTTATATTATGAATATTTGTATTTTCAATACTGAAACAGATGTCCTCACAGTTATCGGCTTTTGCTGCTTTGTCCAACCATCAGTCTCAATCTAGTTGTAATACTTGCGATTCCAGTGATCTGCGATTTGTTTTGATTGTGAATAAAATTATTATTATTTTTATTACCGAGACGAAATGTGATGACGCACAATGATCTGCTTGTCCGAAAAACGGTTAAAAGTCGTTTTTGTAAATATATAAATTTTTAAAGAAAATGGTTTATGGTTTCGCTAGGCATTGCCTCAGTCTAACTTTTAACATATAATTTCAGATGTTGCATTCTCACGTTATTTATGTTGTTCAGTTTTCACGGGCAGTCGGACGAATGAAAGCACTATTCTATGCCTACAGTTTAATGCCAACGTTTCGGCGAGTGATATAGCATTATTCAGTGCAACAATAAATTAATATTATTTTTGTTGTATGAATACAGAAGTACAACATGAGAAAACCACAAGAATAAAGAAAAAACACAACAAGGAGTGGAGGGTTTGTTTTCCCACATTCACATCCACATCCACAGAAAAAAGGAACACTTTATTAACACACCATACACTGTTGAGTCTACTCACCCCAAAAGTAATATGAGTACTGTTGTCAGGAAAATGAAAGGGATAATTTTCCATAGAAATCACTAAAATTGTTTTTCTAAAAGAGTAAATTGAAATACAGGTTGTGATTTTGTTCGAATCAATAAGACACAAACACAAACGTCTATACACAAACGTCTGTGTCTGTGTGGGACACCGCTATTAGTATAGGATCCCGATATAAAACGACTTTCACCGAGATGTTTATTTGATGAAACGTATTTTATATTTAATTTAATATGTCAATAAATATATTGCATATGGGTTGCCTAACAAATTTCAGTCCAGGATATGATTAATTATAATTTAAAAATTTTTTTTAAACATTTCACCGGTTTGATTATTAGACAAATTCTTTATCAATCGAAAGTATGAAGCCCATAGAATATGCAAGCGTTAGGTTGCCTATTCTTTTCCGGTCACAAATCTCGGGTAGCCAGGTATAAACAGGTAAATCGATACTAGCATTTTGCACCGGTCTGATTATTGAATCAAAATTGAATGAAAATAAAGATTATTCCATTATGAACAGGTGGTATAGGGTTGCCTGCGAAAAATCAGTCCCGAATTCCGGTTGTCGAATTTTGTAAAGTGAAATATTGCTGCGAGTGAATATGTACGACTGGGAGGTCCCAACCAACCATCCCATGCGATAGAAGAGGACACAGCATAGCAGCGTTTGAAGTCCGTTCATTTAAAGAAAGAGAGTGCGCATGCTATTTGTTCTTGAAGATGAAAAGGATGGCGATAGACTCGTATATGCTGTGCATCATTTTGGAGTAGTTTATTATTAAAATAGAGTTATAGTTATTTAATTTTTTATTTATGTGTGTATATATTTTATGTGACACTAAAATATATATACATCTTTAGTAAAAAAGAAGGTTATAGTAATACATATATAATACTAATCTTGCAAATGTTATCTTTATTATTAGAAGACAAAATAAAAAACAACAATAAAAAAAAACTTCTGATTATTGTAAAAAATTATAAATAAATTTTTTTCACAATTTTTTTTAAATTATTCAGGTTCCGGATCACATATAACTATGATCTCCAACTTCTGAACTTTCTTCGTCATCACTCTCCGTTTCAGTTCTTTCGACAATGTCTTCTATCTTTAGGTGTATGATCCCCAATGAATCCTACTGGTTTAAATATTCATCTAAGAACCAACCGCAGTCTCAGGCTGAAGTTTTCACGCATAATGGATCCGTTGTATTAAGCCACATGGAATTTACGAAAATAGTTCGTAAAATTTTCTGAATTAATGATATCCAGCATGGTGGTATGGAGTTGGAGTCGAAGCCTTTTTTTTTAAACTGCTTGCTGTCTTCTTCAGCAGAGTAATTTTTCATGAAAATGCGATATTTTGCATCATTCACGTTGGTGCAGTTCTTGATACCACATACTAGCAGTGGTACTTTGTCACTAAAGTAAGATTAACCAGCTTCTTCCCACATCTCTTTTGGCTATGGTCACAAAAAAGACAAATAATTTTGCTTGATGTCGATGCTGTTGATGTTGACTGCTCCTAAAAAAATTAAAATCATTCTTTAAGTAAAAATTCATGCAAAAAAATATAATTGAAATTAAAAATTCAATTAATAGATTTTCGGATAATTTTTTTAAAGAAGCCTGAAAAAAATAATATTTTATTACCTTGTCAAAGTCCCCAGAAGTTTGAGACAGGTCTTCAACATTACTCTTTTCATCCTCAGCAACTGTAGCACAGGAATCGACACTAGGACTCAACTGTTTTGATTCTTCTTCAGTAGTAGATGCATTGGTATGCTCCTAAAAACCCGATTTTTGCGATTAAATAAAAATGTTTGATATATTAATTTAATGAACTTTCTGATTTGAATAGTTGATTGAAAATATCCTCCTTTAATTATGTTACAAAAAAACGGAAATCAGATCATTTTCTTGTTTAATTTATAAGCAACCGTTTTTTAAGTTAATTACAAAAAAATTATGTGTGTCGAAAATAAACAAAACTTTAGGTGAATGTTACTAACAATTATTTCAAAATGAAAAAAATGTAGAAGTTGTATCAGCTAAGATAATTCTAAAGATTCAATTATTATGTACTTACTGTATATTCAGCACAAAAATTATCAAATTCTTCGTTATATTTTCTATTCAAAACGGTCAGTTTTTCATAACACGTGGTATGATAACCTACAAATTCGAGTGACGCACTGGGTAATTCAACAACATTGTATATAAAGTTTTTTCTTTTACGAAAAGCTAACTTTGATACACAGTTTTTGAAAGTTTCATCATCAAAATCAATTACATCATCACCCGAATCACACAAAAAACACTTTCTTGCCATTTTTTTCAACAATAAATAGTAGCACTTTTTTTCAATTGTAACTATAGCGACAATCTACTCCAAAATTATGCACAGCATCTACGAGTCTATCGCCATCCTTTTCATTTTCAAGAACAAATAGCATGCGCACTCTCTTTCTTTAAATGAACGGACTTCAAACAGCTGCTATGCTGTGTCCTCTTCTATCGCATGGGATGGTTGGTTGGGACCTCTCAGTCGCACATATTCACTCGCAGCAATATTTCACTTTTCAAAATTCGACAACCGGAATTCGGGACTGATTTCTCGCAAGCAACCCTATACCACCGTGTTCATAATGAAATGATCTTTATTTTCATTTAATTTCAATTCAATTATCAGACCGGTGCAGAATGCTAGTATCGATTTACCTGTTTATACCTCGCTACCCGAGAGTTGTGACCGGAAAAGAATAGGCAACCTAACGCTTGCATATTCTATGGGCTTCATACTTTCGATTGGTATAGAATTTGTGTAATAATCAAACCGGTGAAATGTTAAAAAAAAAAAAATTAATAATAATTAATCATATCCTGGACTGAAATTTGTTGGCTACCCATATGCAATATATTTATTGACATATTGAATTAAATATGAAATACGTTTCATCAAATAAACATCTCGGTGAAGGTAGTTTTATATCGGGATCTTAGACTATATCAACTTCTCGTATTGTAGGTAGTGGTTCAGCCGGAATGCCTTATCACGAGTATCAGGTGATGAATTCTTTGTGTTCTAGTTTAGAGCTGGATTCCCATTACCTGAAGCTGGATTCATGCGTTGCCAGAATATTCCTATAATAGTAATTCACGTAACAAGTTCCGAAAGTGGTATTTTACGAGATGGGATCCTCTGCGAAGGAGTTGCCGGCCTTAGACAAACGTGACTGGTCAGTGAAGACGAATGGACTACCGAACATATGATACAGGACGAGGAAACCGAATCACACATAGTAACAGGACGGAACTGGCAGACACTCATGGAGATATATTTCGTCAGAGATCTTCAAAGCAATGTGGGTACCAATGGATTCCTTGGTTGCGGAATATGGACTACTCAAACGGATATGGGAGTCAGCTGATGAAATAAATTCATGAAGGAAAATCGGGAGGACATCTGGGAGTTAATAAGACTTTGGATAAGATCAGGAATATGATTCACAGGGTTCAATGTCAAGACGATGTAGAAAGCGGGTACAGAAGATGTACAGAGTGCAGCGCTATCAAAGGTGCCAAAATAAGGGTCATGGGTGAAATGATGAGATACAACGTATGCGCACCATTCAAATGGATTGATATTGATGTAGCTGGACCCTTTCCTGTGACGGACATGGCAACAAATACATCCCTTCTGCCAAATACTATTTCAACTGATTGGTGGAGGCCTATGCCATTCAAGATCAGAAAGCATTCACAATAGCCAACATGTTTTCATGATTTGGAGTACCGATGGAGCTACATTCCGACGAGAGAAGGATTTTCGAGTCGAAACTATCCAAAAAAGTTATCATTGTATATTTTTTCCCAATCTACTCAACTATTAGCTATGGCATCATTAACTGGGGTAATCGAGTTATTCGTGTAGAATTTCAGGCTCACAAAAAAGCTAATGAGAATTATAACTGGAGTAAATTCGAGAAAGCATTGTCAGCCCCTCTTAAAATTTTTAGGAATCATGCATTTGTCATCAATCTATATTGATTAAACACTACTAGAAATACACGAACTAAGTATCATTACGATACACCGTCTGATTATCATAGTTATCCCACTAGATCTGCAAATTAAAAACAACAAGATATACACTGAGGAGTCCCAGAAAAACCTTAACAATAAACTACCCGAAAATGTTCATTCACTCAACTCCGCGAAATTTAAAATTAAAATGAAAAACTATTTGAATGAAAATTGCTTTTTTCTACACCCGAACTATAATAATACACTTATACAGAGTGGCCACTTTTTTAATGGGATTGTATTGGTCACTTTTGAACCATAAGAGTTAGAAGGTCGATCAAATGGAGAAAAAGGTACATTCATAGAAGCACTGTCAAGCAGTTCAAACAAATCGAGATTAACAGGGCCGGTTATTGAGATATCATAAGAAAAGTAAATTCTGTCATTTTGATTTTTCTTTTTTTCCCACTTTATTTCGAATATTATCAAAAAATGTCACGGAAGTTTTTTATTCGACAGTGAGTTATTCACAATTTGACATAATCAGATTTTGTATCCAACGTTTCGTACGCTCTGGGCCACCCTCAACCTCATTTTTTTCAATACGGACCTGCATATTTTATGACATTTTTCAGAATAACTTTCAACGCTGAAGTCAACGATATATCATACAATGTCATTCAAAGTTGATTTTCAGGTGATTTTGACCCTTATCCAAATTTCTTTGGGTCGGATCTGTATTACATTTAGGTACCTTTAGTTTAATTAACAACATGCAATACATTTCGAGAGGAAAATCAACTTACTCATCTTCAACTGGATGGAACGTAACAGAATCAAAGCAAGAAACAAGTAATAATTATTTACAAATTTCAAGAGGTGAAAAACCTAATTTATAATAATTAAACGAAACTATCAGTGAATTAAAAAAAAATCAAATGATTATTCGAAAGTAAATGATGAACATTAATGAAGTAAGTGTTCGAAATGTCCACCATTTTGTAAAATACACTTTGCGGTTCTGGAACCCATACTTCTTATACATTTGCTTATTTCGTCTCCTTGAATACCTTCCAATACATTCTCAATCTTCTCGCGAGGAATCATTATTGTTGGATTTGTCATTTGTTCCGTTTAAACAAATTACAGAATCGAACTTTATTTTGAGATCATTACGATATAATTTTTGCAAGGCTTGGTATTCAAATTTAAAATCATTGTATTCGCGTCTCTTGACTATTTTATTAACAGCAGTTTTTGATAAATTGCATTCACTGGCCACAGTTCTCGATTTTTTTTCTGGGTTCAATTGAATTTGGGCCAGAACATTGATATCGTTGATAGACTTGTTTTTTCTTACATACACACAACTCTAGGTTTATTGAATGTATTATTTTTCAAGTAGTAGGCCGTGGATAAAAAAGAACATAACAAGAAATGTCATATTATTTGTCACTTCGTTTATTATTGTGTCACAAGAACTTGTCATTAAATACTTTTCTGAGTAATTTCAATTTAACTTATTCGATATGGTGAGATACACAAATGAAGAGAAGAGAGATATGTACAAAGTGTACATAAAACTAGATAGAAATTCGTTCAAAGCACAACAAAGGTATGGTGAATTATATCCTGATAGAACAACACCAAATATTAAAATGTTTCGACGTTTATCTACAACGTTACTTGCACATATTCATTCATCAAACCTAGAGGTCCTTATGTACGACGAAACGAGCCTATCAATGACATCAATGTTCTGGCCCAAATTCGAATGAATCCAGGAATAGGATCGAGAACTATGGCCAGTGAATGCAATTTATCAAAAAGTGCTGTTAATAAAATACTCAAGACACACGGATACCACGACTATAAATACCAAGCAGTGCAAAAACTATATCGCAATGATCCTGAGAGAAGGTTGCAATTCTGTAATTGGTTTCAACGGAAGGTGCGGAAAAACAACAATTTTGCGCACAATATCATTTGGGGAGACGAAACGACATTCACAAATTCTGGCATGTTCCATCGAAGGAACAAACATTTTTATGCCACAGAAAATCCTCACTTAATTCATGAAGTTAGACATCAATATCGTTTTTCTTTGAACATATGGTGCGGTTTGTTGAATAATAAATTTAAATTACTGGGACCCTATTTTATTGACGACAACCTAACCGGAGCAAAATATGTAGAAATTATAGAAGAAATTTTGGATGATCTGCCTATATGGTATCGGCGTAATAGTCCATGGTTCCAACAAGACGGATGTGGTCCACACAACTCAAGAATAGTCACAGACAAGAGGTCCAGTAGCATGGCCTGCCAGATCTCCGGATTTGAATCCGCTGGATTTTTATTTGTGGGGATATCTCAAAAATAAAATTCATGATACTACGAACCCGACAATAGAGATTCTTCGCGAGAAGATTGGGAATGTATTGGAAGGTATTCAAGGAGACGAAATAAGCAAATGTATAAGAAGTATGGGTTCCAGAACCGCGAAGTGCATTTTACAAAATGGGGGACATTTCGAACACTTACTTCATTAATGTTCATCATTTACTTTCCAATAATCATTTGATTTTTCTTTCATTAAATGATAGTTTCGTTTATTCATTACTTGTTTCTTGCTTTGATTCTGTTACGTTCCATTCAGTTGAAGATGAGTAAGTTGATTTTCTTATCGGAATGTATTGCATGTTGTTAATTAAACTAAAGGTACCTAAATGTAATACAGATCCGACCCAAAGAAATTTGGATAAGGGTCAAAATCACCTAAAAATCAACTTTGAATGACATTGTTTGATATATCGTTGAATTCAGCGTTGAAAGTTATTTCGAAAAGTGTCATAAAATATGCAGGTCCGTATCGAAAAAAATGAGGTTGAGGGTGGCCCAGAGCGTACGAAACGTTGGATACAAAATCTGATTATGTCAAATTGAGAATAATCTACTGTCGAATAAAAAACTCCTGTGACATTTTTTGATAATATTCGAAATAAAGTGAGAAAAAAAGAAAAATCAAAATGACAGAATTTACTTTTCTTATGATATCTCAATAACCGGCCCTGATAATCTCGATTTGTTTGGGCTGCTTGACAATGCTTCTATGAATGCAACTTTTTCTCCATTTGACCGACCTTCTAACTCTTATGGTTTAAAAGTTACCAATACAATCCCATTAAAAAAGTGGCCACTCTGTATGCCCATAATCCGTTTCATAATGAGATCCATTATGATACAGATATTTCATAACGATACATATTTTCAATCAATAGAAACCCATAATTTTTCAATCAAGCATGCTGTGCATTTGACGTTTGTCCTAGATTCCTATCTTATTGTTTCATTTGTCAAAATCAGTAGGTATTAAATTTACGTAGAATATAGCTAAACTTCGATAATTATATTATCAAAATGTCTGATATCAGCGATATAGAAGAATCACCATCGACTCCTCCGCACATATCGGAGAGAGCAGAAAATGCAGTACAAAATATTTTACCCCAAAAATCTAAGAAAGTGTACAAAAAACTATATCAACGGTTTATGGACTGGAGAAATACAAATAATATTTCGACATTCTCCGAAAATGTTCTGATTGCTTATTTTTAAGAATAGATGGAAACCATGAAATCTTTTAGTACATGGACACATTATTTAATAATAAAATCGTTGGTAAATATCAACCATAATAAAGAAATTTCTAAATATAAGAAGCAACAAGCTTTACTAAAGCGAATGTCCGAAGGATATGTTGGAAAAAAATCAAAAACATTTTCCCTGAACAAATAAAAATGTTTATCGACGAAGCACCCGATGAAAAGTTTTTATTTATAAAAGTAAGTATCTACCTAACTTTGCATTTTTTTAAATTTTGTCATGATTACATTTTCCATTCGACTCATGCATGATATATTTCATTAATGTCGAGAAAACTTGATAAGTTAACTCGTGGCGAAGCGGGCTAAGGCGCTAGATTCCTAGCCTAGGTCATCCTGCTTTTTATTTGTTTTTTTTTTCCTTATTTCTTATTGTTGTATTTTTTCAATTTATCTTTTTGTTTTAGGTAGCAATGATTTTTGGAATAACGGGAGCATGTCGAAGGCATGAACTACATGACCTAAAATGTGAAAATGTCAAAGATATGAATGGAATCTTAATTGTTAATGTGGTAAAAACTAAAACAAAAGTACAATGAACATTCACAATTACCGGCAAATACCACGAAATTAGTGAAAAATATATAAATCTACGGCCGAAAATTTGCCGCACCCCTTCTTTTTTCGTTAATTATTTTAATGGAAAATGCACAATTCAAAACATTGGTATTGATAGATTTGGTAATTTAGGGAAGCAAATAGCAACATATTTAAATCTGCCAGATCCGAATTCATATACAGGGCATTGTTTTCGAAGGACATCTGCAACCGTATTAATTGATGCCGGAGGTGATATTACGGCATTAAAACGTCATGGTGGCTGGAAATCCAATTTAGTGGCGGAAGGCTACATTGAAAATGCGGTTCAGAATAAAATCAGCATTTCCAATACAATATTGAACTCTATTGAGACTAGCAATGATGAAATAAATGTAAATATTCCTTCCACATCAGTGGGACCTAGAATAAACTTTTTAAACTGCACAATAAATAATCTTAATATTTTTAAGAAATCAGAATAATTGCAATTATTATGCTCAATATAAATATGAATAGAATGTTTATAGTTCTCCTATATTACCCGAGGTCATACCATTAATTACAATTTTGTGGAATTTTTTATAGAAATACGAGTAATTACTGTTATTGTGTTCAATCCAGATATAAATTTAATATTTAAAGTTCTTCATTATTAATGCTCGTGTATTAATGACCATCATCACATGATCGTTGCATAATATCCTATTATTCAACTGAATAGTATATATACAGAGTGGCCACTTTTTTAATGGGATTGTATTGGTAACTTTTAAACCATAAGAGTTAGAAGGTCGGTCAAATGGAGAAAAAGTTGCATTCATAGAAGCATTGTCAAGCAGTTCGAACAAATCGAGATTATCAGGGCCGGTTATTGAGATATCATAAGAAAAGTAAATTCTGTCATTTTGATTTTTCTTTTTTTCCCACTTTATTTCGAATATTATCAAAAAATGTCACAGGAGTTTTTCATTCGATAGTGACTTATCCTCATTTTGACATAATCAGATTTTTTATCCAACGTTTCGTACGATCTGGGCCACCCTCAACCTCATTTTTTTCAATACGGACCTGCATATTTTATGACACTTTCCGAAAAAACTTTTAACGCTAAATTCAACGATATATCATACAATGTCATTCAAAGTTAATTTTCAGGTGATTTTGACCCTTATCCAAATTTCTTTGGGTCGTATCTGTATTACATTTAGGTACCTTTAGTTTAATTAACAACATGCGATACATTTCGATAAGAAAATCAACTTACTCAGCTTCAACTGAATGGAACGTAACAGAATCAAAGCAAGAAACAAGTAATAATTATTTACAAATTTCAAGAGGTGAAAAACCTAATTCATAATAATTAAACGAAACTATCATTTAATGAAAGAAAAACCAAATGATTATTCGAAAGTAAATGATGAACATTAATGAAGTAAGTGTTCGAAATGTCCACCATTTTGTAAAATGCACGTTGCGGTTCTGGAACCCATACTTCTCATACATTTGCTTATTTCGTCTCCTTGAATACCTTCCAATACATTCTCAATCTTCTCGCGAAGAATCTCTATTGTCGGGTTTGTAGTATCATAAATTTAATTTTTGAGATATCCCCACAAATAAAAATCCAGCGGATTCAAATCCGGAGATCTGGCAGGCCATGCTACTGGACCTCTTGTTCCAATCCATGAATCGGGAAAAGTTCGATTTAGATAGTCTGTGACTATTCTTGAGTTGTGTGGACCACATCCGTCTTGTTGGAACCATGGACTATTACGCCGATACCGTATAGGAAGATCATCCAACATTTCTTCTATAATTTCTACATATTTTGCTCCGGTTAGGTTGCCGTCAATAAAATAGGGTCCCAGTAATTTATTATTCAACAAACCGCACCATATGTTCAAAGAAAAACGATATTGATGTCTAACTTCATGAATTAAGTGAGGATTTTCTGTGGCATAAAAATGTTTGTTCCTTCGATTGAACATGCCAGAATTTGTGAATGTCGTTTCGTCTCCCCAAATGATATTGTGCGCAAAATTGTTGTTATTCCGCACCTTCCGTTGAAACCAATTACAGAATTGCAACCTTCTCTCAGGATCATTGCGATATAGTTTTTGCAAGGCTTGGTATTTATAGTCATGGTATCCGTGTCTCTTGACTATTTTATTAACAGCACTCTTTGATGAATTGCATTTACTGGCCATAGTTCTCGATCCTATTCCTGGATTCATTCGAATTTGGGCTAGAACATTGATGTCATTGATAGGCTCGTTTCGTCGTACATAAGGACCTCTAGGTTTGATGAATGAATTATGTGCAAGTAACGTTGTAGATAAACTTCGAAACATTTTAATATTTGGTGTTGTTCTTTCAGGATATAATTCACCATACCTTTGTTGTGCTTTGAACGAATTTCTATCTAGTTTTATGTACACTTCGTACATATCTCTCTTCTCTTCATTTGTGTATCTTACCATTTCGAATAAGTTAAATTGAAATTACTCAGAAAAGTATTCAATGACAAGTTCTTGTGACACAATAATAAACGAAGTGACAAATAATATGACATTTCTTGTTATGTTCTTTTTTATCCACGGCCTACTACTTGAAAATAATACATTCAATAAACCTAGAGTTGTGTGTATGTAAAAAAAAACAAGTCTATCAACGATATCAATGTTCTGACCCAAATTCAATTGAACCCAGAAAAAAAAATCGAGAACTGTGGCCAATGAATGCAATTTATCAAAAACTAATAAAATAGTCAAGAGACGCGAATACAATGATTTTAAATTTGAATACCAAGCCTTGCAAAAATTATATCGTAATGATCTCAAAATAAAGTTCGATTCTGTAATTTGTTTCAACGGAACAAATGACAAATCCAACAATAATGATTCCTCGCGAGAAGGTATTGGAAGGTATTCAAGGAGACGAAATAAGCAAATGTATAAGAAGTATGGGTTCCAGAACCGCAAAGTGCATTTTACAAAATGGTGGACATTTCGAACACTTACTTCATTAATGTTCATCATTTACTTTCGAATAATCATTTGATTTTTCTTTCATTAAATGATAGTTTCGTTTAATTATTATGAATTAGGTTTTTCACCTCTTGAAATTTGTAAATAATTATTACTTGTTTCTTGCTTTGATTCTCTTACGTTCCATTCAGTTGAAGATGGGTAAGTTGATTTTTTTATCGAAATGTATTGCATGTTGTTAATTAAACTAAAGGTACCTAAATGTAATACAGATCCGACCCAAATAAATTTGGTTAAGGGTCAAAATCACCTGAAAATCAACTTTGAATGACATTGTATGATATATCGTTGAATTTAGCGTTAAAAGTTATTTCGAAAGATGTTATAAAATATGCAGGTCCGTATTGAAAAAAATGAGGTTGATGGTGGCCCAGAGCGTACGAAACGTTGGATACGAAATCTGATCATGTCAAATTGAGGATAATTGACTGTCGAATAAAAAACTCCTGTGACATTTTTTGATAATATTCGAAATAAAGTGGAAAAAAAAGAAAAATCAAAATGACAGAATTTACTTTTCTTATGATATCTCAATAACCGGCCCTGATAATCTCGATTTGTTTGAACTGCTTGACAATGCTTTTATGAATGCAACTTTTTCTCCATTTGACCGACCTTCTAACTCTTATGGTTTAAAAGTTACCAATACAATCCCATTAAAAAAGTGGCCACTCTGTATATGAATTGTAAGATACCTATGCAGGTCATATCCAATTTCTATTCAGCGTTTACCTACTTGCCTTTTATTTTGTGAATGTTTTTTATGATATTATATCGCTGCGACAGTCACACCACGTAACGTAGTCAAATAAATCTATCTATTTACAGCAATCCCAATTTATTAGTTCCACTTCCACAGGAATTGAGTAACCCAGATTGTCGAGGTTACCCAGTCGAATCTGCCAGTTCATTTTCCTGCGAATCTTCTCTCCCTTCAAGAAAGTAATAAAAAATATAGTCCGAGTTTATTACATCGAGTCCTATCTAATAAAAATCTCGACCGAATTAACGTTTGTAACCCTTTCCGGCGCAAAATTGAATGAGTAAACCAGATGAGGTCCGAATCTAGTTAGCCGGTTTCCCCCTTTTCCTTCGTAGGCATTTCGCCAGAATGTGGGGAAACACTTGGGAATGGTGTGATCAATTACATAATTTTTAATGATTATGCTACAGCAAGGAGCCGGAGTTGTTTCACATTATTATATTATTATTATGTTAGGAGGGTTCATAATGTTCTTGGTTAGCTGTGAAATATTTCACTTCAAGTACATTTCTCCGGGATGGCATGGATTCGCTCTGGTGATTGTATTGAGGGTGATTTGATGATTTTGCGGATGACAGTTCAGATTTGTTGCCATTATCATAATTTTTCCAAAAGGATGACCTCATCTTTCGAATAATGAGTTCACTGAATTATAGAGATAAAATCGTGTTACTGACGAACTCCAAATGATACAATCTATCCATTAAATAATTTTAGATTTGCTTTGGAATTCCAATAACGAAAGAGGTTTTCAGGCATTTTTCCGATCTCATGAAACATAGCACAAACACAGTTTGAAAAAGGGAATATTCTCGATTTAATATTGAAAAGAAAGATATTTCTGAAAATTGAAAAATATTCGATAGCAATGAAGCATTTTTTTTTAAATCTAACAGAAAATGACTACGTTTCCGGCTGAAGCACACGCAGGATATTGAACTACATCTGATAGATATTATTAAAGTATCCTTACTCATGAGAAAAAAACAAAAGTGGAAATTTTCATTTTTATTGATTTTTCCAATCACGATTTGACTGGGAACTCATACTGGCACTCAAGTTAGGGGAGAGACGGTGAAGATGACGCGGAGTCGAAGATGACGCAGCTAACTATTACCTAATTGAAACGATAGAGGGATCTAGTTGATGTGAAGTGTAATCTGTAATGAGCTGCTGCATGTCTATAGCGAATAGGAGTCATCCGCCGTGCCGGTTAGTATTAGTTTGTAAACGAAACGTGTTCGACGTTTTTACGTTATTGCGCAGCTCTGATCTAATCTTGAAAGGTAAGCCATTCAGTTTTATTATTTTTATTCTAATTCCACATGGTGCTGATAGGTAATTAATTTTCTATGTCTCGTAAGTGTGTACGTAAACATATATCAGTGATGAATGACATTCATAATAATGTTTATATTGTCGGTTGTATCGGGTAAGATGCCGCAATGTGCGTCATCTTACCCGATAATTTGTGTTGTAATGAGATTTTACATGGAAATGTATTTTACAGATGCCGGTCAAATACAAAAGAAAAACCCAAAGAGGAAATTATTCCTTAGAGAAAGTGAATGCCGCTTTACACGAAATAGTTGCAAATAATCGAAAAATTCGAGAAGTTTCTCGAACGTTCGAAATACCAGAAGCAACTTTGAGGCGGAAATTGAAAATCAAAAATAAACAAACCAAATCAAAATCTCAGTCTTTGGGAAGAGCTCCTGTGTTTTCACCCATTCAGGAAAAAAAAAATGCCCATCATGTGATCACGCTGGCTAAATTATTTTTCAGTCTAATGCCTATGGAATTGAGAAAAATTGCATTCAAATATGCTGAAAAAAATAATATACGAAACACATTTGATGTCGAAAAACAAATGGCGGGTAAAGACTGGTTTCAACGTTTCATGAAAAGAAATACTGATATTTCATTACGCAAAGCAGAGGCTACTAGTATTAATAGAATCACTGCTTTCAACAAAAGTGAGGTCGATACATTTTTTATTAATTTGTTAAAAATGCAAGAAAAATACCACTTTTTACCTGACCGAATTTTTAATGTTGATGAAACGGGAATATCCACAGTTCCCAATGAACATCAAAAAAGACTTGGACCAAAAGGAATCAAGCAATTTGGTATTGTAACATCTCGGGAACGTGGAAAAAATACAACAGTTATTGTGTGCATGAGTGCAACTGGCTGTTTTATACCACCATTATTCGTATTCGCTAGAAAACGAATGAGTCCATTATTAGGAAAAAATGGACCATCCGGTGCGATTTATACCTGCTCAGAGAGTGGATGGAGCAACGAAGATATCTTTCTTATGTGGATTAAACATTTTCAAGCAAAAGTCTTGAGCAGTCTGGAAAATCCAGTTTTGCTTATTCTGGACAACCATAGTAGTCATGTTGAAAAGGGAAACATTCTCAATTGAATATTGATAAAAATATTTTTCTGTTAATTGAAAAATCCACGATTAAAATGAAGTTATTTTTTGTGAATGTCTAACAGAAAACAACTACTTCCCCGGCTAAAGCCACGCTGGACATTGAACTACATCTGATAGTTCAATGTCCAGCGTGGCTTTAGCCGGGGAAGTAGTTGTTTTCTGTTAGACATTCACAAAAAATAACTTCATTTTAATCGTGGATTTTTCAATTAACAGAAAAATCTTTTTATCAATATTCAATTGAGAATGTTTCCCTTTTCAACATGAATACCCCACAAGAGGTTATCTTGACGATGGAAGATAGTGACTAAAGTTTATCTTTCAGTCGCAGATGATTCCACATCTGATTTTATGAACATCCTGTTTATATTTTCAACAAATCATAGTAGTCATATTTCTACTGAAATATACGAATTTTGCAGGAAGATGGGAATAATTATGGTTTCAATTCCTCCACACACATCTCACCGATTGCAGCCATTGGACATAACTTTTTTTGGCCCATTTAAAAATTCATTCAGTCAACAGTGTCATTTATTTTTGAAATCGAAAATATACAATTCTGATTTCGAGAACAAAGTGACTCCTTATGACTTGGCTGAAATATTTAAATTAGCATATGAGAAAGTTGCTTATATAGACAAAGGAGTTTCGGGATTCAAAATGTGTGGTATTTTTCCAGTAGACCCCACCAAATTTTCTGATTCTGACTTTGCCCCAGCAGAAAACTTTAATGAAACTTCAATATCATTGCCTTCTTCAACGAATATTGCACAATCGAAGGTACAGTCATCGCAACCATCAACAAGCAGACAAATCGAACAGACCCCGAGGGCACAGTCACCACAACCATCAACAAGCAGACAAATCGAACAGACCCCGAGGGCACAGTCACCACAACCATCAACTAGCAGACAAATTGAACAGACTCCGAGAGCACAGTCACCACAACGATTAACAAGCAGACAATCTCCAGTGCTAACAACGCCAACAAAAAGAGCATTGAGAGATAAGTGCCATGTGAAGTGGAATGAATAGAAAAATCGAATTTAAACGGTTTTTTCTTCAGATAAAGGATTCAATATAAAATTGAACCAGAGAAAGGTAGATCTCAGGTGAAAAACAACTACTTTCCTGGCAAATACCACGCAGAACGTTGAATGATATTCACCTGAAAAACCATGCATACTTCCATATAATATCAATGGACATTGAATGCAAATGTTTCTTTCTGATAAGCTCGATTATGTTTAATTTATGTCGTGTTCACCTAACAATCCGCATACCGGTTTCAGGATTCTCGGCCCTCAAGTAGTTGTTTTTCACCTGAGATCTACCTTTCTCTGGTTCAATTTTATATTGAATCCTTTATGTGAAGAAAAAACCGTTTAAATTCGATTTTTCTAAAAAGAGTATTGTCGAATATATCTAATATTCAAACCATGAAACATGTTCCCATCGTGTTAATTTCTCCAGTACCAATTCCAAGAGGAAAAACAAAGAAAATCTACGTCCGAAGCAACATTCTGAAATTTTGACAAGCACACCATTCAAAGAAGTGTTAGATGAAAATGATCGAAAAAAAAGAATAAAAATGGAGAAGGCTAACGCAGCTAAGACAAATTTGAGAATCTCTTCAGAAACCAAAGAAAATAAAATGAAAACCAAAAATAAAATGAAGGGCAAACAAAAAAAAACACCAAAGATAAAAGTGAAGAATACGAAAACCAAAAAGAGAACCAGAGAGATCATTTCAGAAAGCGACAGTGATGAAGAGAGCTACGATAATGATGAATTATGCGATGATGATGAACTGGACGATGTAAGTGATGCAGGGGAAACATGCTCAGTATGTGGTGACTTCGGAAAGGACAATGAAGTTTGGTTCCGATGCACATGTTGTGGTATTTGGTCCCACAAAGCCTGCACAGGTACTGAAAGGCCGGATAACTACATCTGCGATTTTTGTCCTGTTTAATCTCATGTTCAATGTTTGATAATATATTTCATTTTAAGTGTGTTTTGCATGGTGATCTTTCATTTTTCGTGTCATCTTATCCTCCATGATGCGCCATCTTTTCCTCTATGGAGGAAAAGATGGCGCGAGTGCAAATATTTTTGTTTTTCCTATAAAATGTGTCAGATTACTCAAACAACAAAAACAACCAGACATTATCGTAAACAATTGTTTATTTCATACATGCATTGTATTTTCATTCCTTTTTCCATCTAACAGCCTGAAATATTGAGGTATTTTCTTAGATGCGCCATCTTCACCGTCTCTCCCCTATATTTTGATATAGAATTGCTGTAATAAATATTTTGGTCCAAATAAAAGAAGAAATTATTATATTTTTGGGTTTATCACGTCAAATTAAATCCAGAGCAGCAATGGATACAAAATAATGATGT
Organism: Gonioctena quinquepunctata; assembly: GCA_018342105.1. Taxonomy (NCBI): domain Eukaryota; kingdom Metazoa; phylum Arthropoda; class Insecta; order Coleoptera; family Chrysomelidae; genus Gonioctena; species Gonioctena quinquepunctata. Next base: position 21,970 of record JAFIRS010000719.1, on the reverse strand, counting down.
AAAACACAATGCTAAAAAGTAAAACTTCAGTCACACTATCGCATTTATATTCAATTCCTTATAAAAAAGTAAACAGAATATTCTTCAGAACGAAAACAATTAACCAAAAATAAGAGCATTTCTAACAAAAAATAAATAAAAACTAAACGGATAAATTAAAAACAGATTATAATGGATAAATATGATTTCAAATTTGAAATTCGAATTTTTTTAAGAACAGACTCTGTTTATGATATTATCTATATTTATTTGTATGTCCCGATGTATATTTACCAAGAGTCCTATTCTGATGTAAGTCTGCGGTTTCAGATTCATTTTCAATTAATTGGGTCAAAAATGCTACCAAATTGTTTATTCAATTTTCTAGCTGTGCATGTGAATGTTCCAAGCAGATGGAAGGAACAACCTTTTAAAAATAGAACACAGCTTAATTGTTGAATCTGAAAAATATACAGTGATTCTATAATAATCCTCTGGACTATTACATTGTATATTTGGATTCATAGTTTGTTCACCTACCACTCGTTGCTTAGTTATGTCGATCTCTAACATTTCGTGAATCTTCGCTAATCCTTTGTATATTTTGTTGAAATTATCGTAACTTCCCTCTCTTTTGTATTGCAATGTTTGTGAAATATTTGTAATGATCTTCTCCGGCTACGAATTATCTATGGTTTTAGTCTCTGTTAAAGTTTACTGTGAGTTTAAAACATAAAATTACTGCTGAATCTCTCCCCCCAATTAGATATCAAATGGAGGATTCAATGATATTTGAAAAACTTTCTTTGAATCGCTGAACATCCAATCCACCTTGTATCACTCAACTTTCGTAATTTATTTCTATTGATGTTGTTGCTGTCTGCAATGTCGTCTGGATGTCTTCCAGAATATTTTTGGCTGGTTCAATCAAAAGAATTGTAGAAAAACTTGACTTTACTTTATTGACAATCAATTTCTATTTTCTTTCTTGTCAACTGACTTAAAACAACTCATTATACAGGGTCAAATAAGAATGGAACTAACAAATATAATATATGATGAAACTGAATCAGGAAACAAGTAACAGATGTGGAATATATAAATTCAATGCATCATAATTGCATGGGCACTTCAGAGCATTTTTCAATTCCTGCTGTGATCCTTTAATGGCGCCTTTCTGTTCACCCAACATTGATTTGCACCCATCGGTGCCAATTTCTACAAAATGATTCAAATTCAAAGATTTCAGCAGTTTTACGACAGTTTGTGCTGAAATTTTGCCTGTCATAACTGGTTCTTTTGAAGGTTCACTGATAAAGTATTGTTTTCAAGTTTAAAACTCCTATTTAGTGTTTTTAATTTTTTGTCTATGCAGTCATGCCTCATAGGGAGGCTAATTACCCCATAACCCCCACCCAGGCACGCGCCTGCGTATGATATATTATTTATAAGTGGGCATTGAATGAACTGGTGTGAAATGAATACGACTCGCACGCTAGTGCAGTTCAAAATTGAAACTTCATTCATATAATATCGAATATGTCGAAGCTGTCTCCTCGAATTTTGACAAATCATGATTTTCGACCTCAAGAACCCCTATATACCAATTTTTCTTGAAATCGGATAATAAATAAAGAATCTCGTCCGCCTTATTAGATCCTCCATCTAAAATTCTGACAATAAATATCTGCGACCCAAAAACCTCCAGATAGCAACTTTGGGTAGATTCGGACCATCAATGATAGAACACACGTTAGACATATCGGAACCGCCATCTTGAATTCCTGAATTTTTTTTCCAACAAAATAATGATTTCCGTTACCAATAACTCCCACATACCAATTATAAGTATAATCGGACCCTGAACACATTAACGCAGCACATTAAATGAATACTCCATATCCGTGAAAAATCACATTGACCCTCGGGAACAGTTTCCCGGCCACCAAGAGTGTTCCAGTACGCGCCTGCAGAGAGTTCAGCACATAGAGCTCCGCCAAAATCCCGGTAAAACATTATTGAAATTGCTATTATTTTGACAACTGAAGGCAGTCCCAGTCACAGAGAGTCATAGGAATATATTTTTTTTACCTATAAGTGTTCTAAAGATTTCTTTAAAAAAAATCATCCGTTTGTAGAAAGTATATTCATTATGTTTCTGCATTCAGAGATAGACAGTTACGCTCTAAACTCACTCCGCAACGCAACACATTAAAAATGATACTTATATCAACACTGTAACCTCTCGAATATGCATAATATAAGGAACGGTATAGAAGTTGATGCGCTGCTGCTCCATCTAGTGGCGAGTTTGAGTAAAATGGGTAGCATAAAAATCTTCTCTATGAAAAACCACTTCACTTTTTGTTTTCGGAGATAATGGAATGAAACTTGAAGGATCTGTTTGATGCATGAAACCGCATTTTTTGACGATCAACTCAACTTTATGCGAACTACGGATTCACCGAAAGTGACATAAACTTTCGATTTTTAAACGGGACAGCTGGTATATTTTCAGTTTTTTTGTCTTTATACGACATTTAGAATACAACCATGTATCATTTTTTACTGTTTGTAACAGTTTTTTTATTTTTTTTTCGAAATAAATTTTTATTCTAGAGGGCTATGGATACGTTCAAATAACTAATTTCAGTCCTAAAATGTTTGTGAAAATACAACTTTACTGTTTTCGATTGAAATGTTTCAGCTATGTAAAGTTTGATTTAAGAATTTTTATTACTATTTTTTTTCAAATAGCAACATGGAAGCTCGTCCGGTTGAAAAAAGAGCATTTTATTACGATTAATATGATACCGCACTCTGTTAGGTTGTAAGAAAACTTTCGATAAAAAAATATAATTTGGAACTTTCGTCAAATGGAGAATCTTATTTAGTTCAAAATAAGATTTAAAATCATCGAGTAGCCTGTGACCAACACAACTGAAACAAAATCATCAAGGTAGTTCCGCCACGAGACAGTTGAATTAGGAAATTATTTTCGACGGAACCAAAAAATTTCAGGGGACTTTTCGATTTGAAACGCGAAAAAAAAATTGTTTTGAAGGGGGGCAGCTGCCCTCCCAATCGACTCTAGAAAATTTCTTCGTTATAGAAAGTTGGCGACTCAAAAAATTGATGTCCCCGAAAAGCGCAGCAAAAAAAAATAATTTCAGACCCAGGCCCCCCTCTCCCTTTTGTATACTGACAAAAGTCGTTTCACTAATTTGGGATATTTCAACAGAAATAATGAGCGATATTGGTCCGATGCAAATTTACACTTGATAGAGGAACGAAATTTCCAAGAACGGTTTGGTTTCAATTGTTGGGTTGGGATTTTAAGGGACAGAATTTTAGGCCCTATAATTTTTGACTGTGTCCTGACAGGGGCTAGCTATCTAAGTTTCCTCACGCAGGAAATTGAGCATTTCTTGGACGAAGTTGCATTAATAAATCGAGTTGGATTATTTTATCAACAAGATGGTGCTCCACCACACAACCTGAGGGCAGTTACGGAATATCTGCATGAAAACATACAACGAAAACTGGATTGAAAATATAGGTCCAGTTAGGTGGCCGACTACGTAAAATAGGGTTGTTTTCAATTTATACTTTTATTTATTCTGCCCTCGCTTTGTTTTTCTATTCCCTGGATACCATTTCTGTTTTGTCCATTTTATTTGAATTTTCAAACTCGCGCACTTTCTTGTCGCACTTTGATTAATTTGGTGTTATTTGAGAAAACTCATGTACTAATATATTTTACATTTCTTATAAACTAAATACAATATTTGATAATAATTATCTTTGACGTTTCTCAGTTCTTACTTTTCCACAATTTCAAATCTTTTATCACACCATCTCTGTTCCCTGATTGGCTATCGTCATCAAGAAGTTTCTTGTTCTTCCATTGGCTATTTTCAGTTAGATACAATTTCATATACTGTATGTTCCAAGCTTATAATTTTGTTGATCACATTTAATTCAGAATGATTTTGTAAATCTAGACTTTTTTGTTGTATTTTAAACAATTATAGGTTGTAATCATTTTGACAATGTATAAAAATGCTTGCATTATAGTATTTGCATATTTTTACCCATCAATATTATACAGAGGCTTCATAAAGGGAATAGAATACCAAAAAAAATGTTAAACAATTTCTCATAAAAAAACTAATAACTATTAAGTATAAGTAATTTTTTTTTATATATATATATTTATTATATATTTTTTATATATATATATATATATATACACACATTCGAATGAGTTTTTGAGTTCTAGGGACCATGTTAGGCGAAGACATATCAAATTTTTTATGAGTCTTGTTGTGGTGACGTCCTCAATATTGATATCTAGAGCTGGCAAAAACCTCAAATGAAATGATAAGTTATTATATCAAAGTATTATTCACTGATGTAGTGTGTATATTTCAATGTGGAATCTCGAGCGTGTTTCGTAAAATTGTTGTAGAATTTTCTTCGACAAACACTCGTCATTTCATTCACTTATTCAGTGATTGAAATATTCGGTTATTGATTCTGTCACTTCTTCTAGATGTCGAACGAACCTATACTCGAAAGTTTCCCTCGATAAAATATGTAAATAGGAAACGGAAGTTAGATTATTTTCCGGAAATTACCAATTTAAAATTGGATTTCATGTTCGAAAGTTGCTTTCGAAATTCATCAACATGCAAAAAGTTTATAATATTGACCACATCTATTAAAAAGCTCCACGATATGAATAATGAACTGGCAAAGAAGTAATCTTTAGGCCAGATAATATTGAGAAAAATTAGATATACCAAGTAACAATTTGAATGCTTTTAGAATTCGTCTGAATTTCACGAACGTTTTGTGGGGGTTTGATGGTGACTATTTTGATTCATGGACACGTTTTAGAGCACTCCTGAGGACTGAAAGATTATATCATTTAGCATAGTATATGCGTATTTGTTCTGGATACTGTTTTTCTGGGTAACAAAATCTGAAGCTTTAGTCATTATATGCGTGGGGGAGCTGATGATTCATTCATTTTTTAAGCGTAATCTCTATATACACTAGAGAAAAAATCATTAAAGGCATTTTGAAACGACCCAATACAGGGTGTTGTTTAAATAGAAACCTAACACTTCAGTTTACTTGATTAAAATGTTACCGAATTTATGAAGGGCTATACTGGGTGTGAATAATATATAAAAAAATCACTGGCGATTTTCATCAAGCAGCAGATGAGAATCGTCCTCCCAGTATAGAGGATGTTATAGATTTTTAGAGAGCTGGAATCTTACAAATTGTGTACCTCGCCAATCTAGTTGAAGATACTATGCAGATAATTAAAGCACTTATAGAAACAAACCAAAATAATTAAAAAATCACTTCGTTACAACGCATAAACACACTGTATGTTATGATATTCCAATCCATACAATTGCAGTACTTCCATAGTACCAAATACCTGTTCCGAATAATGTAATACAACCTGTATAATAATTCTAAACAACTGCTAGTAAGTGGTACCAATTATCTGGTCCCTGTAAGAGAAGAACTGAGATTTCAAGAATCCATCAATATTAAAAATGAATTTATAATGATAAACAATTTTCATATGAAATAATCTGTCTAAACACGTTCCAAACTAAATTCAGTTTTTTTTACAACCACACTGTATATAATACCTGATATTCTATTAATTTAACAATCTAAAAATTATAAATTTAAAAAAAGTTCTGAAATTCTACTAAATTAGTAAGTGAAACAATAATGATCACTTATCATTCAACGAAACTGGACGACTGATTCAGAAATATTTGTAAATCTTAACACTCACTTGAAATAAAATTAATTTGATTCAATAATAATCATTCTAGGTATAGATTCACATCAATAACAATAAGTCAACGTATAACGAAATGTATTTCACAGTGATGGAAGTCTTGTTTTTATGCATGATGCTACAAATAACTGGAGATTCTATAGAGTAGTTCAAAGTCCAAAGCTAACTTAATTTATGATTTAACAAAAAAACAAATGACTATTCTCCAATATGTGATTAACATTTCAGGAGAAGCATTTTCACTTTGGGTAGGAATTCCGTGGAAAATCGAATATGCTATTGATTGAATAATAGTTGGAAAAGATCTGATATGCCAAATTTATACAAAACCCAATAATGAAGCTTACCCTTTTGCCACTCTTAAAGATTCTGGATTCCACACACAATATATTCATCAAACGATTTCTGATAATCAATTTCTGATTTACTGATTCTAGCTAAAACATTTTCTCGTTTCGATATTTTTATAACATTTTATACATTTCGGCTATTTCTATTTAGTTAAGACTGCATTTTGATCTGACTACATCGAATATTAGTACTCAAAATAGTTGATACTTCGAGCTGTGTCAGAGCTGTGAATTGACTGAGACTTGATTGAGATTGAATTAATATTTTGTTCCTTTTCTTATCCCACTAGTGGATGACGCTCATCCCACGCGTGGCTATTAGACTATTCCCATAGCAGGTCGTGATGACAGGACATGATTTATGATTTTAATTTATAATACTCGCATTCCTTCGTTTCCTAACTTACTCTTCATATTTGAACTGGGCATTTTTTTACATTGAAATTCGTTATATATATATATATATATATATATATATATATATGTATATATATATATATATATATATATATATATATATATATATATACAGAAAGGCCACTTTTTCAATAGAATTGTATTGGTAACTTTTAAACCATAAGAGTTAGAATGTCGGTCAAATGGAGAAAAAGTTGCATTCATAGAAGCATTGTCGAACAGTTCAAACAAATCCAGATTATCAGGGCCGGTTATTGAGATATCATAAGAAACGTAAATTCTGTCATTTTGATTTTTCTTTTTTTCCCACTTTATTTCGAATATTATCAAAAAATGTCACGGAAGTTTTTTATTCGACAGTAAATTATCCTCAATTTGACATAATCAGATTCCGTATCCAACGTTTCGTACGCTCTGGGCCACCCTCAACCTCATTTTTTTCAATACGGACCTGCATATTTTATGACACTTTTCGAAATAACTTTTAACGCTGAATTCAACGATATATCATACAATGTCATTCAAAGTTGATTTTCAGGTGATTTTAACCCTTAGCCAAATTTCTTTGGGTCGGATCTGTATTACATTTAGGTACCTTTAGTTTAATCAACAACATGCAATACATTTCGATAAGAAAATCAACCTACTCATCTTCAACTGAATGGAACGTAACAGAATCAAAGCAAGAAACAAGTAATAACTATTTACAAATTTCAAGAGGTGAAAAACCTAATTCATAATAAGTAAACGAAACTATCATTTAATGAAAGAAAAATCAAATGGTTATTCGAAAGTAAATGATGAACATTAATGAAGTAAGTGTTCGAAATGTCCACCATTTTGTAAAATGCACTTTGCGGATCTGGAACCCATACTTCTTATACATTTGCTTATTTCGTCTCCTTGAATACCTTCCAATACATTCTCAATCTTCTCGCGAAGAATCTCCATTGTCGGGTTCGTAGTATCATGAATTTTATTGCTGAGATATCCCCACAAATAAAAATCCAGCGGATTCAAATCCGGAGATCTGGCAGGCCATGCTACTGGACCTCTTGTTCCAATCCATGAATCGGGAAAAGTTCGATTTAGATAGTCTGTGACTATTCCTGAGTTGTGTGGACCATATCCGTCTTGTTGGAACCATGGACTATTACGCCGATACCGTATAGAAAGATCATCCAACATTTCTTCTATAATTTCTACATATTTTGCTCCGGTTAGGTTGCCGTCAATAAAATAGGGTCCCAGTAATTTATTATTCAACAAACCGCAACATATGTGCAAAAGAAAACGATATTGATGTCTAACTTCATGAATTAAGTGAGGATTTTCTGTGGCATAAAAATGTTTGTTCCTTCGATTGAACATGCCAGAATTTGTGAATGTCGTTTCGTCTCCCCAAATGATATTGTGCGCAAAATTGTTGTTATTCCGCACCTCCGTTGAAACCAATTACAGAATTGCAACCTTCTCTCAGGATCATTTCGATATAGTTTTTGCACGGCTTGGTGTTTATAGTCATGGTATTGAGTATTTCATTAACAGCACTTTTTGATAAATTGCATTCACTGGCCATAGTTCTCGATCCTATTCCTGGATTCATTCGAATTTAGTCCAGAACATTGATGTCATTGATAGGCTCGTTTCGTCGTACATAAGGACCTCTAGGTTTGATGAATGAATTATGTGCAAGTAACGTTGTAGATTTTAATATTTGGTGTTGTTTTCTCAGGATATGATTCACCATACCTTTGTTGTGCTTTGAACGAATTTCTATCTAGTTTTATGTACACTTCGTACATATCTCTCTGCTCTTCATTTGTGTATCTTACCATATCGAATAAGTTGAATTGAAATTACTCAGAAAAGTATTTAATGGCAAGTTCTTGTGACACAATAATAAACGAAGTGACAAATAATATGACATTTCTTGTTATGTTCTTTTTTATCCACGGCCTACTACTTGAAAATAATACATTCAATAAACCTAGAGTTGTGTGTATATAAGAAATAACAAGTCTATCAACGATATCAATGTTCTGACCCAAATTCAATTGAACCCAGAAAAAAAATCGAGAACTGTGGCCAGTGAATGCAATTTATCAAAAACTACTGTTAATAAAATAGTCAAGAGACGCGAATACAATAATTTTAAATTTGAATACCAAGCCTTGCAAAAATTATATCGTAATGATCTCAAAATAAAGTTCGATTCTGTAATTTGTTTCAACGGAACAAATGACAAATCCAACAATAATGATTTCTCGCGAGAAGATTGAGAATGTATTGGAAGGTATTCAAGGGAGACGAAATAAGCAAATGTATAAGAAGTATGGGTTCCAGAACCGCAAAGTGCATTTTACAAAATGGTGGACATTTCGAACACTTACTTCATTAATGTTCATCATTTATTTTCGAATAATCATTTGATTTTTCTTTCATTAAATGATAGTTTCGTTTACTTATTATGAATTAGGTTTTTCACCTCTTGAAATTTGTAAATAATTATTAGTTGTTTCTTGCTTTGATTCTGTTACGTTCCATTCAGTTGAAGATGAGTTAGTTGATTTTCTCATCGAAATGTATTGCATGTTGTTAATTAAACTAAAGGTACCTAAATGTAATACAGATCCGACCCAAAGAAATTTGGATAAGGGTCAAAATCACCTGAAAATCAACTTTGAATGACATTGTATGATATATTGTTGAATTCAGCGTTGAAAGTTATTTCGAAAAGTGTCATAAAATATGCAGGACCGTATTGAAAAAAATGAGGTTGAGGGTGGCCCAGAGCGTGCGAAACGTTGGATACAAAATCTGATTATGTCAAATCGAGGATAATTTACTGTCGAATAAAAAACTCCTGTAACATTTTTTGATAATTTTCGAAATAAAGTGGGAAAAAAAAAGAAAAATCAAAATGACAGAATTTACTTTTCTTATGATATCTCAATAACCGGCCCTGATAATTTCGATTTGTTTGAACTGCTTGACAATGCTTCTATGAATGCAACTTTATCTCCATTTGACCGACCTTCTAACTCTTATGGTTTAAAAGTTACCAATACAATCCCATTAAAAAAGTGGCCACTCTGTATATAGTAATATAATGTTGATTTTTATAAAATGAATTTTGTTAACTTTTTATTTATTATTATTATGCTCACAAATATATTTTTGCACCGCGTTGGGCGCCAATTGTAATATAATTTGAATTGTGAGAACAATTGTTGATCATTTTGTCCCGCTTTGGGTACAAATTGATATGATATGTGATGGATAATTATTTTCGCCCTGTATAATATATTGTGATGTAATAATAATTGCTAGCTAACGTCACTGTTTTCTCGTCACGGTGCTGCCAATTGTTATTACCCTTTCTCAGCACAACTAAACTCAGTTGGTACGCCTTTCATCTCAGATAGCCGGTCCTGGCAATAGAGTCACCGCCCTGTCTTGATGTTTAACCCAAACTATTTTAGTTCAGAGTTAATAAGTAAGATATGCAGATCATTGTGGAAAATAAACCAGAAAGTATCGAAAAATAATTATTTCCTTTATTCAGGAAAACTTATATTAACCTGGCCTACGATAGATAACTTATACTATGATCAATTGATAAATTTTCATAGACAATGATGAAAAACAGTGATATATAACCTCACTTTTTCTTTGGGTTGGAAGAATTTTTTTATAGTTCAATACCCAAAATAAATAGAGTTCTTCAGATACGATACGATTTACGTTGGAAAGTGATTCAGTTTGTGATGTGCACTAAAAAAGTTTATACCTGGCGCTGGAACTGTCGCTGTTACAATACATGCCAACAATCTGAAATCCTTCTTCAATCCACAACTCTCAGGAACTCTCCAATTGCAAAAGGAATCATACAAATCCCGAGGAATCAGCTTGGAAACAGTTTTATGTGGAGTACATAAAAGGTAATCTTGTTTTCTTCTATTTATTCTTGTCGAAATTCTCTTGAGGTTGAATTGGTTAGTTTAGTATAGACAAAATACCTTGTATTAGTGAAAATCTTGAAAGGAATCTTTTCATCCCCTGGATACCATTTCTGTTTTGTCCATTTTATTTGAATTGTCAAACTCGCGCACTTCCTTGTCACATTATCACTCTTTTGGGGTTATTTGAAAAAACTTATGAACTAAAATATTTTACCTTTCTTAAAAACTATATACAATATTTGATGATAATTGTCTTTGACATTTCACAGTTCTCATTTTTCCACAATTTCCAATCTTACATCTGACCATACTGTTCCCTGATTGGCTATTGTCATCAATGAGTTTGTTGTTCTCCCATTGGCTATTTTCAGTTAGATACAATTTCCTATACTGTATGTTTCAAGCTTATAATTTTGTTGCTGACATTTAATTCAGAATGATTTTGTGAATCTGGACTTTTTTGTTGTATTTTGAACAATTATAGGTTGTAATCATTTTGACAATGTGTGAAAATGATTGCAATATAGTATTTGCATATTTTTACCTATCAATATTATACAGAGGCTTCATAAAGGAAATAGAATCTCGAAAATATGTAAAACAAAATCTCATGAACTACTAACTATTAAGTAATTATTATTTATGTGGGTTTTTTATGAAATTATTTCTTTTTTTCTTTTTAAAATATATTATTGGTCCTTCATAACATAACAATATATTCTCAGGTTATAACAATTTGCCATATTAGTTTCTTGTGATTTCCTTAAGATTTTTTCCATCTGCTTCACTCTGATTTTTGTTACTCATCATCTTCACTTCAGGATAGGATATTTTGTCCTTCAATGTTTTCCGATTCGCGATTTGGAATTGTTAATTTTTTATAATCCTCATAATATTATTTGAATATCTTCGATATTATAAAACTTACTTCTTCAATGAAATATGGCCAGTATTCTGGTTGTACTGTCTATGCAATTCATCTCTTTCATTGATTGACTATATTAATCCATTAGTTAATCAAGGCCTACATTTCAGTTCATTCCTTTTCTTTTTATATGTTCTCATATTTATTTCAATTGTTTTTTTTTCAAATCATCTACAAAATATTTGGTTCCTCGTTTAGCGTCGTTTATTGTATACCGGGTGTCCACGGAAGGTAGCTCGCTCCCATAACTTTTTTGTTTTTGGAGATAATGGAATGAGATTTGGAGGATCTGTTTAATGCACAAAACTACATTTTTTGACAAGTAACTCAACTTTATGCAAATTCCGAAAGTGACATAAAATTTCGATTTTTAAATGGGACACCTGGTATATTTTCAGTTTTTTTCTCTATATGACATTTAGAATAGAACCATGTATCATTCGTTACTGTTTGTAACCGTTTTTTTATTTTTTTTCCGAAATACATTTTTATTCTAGAGGGCTATGGATACGTTCAAATAACTAATTTCAGTCTCAAAATGTTTGTAAAAATACAACTTTACTGTTTTTGATCAGATTTTAGAATTTTTATTACTATTTTTTATCAAATGGCAACATGGTGGCTCGTCAGGATAGAAAAAAAAAGCGTTTTATTACGATTAATTTGATACCGCACTCTATTAGGTTGTAAAAAAACTTTTGATAAAAAACTGAAAAAACCATAACGTTAGAACATTTTTTAAATGAAGCACCTGTTGAAAATGAAATAATTATATTGAAACTACCCATTTTCATATCTTTAGGGTTCCAGGTGTTCAAAGTGACCTCCATCTTGTTGATGACAAAAGCGAACTTCTCTTATTGTTGCTCTTACAACGTTTCTCAACTGTCTTGGTGTAATTCTATGAACTGTCTTGGTGTAATTCTATGAATAGCTGCCCTTACTCAGTCCTCTAATTCGTGTTGTATGGCAGGAGGTAAATCATAAACCTGGTTTTCAATAGATCCACATAAAAAATCTACAGGTGAGATCGGATGACCTGAAAAGTTTTTAAAAAAGGAATAAACAAAGGTATACATTGAAAACATCCGTATTTTACCTTGCCGGCCACCCAACTGGACCCATATTTTCGTTATATGTTTCATGCACCATCGTGTTGATAAAATAATCCAACTCGATTTATCAATGGATCTTCGTCCAAGAAATGCTCAATTTTCTGCGTGAGGAAACTTAGATATCTATCCCCTGTCAGGACACCGTCAAAAATTATAGGACCTAAAATTCTGTCCCCCAAAATCCCAACCCAACAATTGAAACCAAACCGTTCTTGGAAATTTCCTTTCTCCATCAAGTGTAAATTTGCATCGGACCAATATCGCTCATTATTTCTGTTGAAAGGTCCCAAATTAGTGAAACGGCTTTCGTCAGTATACATAATTTTATATGGAAATGTGTCATCCTCCAAATATTTTTCAAAGAACGAATTGCAATACTCAAGTCTCCTTGCATTATCGTTTCGGTACAGGTGCTGGTGTAGTTGATATTTAAATGAATGATGTCACATTCACTCGCGATTTCCCTGAGTGACGTATTAATATTTACTTGAACGTATGCCAGAACATAATATTTCTTCCCATCATTATCAAGCTCATTTCGCACTTTTTGAACCAGTTTTGGAAAATAGTGCCAGGTCGGGTGACGCCGATCAGGATATGTCTGTGCGTAGAGACGTGCAGCATCGGTTGAATCTTGCCTACACTCTCCAAAAACTAATAACATATCAACTTTTTCAGTTCTTGTATAAATATTGTTATTTTCCATGATTTTCAAACAATGAGGTACACAATAACTACCTAATTGACTTTGTAGAAGAGATGTAAAATAATATGTCGACACGTCATTTTTTCCGCAACAATTTAATGATTTTGTTTCAGTTGTGTTGGTCACAGGCTACTCGATGATTTTGAATCCTATTTTAATTGATTTGTTGAAAATATAAACAGGATGTTCATAAAATCAGATGTGGAATCATCTGCGACTGAAAGATAAACTTTAGTCACTATCTTCCATCGTCAAGATAATCTCAATAAAATTCTTCATTTACCATAAGTTCTAACGTTATATTTTCAGTTTTTTTAATTAATCGTAATAAAATGCTCTTTTTTTCTAACCCGACGAGCCACCTTGTTGCCATTTGAAAAAAATAGTAATACATTTTTTTAAATCAAACGTCACATAGCTGAAACATTTTGATCAAAAACAGTAAAGTTGTATTTTTACAAACATTTTAGGACTGAAATTAGTTATTTGAACGTATCCATAGCCCTCTGAAATGAAAATTTATATCGAAAAAAAAAAAAGGTTGTATTCTAAATGTCATATGGAGACATGAAAACTGAAAATATACCAGGTGTCCTATTCAAAAATCGAAAGTTTGTGTCACTTCCGGTGAATCCGGAATTTGCATAAAGTTGAATAACTTGTAAAAAAATTCAGTTTCATGCCTTAAACAGATCCTCCAAATTTCTTCCCATTATCTCCGTAAATAAAAAAGTTATAGGGGCGAGCCACCTCCTGTGGACACCCGGTATAAGTTGTTCCCAAAATTGAGTATAACCTGAGTGACCTGAGTGACATACACTGCGCGCCAGGGGCGATAGATATTTATCAGGCTCATTTCGCACTTTTTTAACCAGTTTTGGAAAATAGTGCCAGGTCGGGTGACGCCGATCAGGATATCTCTGTGCGAAGAGACGTGCAGCATCGGTTGAATTTTGCCTACACTCTCAAAAAACTAATAACATATCAACTTTTTCAGTTCTTGTATAAATATTGTTATTTTCAATGATTTTCAAACAATGAGGTACACAATAACTACCTAATTGACTTTGTAGAAGAGATGTAAAATAATATGTCGACACGTCAATTTTTCCGCAACAATTTAATGATTTTGTTTCAGTTGTGTTGGTCACAGGCTACTCGATGATTTTGAATCTTATTTTAATCTCAATAAAATTCTTCATTTACCATAAGTTCTAACGTTATATTTTCAGTTTTTTAAATTATTCGTAATAAAATACTCTTTTTTTCTAACCCGACGAGCCACCTTGTTGCCATTTGTAAAAAATAGTAATAACAATTTTAAAATCAAACGTCACATAGCTGAAACATTTTGATCAAAAACAGTAAAGTTGTTGAAAAGGAAATCATTCTCAATTGAATATTGATAGAAAGATTTTTTTGTGAATTGAAAAATCCACGATTAAAATGAAGTTATTTTTTGTGAATGTCTAACAGAAAACAACTACTTCCCCGGCTGAAGCCACGCTGGACATTGAACTACATCTGACGATGGAAGATAGCGACTAAGGTTTATCTTTCAGTCGTAAATGATTCCACATCTGATTTTATGAACATCCTGTTTATATTTTCAACAAATCAGTAAAGTTGTATTTTTACAAACATTTTAGGACTGAAATTAGTTATTTGAACGTATCCATAACCCTCTAAAATAAAAATTTATATCGAAAAAAAAGGTTGTATTCTAAATGTCATATGGAGACAAAAAAACTGAAACTATACCAGGTGTCCTATTCAAAAATCGAGAGTTTATGTCACTTCCGGTGAATCCGGAATTTGCATGAAGTTGAGTTTTTTGTAAAAAAATGCAGTTTCCTGCCTTAAACAGATCCTCCAAATTTCCTTCCATTAACTCCGAAAATGAAAAAGTTGTAGGGGCGAGCCACCTCCTGTGGACACCCGGTATAAGTTGTTCCCAAAATTGAGTATAACCTGAGTGACCTGAGTGACATACACTGCGCGCCAGGGGCGATAGATATTTAGACTCATCGTCGGTATATCTAACGATTGTGAAAATTTAAGATTTCTACTCCAATGATTACCGAAGATACGGGGATGTTTCCATGGAAAGAAAGACAAATTCGGATTTAAGAACTGAAACTTTTTCAGTGAAAATATGGATTGTTACTAAAGTTGATGTCCTGATCACGTATCCGTAAGAATTTTGATCCTGACTTGCCGCCTAATATAATTTTTCGCAAAAATCGGTATATCCATTGGCACAGTGTGTGGCACTCAGGTTAACCCCAGGAGTGATTTATACTTATTTTCTGTATATCAAACGATCGTGGAAATTTTAGAATTCTACATCAATAATTACGAAAAATACGGGGGTGTTTCCACGAGAAGTGAGACACACTGTATATATGTGATCGTACACAATTAGTCATATTATTGAAATGTTTTCCATTGTTGCATTTTAAACTGTGCTTTTGGTATGTGTTACATTTTATTCTGTTCCTGATATATGTGTGCGACTTTAATCATAATCTCACGTTTATGTCTTGATAAAGGAAAGGGAATAAACATTACCGAAAGCTCGACGATATACCAAAGAGTACTCTTTGAAGCTAGCCCAATTTTTGACTGCATCCTCAAGATTTCTTTTCAACTGGTCAGTCAAGAAGATTATATCACATTACATTGATATATATATATATATATATATATTTGTATATATATATATATATATATATATATATATATATATATTTGTATATATATTTTTTTCTTGAGTTTCTTGACCACATTTATTTTCTTCAATTTCTCGGAATGAAGGTCTGATTCAGTCACTTCATATAATTTCTCTTAACTACGTTTCGACATGGTATTTGTCATCATCAGGTTGAAACAAAATTATTTTATTTGAATTCTGCGTTCGCATCGTACGAACGTAATTGTAGGTGTGTGACTGCGAAGTCGAAGTTATCGGAAATGGTTTGTTTATCTTTTATGCATTTTTTTTCCCGATAACTTCGTCTTCGCAGTCCAACACCTACAATAACGTTCGTACGATGCGAACGCAGAATTCAAATAAAATAATTTTGTTTCAGCCTGATGATGACAAATACCATGTCGGAACGTAGTTAAGATAAATTATATGAAGTGACTGAATCAGACCTTTTTGCGAGAAATCGAAGAAAATTATATATATATATATATATATATATATACTAGCTGACCCGACAGACGTTGTCCTGTCCAATGTCGGCGTATAATTTCTTTTTTTCTATGTTTTCCTACATGTTGTTCCATCTAGATTATGCTTTTGACTCCTTCCGCTTCCTGTTGTCTCGTTATCTCGTTTTCCCGTTATTTCCGTTATCCCGTTATCCCGTTTTCTCGTCATCCCGTTTTCCTGTCATCCCGTTATCCCGTTATTCCGGTTATCCCGTTATCCCGTTTTCC
Source organism: Gonioctena quinquepunctata (assembly GCA_018342105.1). Lineage (NCBI taxonomy): Eukaryota > Metazoa > Arthropoda > Insecta > Coleoptera > Chrysomelidae > Gonioctena > Gonioctena quinquepunctata. The sequence goes on along the minus strand of JAFIRS010000719.1, from coordinate 5,230 downwards.
TGTTATCTCATTTTCCTCTCATCCCCTTATCCTGTCATCCCGTAATCCCGTTTTCCCGTTTTTTCGTTATCTTCTTATTCCCGGTATCCCGTTATCCCGTTTTCCTGTTATCTCTTTTTTTATTTATCCTGTTATTCCGTTTTCCCGTTATGTCCTTATCCTGTCATCTTGTTATCCCGTTTTCCTGTTATCTCACTTTCCTCTCAACCCCTTATCCTGTCATCCCGTAATCCCGTTTTCCCGTTTTTTCGTTATCTTCTTATTCCCGGTATCCCGTTATCCCGTTTTCCTGTTATCTCTTTTTTATTTATCCTGTTATTCCGTTTTCCCGTTATGTCCTTATCCTGTCATCCCGTTATCCCGTTTTCCCGTTATCACGTTTACCCGTTCTTTCGTTATCCCGTTATTCCCGTTATCCCGTTTTCCTGTTTTCCCGTTTTTCTATTCTAATAGGGGTTGGTCGTAGAAGGGTGAAAATTAAGAGAAATAAAAATAAAAATCTTACCAAAAAAATAGCGGTTGATCGTAGAAGGGTGAAAATTTAGGGTTGTATGTATTTTTGAATACTGTATCATAAAAAAATAAAAACACAATATTTTGTCAAACAAAAAAAAATGTTAAGGGTGAACAACCCTTATCACTTAGGGGTATGAAAAATAGATAGTAGCCGATTCTTAGACCAATATGAATGAAATTTGGTAAAATCAGTAGAGCCGTTTCGAGAGAAAGGTAACTAACATTGTGACACGGAATTTTATATATTAGAATATATATATATATATATATATATTTATGTATATATATATTTTATGATATATATATATATATATATATATATATATATATATATATATATATATATATATATATATATATATATATATATATTTATATATATATATATATATATATATATATATATATATATATATATATATATATATTTATGTATATATATATATATATATATATATATATATATATATATTTACAGGGCTCTTCACGATGAGCGTTAATTAGACGTTTCTGGCAAACCAGACGACGGATCAACCTGAAAATTTCAAAGAATGCATAATTAATATGATCTACACGCCTAAAATATTCAAGACGATGCGGCGTTGCCGCTTCTACTATAAAGTATCGGGTACTTTGATTTTTCAAATGGAACACCCTGTATATAATATCATATTTTCCTATCACTATTCCCCTTTACCTATCTGTTACCGTTTAGAAGATATAAATTAATTTCGATTTTTTTTTACCAAACATGTACTTTTATAAACGCTCATAATCTTGAACTCTCTGGTACTAAGACGATCAAATTCAAAATGGAGTGGAGTGATACCATGAGGATCTTCACTTCGAGTCATATTTGAATTTTCCTCATACAGGGTCTTTAAAAAATGCAGATACTTTGTTCACATGAAAAAATGAGTGAAAGTCATTTTTTTCAAAAGGAACACCCTGTATATTTCCACATTTTTGGGCTCTACATCCAATTTTAGATTGATTTTGTTCAAATAATCCTATTTATTGATTCCAAACCGTTTTCGAGATAAACTGTTTCAAATAGAAAATGACGTGGTTTCCTTGTATTCATCACTTATTTTTGAAATTTAACATCTATTTTATACTACGTAATATTTCTTTCCGATTTAGTTTTCCAACAGTCTCTAATCAGTCAATTCAAAATTGATATGTACTTTAGAAGAAGCTACAATTTGTATGCATTGAGGTATTGAGTGTCTCTACCGTACAACATTGCAAATTGATATTTTTTAATTGTGTGCTTTGGAAAAATTAATTTTGAAACGTCAAACTTTTGTTGGTGGTTTTGACTGATTGTGATACCAAATATAATAGAAGAATGTCAAGATTAGGTTACAGTAACGAAGATTTCTTGAATTTATCAATAATTTATGGTGAGTGCAATAGTATTGCAAGTAGAACATGCCGAGTATTTCATGAAAGATATCCACAAGTTCCGGAGTCGAATAATAATGTGATAAATCGCCTACTAAAAAACTGTAGGTTGGATGGAACCTTTCGTCCAAAAATCATTCGTTGAAAGCCTGAAAGAGACTAATTTGCCTCGTAGAGTGGAATTCTTTGAATGGTTACTTGTCAAGACTCAAGAGGATGAACATTTCCTTGACAATATCATATGGACAGATGAGGCCAAGTTTACAAATGGAATTTTCAATAGACACAACAGTTATTATTGGGTGCCAGAAAATCCCCATGTCGTTCGCCAAAGGGGTTTTCAAGAAAGATGGCAATTTAATGTATTTTGTGCCATAAAAAATGGGTCAATTTTTTATATCGAGTTTTATGATGATAATTTGAATGCAACAAAATATGAAGATTTACTGGGAAATGGAATTCAAATGATTTTAAATAATAGGCCAGGAAGCGAACGTGTATGGTACCAAATGGATGGTGCTCCACTCCATAAGTCTCGTTCAGTAAGCGAAGCTTCAACTGAAATCTTCGAAGGCCTCCTAGAACACCAGATGGCAATCCATTAGATTATTTTGTGTGGGGTTTCATTAAAAATATGGTTTACTCCAACCCAGTCACAACAATGGAAGATATGAAATCGAGAGTTAGAACTGCTTTCAATAGTTTAACTCCAGACTCAATCAGAAGCGCTACACATGAAAATCTTTTGAAGAGATTACATGTATGTCTAAGTAGAGGTGGAGATGTGTCCGAACATATTCTGAAATATACTGACAATTGAATTAACTTACTAATTCATGAAATTATTTTCAGTTCGTGTGTCAGCGTTATTGAAACTATTGTTTGAAGAGAAGTTTCATTTTATGGTTGGAGAGTATTTCAATAATTAGTTATTCATTGTATTATCTATGACTGATGAAGGAACATCGAACGGAATTGTTAAATTTCAAAAATAAGTGATGAATACAAGGAAACCACGTCAGTTTCTGTTTGAAACAGTTTATCTCGAAAACAGTTCGAAATCGAAATAGGGTTATCTGAACAAAGTCAATCTGAAATTGGATGTAGAGTACAAAAATGTGGAAATATACAAGGTGTTCCATCTGAAAAAATTGACTTGATTTTTTCATGTGAACAAAGTATCTGCATTTTTTAAAGACCCTGTATGAGGCAAATTAAAATATGACTTGAAGTGATGATCCTCATGGTATCACTTCACTCCATTGCGAATTTGATCATTTTAGCACCAGAGAGTTCAAGATTATCAGCGTTTATAAAAGTACATGTTTGTTAAAAAAAAAATCGAAATTAATTTATATCTTCTAAACGGTAACAGATAGGTATAGAGAAATGGTACATCAAGTTGTTGACAAAGTGATGAGAAATCATAATGAGATATTATATACAGGGTGTTCCTTTTGAAAAATCAAATTAGCCGCTACTTTATAGTAGAAGCGGCAACGCCGCATCGTCTCTAATATTTTAGGCGTGTAGATCATATCAATTTATGCATACTGTGAAATTTTCAGGTTGATGCGTTTTCTGGTTTGCCAGAAACGTCTAATTAACGCTCATCGTGAAAAGCCCTGTATATAGGGGTAACAGAATAACGGAAAACGATAAAAAGGTTTGGAGAGATAACGTAAAACGGGATAACGAGATAACAGTATAACATGACAACGGCAAACAGCAAACGGGAAAAAGTGATAACGGAAAACGAGATAATGGGATAACGGGAAACATGATAACGAGAAACGGGATAACGGAAAATGGGATAACAGGACAACGGGAAGTCAGGCATCAGCAAGATGGAACAACACAAAAAAAAACATAGGAAAAAATACAAATTCCATGCGGACAAAGTCGAGGGTACCAGCTCTATGATGCAAAGGCCATCGTATTAGAAAGCTACATGTTACTTCAATCAAATAATAAGTTGACTTCCTTTGGGTGTGATAGTCTCTGAAATATATTCATTCTAATCTTACCGTGTCAGGGATAACAAGATATCCGTCTCAAAGAAAAGTCCATGATTTGGTTTAATAACCACTTCAAGGATGTTGTTAGGGGTTTCAGATTGTAGTGAAACGGTTTTATGATGACATTCAAAAATTGTTCTTGGAACCATTCTATGAAAGTGGCTGCGCTGATTTATGGTGGCTTCATGACAGTTTTATGGATACTATCAGAGCAAAATACATTCGTTATAGCTGTCAATGCTTGAGATTCAGGCACGCTTCGAGAATTGCTATAAAATAGAAATGTTTGCTTGGGTCGAATGTGATGAAATATGATCAGCATTTTCGCTGTATTTGTATTTCAATACCATTATGAGAACAATTTCCACAATGATACACTTCGAACCTAGTCATCTAGACAACGACTAGGACTGTTCCCAAAAATCAAATAAAGTTACCTTCCTCTTCATGTTCGGAGCATCTTTGATTGATTTAAATTTCATCAATGATATTGGGTGAATTGAAACAGTATTCTTCTACGGTGGCCTATATTCACATCCAAGATGTTTATATTTAGATTAAATCGAAAAATTCCCTCCAGAGCTGTAAACATGCCATTTTACTTCGATGTCGACAGCGGTGTCAAAAACATTCTAATTGAACATTGCAACATCGGATCCCACTGTTTTGCGTCAATTAATTTCGGAAGTAGAGTTGCCGCGAGATTTCACATCGAAAACAAGTTGTTTTTCTAATTAATCGAGTAATATCAAATATACAACGGAGCTGATACTGACACTACTCGCAATGGAACTGCGTTATGTACACCACAAAGATTAAATTAACATCGTCTCGAGCGTAAGTTGATTTAAGACGATTCTGTTCATTTCCAGGAAACTCCTCGATGTTCAGTAATTGGAATATAAGAAATAACTATGTACCCACCGGGTGGCAATAAAAACTCTTAGCCTCCGGAGACTTAGTTGTCTGGTGAAGTCACTGAAAGGATTAGTTCAACAGCACAGAAATGACATACAAATTTTTTACAAGCATTTATTTAACTTGCTTCGTTCGTATGTCATTCGTTCGTTCTGTCATTATTTCTAATCCATTTTTGGAGAACTTGCCGACATCCGATTAAGCTGAAATTTGGCGGGTGTTCATAATTCCGGAGACAATGTATTATGAAAATTTTGTTAGGGCAAAAACAAAATGGCGAACGAGATTTGGGATTATGGTCCGATTTGACTCAAAATTGGTATGTAGGGGTTTTTGGGATCGGATATTATGAAATTCTTCTCAAAGTCTTG